>JAZHRO010000031.1:146277500-146805000 GCA_037157565.1 Thalassia testudinum | reverse complement strand
TATATATATATATATATATATACATATATATATATATACACATACATTCATACATACATATATATATATATACACACATATATAGCTACATATACACTTATATAATTGTAACCATATATATATATATATATATATACATATAGATATATATTTACATATATACATACATATATATATATTTTCATATCACCTACCATACGTTGTATCACGGGAATATCTGCACCAGTTGCTGATATTCCCCGATACACGCGTACAGAAATCGTTTTTCGCACACATCTTCACCCATCCATCATACACTCCATGTGGCACTTTGTCCTATTGGCGACCCCTAGAGTTACAGGGGCATTGTGGGGCAGTGACAGTGACCCGACAGACGAGACCAGAGCTGATAGATCGCATCATCACAGGACAGATGACAGACACGTACCTGCAGTCATTGCGAGACAGAGTACTGTCAAGGGACCCTGGAGACTTCTCCTTTACAGATGAGGTACTGCGCATGAGGGGACGTTTGTGCATTCCCAGAGATGAGGAGTTGTTGAGAGAGCTCCTGATTGAGGCACATGGGTTCAGGTTCACCATACATCCCGGGAACATGAAGATGTATCATGATCTGAAATGTGACTTTTGGTGGAGAGGGATGAAGCGGAATGTAGGTGAGTTCGTGCAGCAGTGTTTGGTGTGCCAGCAAGTGATGGTCGAGCATCAGAGGCCTGCAGGGCTGTTGCAGCCACTTCCTGTGCCAGAGTGGAAGTGGGAGAGCATCACCATGGACTTGGTGGTGGGCTTTCCCGTTACCCAGCGAGGACACGACATAGTCTGGGTGATTGTAGACAGATTGACGAAGATGGCACGTTTCTTGCCGATCTGAGTCACTTTGGGACCAGCGTAGTTGGCAGAGAGGTATATTCGTGACATGGTACGTCTACACGGAGTTCTGCGTAAGATTGTATCCGATCGGGATACCCGTTTTACATCCCAGTTTTGGGCTGAGTTTCAGCAGGCTTTAGGGACACGGTTGAGGTTCAGTACGGCGTACCACCCCTAGACGGACGGACAGTCAGAGCGCACGATACAAATACTTGAGGACCTTTTATGTGCCTGTGTACTGGACTGGAGGGGCTCTTGGGAGGAGCACTTTCCCCTAGCAGAGTTTGCATATAATAACAATTATCACTCGAGCATCGGCATGGCACCCTACAAGGCTCTGTACGGACGGAGGTGTACTGCACCCTTGAGTTGGGTTGAAGTGGGGACCAAGTGGGAGGTTGGCCCCAGGCTGATCCGGCAAAGTCAGGAGGTGATTGAGCGGATTCATAGACGACTTCACACTGTCAGGAGCAGACAAAAGAGTTATGTCGATCGGAAGCGTAGAGAGGTGCAGTTCGAGGTTAGGGATCACGTCTTTCTTCGCATTTCGCCTATAAAGGGCCTACAGTGTTTTGGGGTGAAAGGGAAGCTCGTGCCGAGGTTTGTGGGGCCCTTTGAGGTCCTGGAGCGGGTAGGACCCGTTGCTTACAGGCTTGCCCTTCCTCCCCAGCTTTCCGATGTGCACGACATGTTCCACGTGTCTAACCTCAGGAAGTACGTTGCCGATCCCAATCACGTTCTAAGCCACGAGAGTGTCGAGGTGGGTGACGACCTGACCTACCCCAAGCGACCAGTGCAGATACTAGACAGAGCCGTCTGGAGTTTGAGACGGAAGTAGGTACCCCTGGTGAAGATCTTGTGGAGGAGCCAAAGGTACGAGGAGGCTACCTGGGAGCCTAAGGCGGTGACGCAAGAGCGGTACCCATAGCTTTTTGGGGGTACGTCTTTTTGGACCGGCTTCGGTCCTCTTTAAGTTTGTTATGATGTTAAGACCCATTTTGTCTTGAGCCTTTTAAGACGTCTGGACTGTCAATCAGATGTCTGGACACCTTCCCAAATGTCTGGAAATCAAAATTTTTGCGTACGAGCTTCGCGTCTATGCACAAACTGCACGCAGACAGTACCCCCTTTTTCCTTCCCATCTTCTCTCCCCTCCTCATATGAACCCTAACGCCCTCTTTATAACCCCCTTCCTCCTCTCTCATTCTCCCTACTCCAGCCACCTTTTTCTCCTCCTCTCCACCCCAGTGAGAGGAGCTAGCTGAGAGAGAGAGAGAACGCGAGAGCGGTGATGAGGGGAGGCAGCGTGAGGAGAAGAGGAGGAGTTGAGCTCGTGAACTTGTGCGGGAGCTCACTGGAGAGCGCACGGCCGGAGAAGCACATGCGGCAGGAGGAGTGCATCGGGGGCGTCATCCTCGACATTGCTGCAGCCGGAGCTGTAGGTGAGGAGGCGAGCTGCGGCTACGCACGGTGAGAGTGAGCAGGAGTAGGTTCTTGTTCTGGGTTTTTCCATAATCAGACGTCTGGAGTGATGTCCAGAAAACGGAGTGGACGTCTGGAGGCGATCCCAGACGTCTCAAGAGAGATCTTCGCGAAGGTACATTCCCTTTGCAAATATGACCATGCAGGCCGCTCCACAGCTATGCTTCGCATGGCTATATTGAGAAGATTTTGTTGTCGTGTGCAGGATTTGCTTTGGGAAGGAGCGGGGCATGCCTTCCCACGCATTTTAGATGTCTGGGCAGCTTACCAGACGGCTGGAAGCACTTCTAGACTTCCGAAGAGGAGGTCGGACTTCTAGAGCTGGGTTCAGATGATCCAGAAGAGGTCCTGGATGTCTGGAATCGATGCAGAGCCTGAGGTGCATTTCTGGACACTTTTAAGACGTTTGGAAGTTGTTCCAGACATCTGAATTGAGTTAGTAACCCTGTTTTTGACCCCTTTAGAGTCCCTTTGAGGTCCGTTTTACACAAACATGATATCAGTATTTTCCTTCTGAGTTCCTCTACTTGTTAGAAGGCTTTCTATACTGCTCTGAATGTTCCTTTGCAATTGTTCCTTGTTATAGGAATTCGTTCCGTTGTAGGTTCGGGGCTTGCTGAGGCACGTGATTCTGCCATTCGAGCCCCCACTACTCCTGGGTTGTCTGGTAGAGTGGCTTCCCCTAATTTAATTATAAACCTGAATGCATGTGTGGAATGAATGAGTATAACCTAGGATGTGGCATGAATCCTAGGACGAGAAACACTTGAAATGTCTGTATGTGTGATTGAATTGCAGTCTGGAATGAGTAGATAGAAAACAACTGCCTGTTAATAAACAAGTGCTTCCTGTGAAATATGATTTACCTGTCTAGTTAAATAGTTACATGCGACATTACCTGTTGTACCCGTTAAATGATAGAAACACGAGCTGCATGTGTACAATCTGAGAATAGAAATGTGAATGATAGAAATACGAGCTGCATGTGAATAACCTGAACACGGAAATGGGAATGATGAAACCTGGTATTGGAATGGCATGAGAAACATGAGCATGAACCCTACGAGGAGTTAGGAGTAGAGCTCCTGAGAATAAATGGAATGTTTCTGGAAATGTGAGTGAGGAAGTGTGCTGGCCATTGAGTACGTAGTACCAAGGAGAGTGACTGTCCCTTGTTTAGTGTAGAGCGGAGCTAGCTGCCCTTGGGTCGGGACCTGGGGTTAGGATTGGCCACTTTGCACCGACTTCTTGGCCCTCGTGTACACTGTATCGGGGAGAGCTATTAGTGTAGGGAGAGAGCTAGCCACCCCAAAGGGCCCGAGGTTCAGCTAGCCACCCTACACCAACTTGTTAGGCCCACTGGGTAAACCAGGGTAGTCAAGCGAGGGTGCGCGGACTATGGAGGGGCGAGCCTCTGTTTGGTTCTTAGGGGCTAAACCCTGGTGATAACACTGCATATGGGGGTGATAATTCTGTTAAATAGGGCACATCTTAAGAATAAAAGGCACAACATATGTAGAATGGGAGCATTGCATGCATCATATACCAAGATTGCTTATAAAACTGTATTAATGGTCATTTGTGTAAGCACTTGTCAAAGCAAGCCTCAGATGAGCAATCGGACCACACGGATGGATTTAGAATGACGAACGGAGTCCAACGGACTCAAGATCGGCCAAATCCGACATCTGGAGATCCTACAATGGGCCCAAGAAGTTATGACCGTTGATCTGATGATCAACGGCCCTCGTTGCACCACATCGCCCCCCGTTCACCGTGCGTCGCTTCCTCCTTTAGCTGGAGATCAAATCTCGGTTGCCGATCTTCGATCGGTCTGCCGAGAACCACGCGCTCGCCGCAGTCGCTGCAACAAAGTAGCAGGCGTGGCCAGCGGTTTGCACGCACGCCCACACGCACGCGACACGGGTTCGAGCCGCGCGGTCCAAGAAATTGAAGACAAAGAGGCGCGCAGCAAAATTGGGCCGTCCGATCAGCAGCGGGCAGCCGAGATAGCACCACGCAGCGCGCCCTCAGACAGCGAGCGCCCACGCGATAGCGCACGCTGGGCGACGATGCCCGCACGCACGCGCGCCTGAGGCGTGATCCAAGCGTGCCCGAGGGAGGATCTCAATCATCCGATCATCGATCGGACGGCTCTCACGCAGCGGCCACAGATTGGGCGCTAAGAAGAACGGTGCGGGAGTGTGACTGGCGGGCTAGGGGGCTTCACCGACACTTTTGGAAGGGTTTTAGCGACATCTCGGACGTCGCTAAAACCCTTTCTTTTAGAAAGCCCTTCTCCCTATTTTAACCCCCTCCAACCACTCATTCAAGGCATTCACTTCCCTTGCAACTACTCTACCCCTCTCTTAGCTAGCTTTAGGCCCTCTTGTAATCGTCGGAGACGACGAGCCACCGACGGAACCTTCTTCACCGCCGTGGCTACCTCGCCGCTCTCCCCCCTCTCTCTCTCTCTTCCTCTCTTTTAAGCTTTCCTTTACTTATGTTTAAGCATGTATCTAATGTTGTAATCTGTGAACTAAAGCTGCATGATTAATGAAGTTATTTTCCATTCACTTGTTTACTTTGTTTCCTATTCAAGTTGCATGATTAAGCAAGAAACAACTCTAACCCTAATCTCTCTCTATCTCTCTCTTGCTTTTCAACCGCACCTTTCGCAAGCAAAACGCCGTGATTTCCGTGACAACAAGTGATAAGCAAAATCCGATTTTCATGCCTCCCTGAGACTGACACTCGGACTCACCTACGTTTCTTTACTTTAAAACCGACGTTGCAAGTGCGGCTATAACGACACTTCTTAACACACACGCACGAGCGCACATTAGTTTTTGGCACCGTTGCCGGGGAGGCAACGGATTTGTTTTGTCACTTCCATTCCACATCCATTCTCACATCGTCTAATGCCTTGTTTTCCTTTTTACTTGATGGTTGCAGGAATTCGGCGCTTGGACGGCGAAGCGACGCATCCCACGACAGTAACAAGGGAGTAGGCGCAACAAGGACCGATAGTGAGTAATTCTTCGCTCGTGATTGTTTGCTTGCGTGAAAAACTAAAAAAATTTATAAAAATTGAAAAAATTGGTGTGGTGTATGATTTCTTGACCCACATCCTTAACACATCACCCCACAAAAAAATGTACACTCTAACATTCTGAATAAATTCTTGGAGTGTTCTTTTCTCTTTTTGAGTGGTGTTTGCGAAGCCACCGTGAGTTGACTTGGGCCGCACCACTCAACCCTAAAACTGACTCATCTAATAGAAGCTGCATGATCATTAGGATGAGTATATTAAGGTTTTAGAGCCTCTACAGAATAAAAGGAAATCTACTTTTACCGAATTGTGTGTAGAACTTGACATACCCACTGAAACTTGTCTGAAAACATTAAAACACGTCAACCCTAAAAGACACTAAAGTAAAGATGAAACACTAAAAGGCACCACATCTTAATCCTTGCTTAAAAACCATGTTTTGATAGAAGCACATACATTGAAAGTGGAAAATTAAGAGGCACCACCCCAATCAACGCCTCATCACATAACCCTAGCACAAGCAATATCCTAGCCCTTTTAAAACTGAGTAGACGTGCCCTAGGCAGGACTGAGTTAAGTCTCGAAAGGCGAGGTTTTGCTCGTTGGGCACTTGGCTTTCATTCCCTTGGTAGAATCTGGTGACTAGGTTGCGGGGCAGTGTCAAACGACCGCGGTTGTGGGGTCTACGAAACTGGAGGCGCAAGCCAAAGGAAGAACCTTCCCTGCAATCCCCTCGTAATCAACCTGGCCAGATTAGCATTGGGAAGGGGAGTCCAGTGCTTACGGACTTAATCACCCTTTTTGAGATTTCTAGGTCTCCTAAGGAATACACCATAAGGACTAGGCTTGTTTGCTTGATTGAACACAATTCTCACATCTGTCGCTCTCTGCATCCCCTTCTGTTCTTCTCTAGTGTATGCACGGGAGACGCTCACTGCATCCCGAGTTGTTTGTTTTGGGATAGGAATCTAGGCGACGTGATTATGTTAGAAACATGGCTGAACCTAGGGTAGATGAGGTTGATGATCAACCCCCACCAGACACAATGGCCATCATCCAAGCCCAAATTAATGCAAACCACCGGCTTCAGCAACAACAAATCCACACCATCATGCAAGCCATACACCGGTTACAGAACCCACAAGAACAACCACCACTACCTTTCCAAGGTGCACAAGGGCAACCACCACTCGATGTACCACCATTTCAAGATCAACCGAGGCCCCTTTGCGATTTCTATAACCCCTCCGCTATTAGAGTCGAGCCACACCTTAGGATCCCCGAAGGGGGAGATGATTTTGAGCTGAAACCGAATGTCTTAATTTTGATCTAGAACCACTTTCATGGAAGCTCAAATGAGGACCCCTTCCAGCATCTAGAGGATCTCGACCGCATAGCACGAACTGTGAAACCTAGGAACATTAGCCTTGACATTGTTCTAATCAAGATGTTTCCCTTCTCATTAAGAGACAAGGCTTCTCACTGGCTTAGAACCTTAGGTAGACCCATCACCACCTGGGAAGAACTGAGGCATGCATTTTTAAAGAAATTCTTCCCCATAGGAAAGACCAATGCCCTCAGAAGAGCTATTACTACCTTTACACTCCAGGGTGGGGAACAGTTCCATGAGGCGTGGGAAAGATTCAATGAACTCTTAAGGAAATGCCCACACCATGAAGTACCAAGGTGGCAATTGGCCCAGATTTTCTACCACGGTCTGGACAGCAACCTACGGAACTTCGTCGATGCCTCATGAGGAGGGAACTTCCTGAACAAGGACGAGGAGAGCGCGTTTGAGCTCTTTGAGTCTATGAGTGAGAATTTGCTCAACAACGCCTCCATGACCCAGTTCAACAAATCCAGTCAACCCCGTGGTGGGATTTATGAGGTACAAGTAAATTCTGGAATGGTTGGCATGGACATCATTGCCAAGAAACTAGATCGAGTGGAATTGGTGGACAAAAAGATTGATGAGCTACTGAACCAGACCAGGAACCCCTTACAGACCTTCTCCCTAGCAAAGGGAGCACATAATGTTGACCTGGTCCAGCCTTTAACCCAACTGAACCTGGAACAACCCCTGACCACATTCCAGGGAGGGACCTTTGCTCCCTCAACCCTTGATTACTCTCTTCCCTCTCCATCGACATCGGCTATCCTTGAAGATGTGCAAGTTGTCCAAGGTTATGCGAAACCTGACCCTTTCTCCAACACGTACAACACTGGCTGGCGTAACCACCCCAACTTTGGTTGGACAAACCAAAAACCACCGCAATTCCAAAACCAGCCTAGGCCAAACCAGCAGCCACACTTGCCCCCCTATCAGCAAGGACCACCAGTTAAACCCCAATATAATCAGAATAGGGTGGCCCCTCCCCCACAAAACCAAATGGGCACCCTAATAAAGATGATGGCTGACATGAACCAGAAACATCAGGAGGAAATGGCCTTGGTAAAGGGACAGTTAAGCCAACTCTTGGACTGTAAACAACAAGGATCCCTACCTTCCCAGCCACAACCGAACCTGCAAAACATAATTAACAGAGGCCCTAATTCGCAAGGGTTCCAAGGCAATCCCGAGCAGGCTCACATGGTCCAGCCAGCCCCGCAAACACCCCCTGGGTTTGGTGCTTCTTCATCCTCATCTTCTCAAGGATCAACCCATGGTCCTAATGCCTCTACAAATGTGGTGACCTTGAGAAGCGTTACCAAAACCCAGGATCCCAAATGGCTGACTCTCCCCGAGACTTCACCCACTGAAATACCCGACTCAGAAGAGGCACCAACCAAGGACCCAGAAATAGACCCGATCCACATTCAGACACCCTACCGTGAGGCCTTGGAAACAATCAAGAAAAAGACGAATGCTGTGGAAACTGAGGAGCTTTTGGAGATATTTAAGCAAGTACAGATTAATATTCCGCTCCTCGAAGCTGTTAAGCACATCCCGGCTTATGCCAAGTTTTTAAAGGATGGCTATACAACCAAACGAAAGCCAAGACCTCAAGCACCTAGGAAGGTTGTGCTCTCCGAATAAGCAAGTTTCGTAATATCAAGCAACCTTCCGCTCAAGCTAACTGACCCAAGAGCGCCCCTGATTTCCTGCAATATCGAGGACATGACATTTGATAGAGAGCTCCTGGACTTAGGTGCTTCTATCAATCTGATTCCAACAACCCTGTGCCACCAATTTGGTTTCGGAGAGTTGACACCAACACCTGTCACCATCCAGCTGGTTGATAGATCAGTGAAAACCCTGAAAGGGGTTGTCAAGGACGTGATTGTACGGGTCAAGGACTTCTATTTCCCGGTCGACTTCTTGGTGCTCGACATGGAAGTCCCTGAAAAATTACAGAACGCACCCATAATCTTAGGCAGACCTTTCTTAGCTACGGCTAAGGCAAACATTGATTGTGACACGGGATGTATGGAAATCGCCTTCGAGGACAAGAAAATGTAATTGGATATTTCCGGGCGACACAGTCTTTTGATTGCGATTGCGTTGAGGAACACGATCCCGTGGAAACCTTGATCGAGGAATGCCTCACCTTTAGTTCTGTCTCAGACCACCAAACTCGTAATGACTATTCTAACCCGTCACCGTCACTACCCGTGGACCTCTGTAAGGCTAATTACCATCACACAACACCATTTGAGGAGATCGATGTTGATCAACTCCCACCTTTTCACTTTCCATCAACTGTGGTTCCACTCTCACCTGAACTTAAGCCATTGCCCGAGAATCTCAAGTATGTCTTCTTGGGACCTGACCAGACCTTCCCAGTAATTATTAATTCTCATCTAACCAAGGATCAGGAACTCAGGTTGACCGTGACCCTTTCAGAACATCGGGTTGCCATTGGTTGGACCATTTCTGACTTAAGAGGAATTAGCCCCACCTATTGCACCCATAAGATTTACCTGGAAGACGGGGCACGACCCTCCCGTCAGATGCAAAGACGTTTAAACCTAAACATGCGGGAGGTCATTAAGAAAGAAATTATCAAATGGCTTGACGCCGACATCATCTATCCTATCTCCGATAGCCCCTGGGTGAGCCCCACTCAAGTGGTTCCAAAGAAAGCTGGGCTCACCGTTGTCACCAATGATCATGGCGAATCCATCCCCACCCGCACTACCACTGCATGGAGGGTGTGTATTGATTATAGGAAGCTCAATGAAGCCACTAAGAAGGATCATTTCCCCTTGCCATTCATGGACCAAATCCTTGAAAGATTGGCAGGGCAGAAGTATTTTTGCTTCCTGGATGGATATTCAGGATACAACCAAGTTGCAATTGCTCCGGAGGATCAAGAAAAGACCACATTCACTTTCCCGTACGGCACGTTTGCATTCCGTCGAATGCCATTTGGGTTATGCAACGCACCTACGACCTTCCAACATTACATGCTAGCCATTTTTTCAGAAATGGTGGGTGAATACTTAGAGGTCTTTATGGATGATTTCTCTGTATTCGGGAATTCATTTGACCATTGTCTGAGCAACTTGGAGAAAATCCTGAAATAATGTATCGAGGTTAATCTGGTGTTAAGTTGGGAAAAGAGCCATTTTATGGTTCAAGAAGGAATTATCCTCGGTCACATCGTATCGCATAGGGGAACGAGGTAGATCAGGCTAAGGTTGATTTGATTTCCAAACTCCCTCCACCTAGCTCGGTCCGACAGATTCACTCATTTCTGGGACATGTTGGCTTCTACCGAAGGTTCATTAAAGACTTTTCCAAGCTTTCCAAACCCTTGATCGACCTTCTAGCCAACGACACCATATTCCGCATGTGTTCTGATTGCATCCAGGCTTATCACACCCTCCGGGACTTAGTCTCCACAGCACCTGTACTTCAGCCCCAAACTGGTCCCAAGACTTTGAGATTATGTGTGATGCATCAAATTTTGCCATGGGCGCTGTCTTGGGACAAAGGCAAGACAAGAAGCCCGTGGTGATCTACTACGCGAGCAAAACGTTGGACGAGGCCCAATGAAATTATACGGTCACAGAGAAAGAGTTTCTCGCTGTAGTCTTTAGACTTGAAAAGTTTCGATCATACTTGTTGGGATCCCACATGACTATTTACACTGACCATTCAGCCATCTGGCACCTGTTGGCCAAGAAGGATGCAAAGCCCAGGCTCATCAGATGGATCCTGCTTTTGCAGGAATTTGACCTGGAAATCCGTGACAAGGCCGGATCGAAGAATGTGGTGGCTGACCACTTGTCTAGACTTCATCCAGACCACATTGGACCCTCCCTACCTCTATCTGATGCCTTCCCCGATGAACACATTCTGGCTGTGCAAGACAAGAGACTGCCATGGTATGCTGACTACGTCAACTACCTAGTTGTAGGACAAACCCCGCACAGCTGGTCTAGACAGCAACGGGACAGGTTCTTGGCTGAGGCCAAGCACTATTTCTGGGATGATCCCATGCTGTTTCACCTCTGTGCTGACCAGATCATCAGGAGGTGTATCCCCGAGAATGAAGTTCAAAGTGTGCTTTCCTTCTATCATGACCAGGCTTGTGGTGGCCACTTCTCTGGAAAGAAAACTGCTGCAAAGGTTCTGCAATATGGATTTTACTGGCCGTCCCTATTTAAGGATGCACACAACTTTGCCAAGACTTGCTCACGCTGCCAAATGCTGGGGACCATGACCAAGAAAGATATGATGCCCTCCAGCCCATTTTGATTGTCGAAATCTTCGACGTCTGGGGTATCGATTTTATGGGCCCCTTTCCACCATCCAACTGCTTCGAGTGCATCCTAGTCTCAGTAGACTATGTTTCCAAATGGATTGAAGACGTCGCCACCCGCCGATGCGATCACAGGACTATCATGGACTTTGTTAAGCAGAACATCTTTTCCCGATTTGGAATACCCAAGGCCATGATTAGTGATGGTGGAAGCCATTTTATCCATTCCCAATTCCGTGCCCTACTTAGAAAATACGAGGTAAACCACCGCATTGCTACCCCGTATCATCCAAAAACAAATGGGCAGACTGAGGTCTCAAATAGACAAATCAAGAACATTTTACAGAAGACTGTGAGACCTGACAAGAAAGACTAGTCCACACGACTAGATGATGACCTGTAGGCATACAGGATCGCTTTCAAGACCCCGATAGGCATGTCGCCTTATCGCCTGGTCTTTGGCAAAGCCTACCATCTTCCTGTCGAATTGGAACACCAGGCTTACTGGGCTATCAAGCAATGTAACATGGATTCCCAGTTAGTCGGTGCGTAGAGGACGCTTTTGGAAATAGTCGACTATATAAGGAGAAAATGAAAGCCGTCCACGACCGACTCATTCATAGAAAAACCTTTAAGCCTAACAAGCAAGTCTGGCTGTTTGATGCCTGCCTAAAACTCTTCCCGAGGAAACTCAGGTCCAAATGGACAAGACCATTTTGGGTAGTTAAGCCTTACTCTAATGGGGTGGTTGAAATCGCTGATCCTAACACTGGGCACACTTTTACAGTTAATGGTCAAAGATTGAAACACTTCCTTGCCCAGGTTCCCCCAAAGGAGAGTGTCACCCTCGTTGAGGGATGACACGAAGTACTGCCCAGCTGGAGGCGTTAAACTCAGCGCTTCCTGGGAGGCAACCCAGAGGATTCAGACTGATCCGGTATTTTACGTCACTCAGGTACTATCTTTTTGAACCCCTATGCATCCATGTATTTGCCAATGAGGACATTGTCTAACTTAAGCATGGGGGGGTGGTAAATTGCACAATCCTGAGCTCATTTAATCAGTCTGAATAAAATAAAATTAAAAAAAAAATGAATTTAAGAAGGAACTTAGGCATTAGAAACTTGTCAATAGTGGGAAATAATACAAAAAGAACTTAAACACTTAAACTTTTCAGGCCTTCAGGCTTAATCAGCCCTGGTGTCCATTAAAATATGGATTTAGCTTCGAATCCTTGCAACCTTAAACTATTCTAATCCACCTACTAAATAAGGTGATAAGCATATGACTTATCAACTCACCCTTTAACTCAGAAAAATTTTGAGTCTAAGCATCTGCACACATTTTTGCACAGACTCACTCCTCGGAGATTTTGACAGAAATTAGGTAGCTAATGAACTCTCTAGGGTGGTATGGCTGGCAAGTTGTCGTGGGTAATAGCCCATTGGCAGGTTGTCCAGAACCCAGCCACGGGACCATTTCTTCTTCATTGCCTCTAGGTACATTTGAGATCAGGGAAGCCACCTACGAAAAAAGAAAAGAAGAAAAGAAAACAAATAAGCCACACTTCACCGCATGAGTATGGCTGGCAAGTGATCGTGGGTAACAGCCCATTGGTCGGTTGTCCAGAGCCCAGCTCAATAATTGCACAAAAAGAACCAAAACACTTAAGGAAGAAGCGGGGAAGTAGTACAAGCCGGGGAGATATACACTGGAAAAATTCTTGTGTTGACCCCAATTAAAACAAATGTAGGGAGAAAGCTACTGATCGAACAAATACACCGTCAGGCAAATATATTTCCTCTTCCAGTCACCTAGGGGTGTAGAAACCCAAAGTCTGTCTGAATTACCGTTAAGTGAGTCAATCACAATCCTCACACCAAGATGCTTAGTACTTAGGGTTTTGACCGAGTTTTGGGTTGGTTGGGTAGCCGTAAAAAGTTACCATCCCACGCTGAATTCCGAAAAAAAAAAATCTAAATATATATATATGTATGTATGTATGTATGTATAGTATATACGTTAAAGCAAGGATTCGAGCGATTCGTATTTTGGCAGACACCCGAGCGCTGCTTAGTCTTTGTAGATTAAGATCTTAGTATATTTCCTCCTATTGACCAGTGACGAAGTGTCTAAGAAATTACTTCTTAAATTCTGAAAGAAAATAAAGGCTAGAATAAACCTTGCTAGGGACTAGCAAGGAGTAAGCATGGGGGTATGATAACACTGCATATGGGGGTGATAATTCTATTAAGCAGGGCCCATTTTAAGAATAAAAGGAACAACATAAGTAGAATAGGAGCATTGCATGCATCATATACCAAGATTGCTTATAAAACTGTATTAATGGCCATTTGTGTAAGAACTTGTCAAAGCAGGCCTCAGATGAGCAATCGGAAAGCATGGATGGATTCAGAACGACAAACGGAGTCCAACGGACTCAAGATCGGCAAAATCCGACATCCGGAGATCCTACAATGGGCCCAAGAAGTTCTGACCATTGATCCGATGATCAACGGCCCTCGTTGTGCCACGTCAACCCTCGCGGCGACAGTTAGAGATCAAATCTCGACCGTCGATCTTCGATCGGACTGCCGAGAACCGTGCGCCCGCCGCTGTCGCCGCGACAAAGTAGCGGGCGTGGCGCAGCAGTTTGTGCGCATGCCTACACGCACACGACGCGGGTCCGAGCCGCGCGATGCGAGAAATTGAAGATGAAGAGGCATGCGGCAAAATTGGGTCCCCCGATCAGCAACTGGCGGCCGAGATAGCGCCACGCGGCGTGCCCTCAGACAGCGAGCGTCCACGCGGGCGCGCGCCGGGCAACGACACCAGCGCGCATGTGCACCCGAGGCGCGACCCAAGCACGCTCGAGGGAGGATCCGAAGATCGGACGGCTCTCACGCAGTGGCCACGGATCGAGCGCGAAGAACGGTGCGGACGTGTGACCAGCGGGCTGGGGGGCTTCACCGACGCTTTTGGAAGGGTTTTAAAAACGTCTCGGATGTCGCTAAAATCCCTTCTTCTTTTAGAAAGCCCTTCTCCCTATTTAAACCCCCTCTAACCACTCATTCAAGGCATTCACTTCCCTTGCAACTACTC
The DNA here is from genome assembly GCA_037157565.1 of Thalassia testudinum. Classification (NCBI taxonomy): domain Eukaryota; kingdom Viridiplantae; phylum Streptophyta; class Magnoliopsida; order Alismatales; family Hydrocharitaceae; genus Thalassia; species Thalassia testudinum. The sequence continues at coordinate 146,790,786 of JAZHRO010000031.1, read as the reverse complement.
TACCCCTCTCTTAGCTAGCTTTAGGCCCTCTTGTAATCGTCAGAGACGACGAGCCGCCAACGGAACCTTCTCCACCGCCGTGGCTGCCTCGCTGCTCTCCCCCCTCTCTCTCTCTCTTCCTCTCTTTTAAGCTTTCCTTTACTTATGTTTAAGCATGTATCTAATGTTGTAATCTGTGAACTAAAGCTGCATGATTAATGAAGTTATTTTTCGTTCAGTTGTTTACTTTGTTTCCTATTCAAGTTGCATGATCAAGCAAGAAACAACTCTAACCCTAATCTCTCTCTATCTCTCTCTCGCTTTTCAACCGCACCTTTCTCAAGCAAAACACCTCGATTTCCTTGACAACAAGTGATAAGCAAAATCCGATTTTCACGTCTCCCTGAGACCAACACTCGGACTCACCTCTATTTCTTTACTTTAAAATCGACGTTGCAAGTGCGACTATAACGACACTTCTTAACACACACGCACGAGAGCACGTCACTCGGTTACTGAGAGGGCTAGGCCCTATACCATTCCATGCTGTACTTGGGCGCACCCATTAGCGGAAATGATTGACCGCATGCCAGTGCGGGGTAGCTTCCCGTGTGCTTAACGCGTGCCGTAGTCACCATTACGTCTATTCGTGACCTTAGGGTGGTTGATTGGGTGTAGGACTGATGCGTTACTTTACTCAACTCAGTAATTAAGTTAATTTTACTTAATTAAGAGTAGTAAAAGTCACTTAGGTTAACTCGAAATTATGTCGATTGTGTAGTATAGGGTCGAATTAACTTAACATTTTAGAAATTTTTACTGGTTGAGTCCAAGTCATTTGCTGGGAGGTATAATTCATTCTAAATTCACCAATTATCTTTTATTTTCTTTATAAGTTTAGGAGGTATAATTAAGTTGATTATAAAAGCATAAATTTTGTCAAATGATTTAAACTTTAAGAATTATACAAAATTCCATATGAAAACACATTTACTCAAATGATGTACTTTATTAATAAGTAAACATGTTAATTTCCAATTTATTTCAAAAGAAATAAGGCAATAAGGAGTTCTTCTATTAAAACATGCCTTATTACAACAATTGAAAGTAAAAAGAAATATAGTAAGAAAAATAAATTCTTTTGTTTATTTCTTCAGCCTCTCTCTCTCCTTACTTATTCTTCTTTCTCTTCTTTTTATTCTTGACTCTTTTCTCTCTTTCTCTTGTTCTGTTCCTGCCTTCTTATCTTCCCTTAGCTTTCTTCTTAGTTCTCTTAGTAGTGCCTGTTCTCCTCCTTAGCTATTTGAGTCTTAGCACTTCTTCCTCAGCACTTAGCCATCAACTCTTCTTTTCCTTAAGTCAACTCAACCGAGTTTATTTTCCTTTTTAACCAAAAATTAGTTTATTTGAGATGAGGTCCTTTCGAGGATACACAGCACCTTGAGACTAGGGTGGGACCAAACCCTACTCGGTCCTCGCTTGATTTCAATTAAGTTCAATTTTGGTTTATTTTTTGGTTCATAGTTTCGAGCCAATTTGGCTCAACCAGCCTCCCAGGCCTCGCCTTCCCAGGGCCACACTCACTCACGCCCACTCGGGTGCACACCCATAGGCACACATGCCCACACACACAAATGCTCAGTAGGTTCAAATGTTTAGATGCTCAGTTCGCACCGAGCGCTTGACGACTGAAATGCTTACAGCACAAATTACTTTTATTCCAAGGTGTGCGCTCATAGTTACCCGATGTGGGACTATGTTCCCCCCTTCCAGACCCAACTTCAATCGATGATTTCTCCTAGCTCAGACCTCCGTTCCAAGTGATTCAAGGCTTGTTGGAAAGCTCTAAGGTAGATCTACACAGTTGCAGGGTCAATTTTAAGTTTAGAGGATGTTTTCCTCTTCAATTTGAAAAGTGAAATCAAGGGGTTCCTACGGGTTATAATGCTTGGAAATGAGTTTATCTTTACAGAGTCCACATATGGACTTTTCTCTCTCAGCTGAAGCTCTGAATAGGTTCTAAGGTTAATTTCACAGCTGCAGAAGTGAGTCTTGAAGCTCTTAAAGGCTTCAGGAACAACAGAGAAGCTCAAGCTTCTCTGAAAGATTCAAAGAACAAAATTTACAACCTAAAAATGTGCAACAGACACAGAAGACCAATCTAACTGATTAAAATAGATTCTAAGGGTTAAAATTGACTTATCTAGGAAGGATTTAAGATTGAATCTCAAAAAAATGCCACTGCCATCAGTTTGGGTTCAAAAACAACCCAAACTGGCAGGCTTTGAATTCTCACCAAAATATAGGTCTGAGCTCAGTTTAATCTCTTTCAAATCATTCAAAAGATTCTCAGAATCCATTTAAACTTCTCAAATCATCAAATCATGCTCAGAACTCCAGAATTAGACTCAGTTTGTCTGCGAAGCGTCGAAATTTGACTTTATGATTTAAACCTCTCTACAGGGAATTAATGCCTAAAATAGCATCTCTTTAATCTCAGGAACTCATCCAACCTTTAAAACAGATGGTTAAACCCTAGAAATTAGGGTTCCAGGCTCGTCACCTGAGCCCCTAATGGTGTTTGTTCGTCAGAGTACTTGAGAGGTTGCTTCACAAATTGGAAGGCATGAATAGCTTCAGTGCACTGCACTGAAGCTTCTAGGTTCACTAAATGCTCCTCAGACCTCTCTGTCAGACTTCTCCAACTCCGCCGGAGTTGGAGAAGGTGAAACCTCAATCTGAGCTCCAGATACTTAATCCTAAAATAAACAACTGCAAATTAATCAGTGATCATCATTTCATCATTCTGGAGCTTCACACCAAGTTCTGTAGGCTGAAGAACAGATTTTTACTTGCCGGAGCTCGTCGGAGCTCCGGTGAGTCCAAAAAGAATGAAAAGTGTGCACAGATTGTGAATTTGTGCCATTTTAATCTAAAAAGGTTCCTGAGGTTGCAAGGAACCTCAAGAGCTCAATTAATTCTCCATTATTTCATTAGAGTAAATGTTTGACAATGAATTTCATTTTTTATAAATCTAGATTGAATAAGCTTAGGACCTGTTTTACCACTCAATTGAGTGGTCAAAACAAGTCAACAGATAATTGCGATAATAAATATGTAATTAATTAAAGGTTTAACTACTCCTGAGCCTCCATGGACAGTGAGCTCAGGAGCTTAATTATAAATTGGGTGTTTAATTTATATGTGGTAATTCTACATATTAAAGTGTCGATTAGGGTTCTTAAGTGATGAATAGATGATGAAGAACCCTATGAAGATGATTATAAACTTAGCTACTGTCACCATAGACAGCGACAATAGTCGGTGGAGGTGAAGTTGATTTAGGTGATTAAGTGATCAATTAAGTGTTTTAATGGGCTAGAAGTGATTGTGGAGGTTAAAGGAAGGTGGACAGTGATTTCAAAAGACAAGATTAAAGCTCTAGCGAGCTCAAGGAGCTCGTCAGATTCGGAGAAGATGAATACTGAAATTCTAAAATTACAACTAACTACTTACCTAACTACCTAAACTAAACTACCCTACTCCTACTCCTACTCCTAATCTACTGTTACCTGGACGAAGGGGTCAATAGGGTTCCGCCGAAGGCTCATGGCGGATGACAAAATTAGAGGGTGTAAAGAAGAATCTGTGGCAAGCAGATGTGAACGAATGCAAAGGACTCCTTGGTCGACGCCCGCATCCAGAGACGTGGTAGACCACGATGGATGTCCTCGGCTGATCATAATGAATGGAGGAAGTTGGAAAGTGAGATGGAAAGTCGCTGGAGTTGCAGACGAATAGCCTATTGGGTCGGCTCAGTGTTAGAAGAGGGAAGGGAGCCAACTTGAGTTAAATTAGAGGGGTAAAGGGGTATTTATAGTGGTTGGCGATGAAGAAAGTGGCGAGGTCTAGCCGAAGAAGGAGCTTGAGGAGCTTAACCTCTGGCGTCGTCTCCGACGATGGTGAGGTTAACTCCCACTGAAAATTAGGATTTTCGGTTAATCTAGACCGGTGGATGAAGATGAGGTGGTGAACGCAAGCTGCAAGAGCTTGGACAAAGAAGAGTGATGTTGGTAGGGTGGTGATCGTGCGGTGGCGTGACTCTCCGTCGCCAGCTGTCCATTCGGCAGAAGAAGAAGAAGATGATGATGAAAAGGGACTTATATGAAATGAAACTTAAGGACCTGTGTGAGAAAATTAAGGACCCAATTGTAATAAGTTTTAAGGATCAAAATGTAAACCCAGGTTTTAAAGGTTTATTTTAACTTAGATCTTTTTCAACTTTTTATATATGTAAGTAAATAAAGTAAATATTACGTTTTCACCTTGAATTTACATTTTTGACCTTTTTAGATTAATTTATTAGATTAAGTAAAATTACTTAAGTTATTATATACTTAGGTATACATTATGTTTAAGTTACTTAACTTATTAATTAAAGAAATGATTAATAGGATTTTGAGTCCAATGATTATCTAGATTATTAATAATGCTAATTGAATGATAAAATGTCATTTTTAACTTATTTTTAAGGTCCTTTACTAAATATCCCTTATTCTATAATTAACCCTTATATATTCATAACCTTAGCTAATTAACTAGGAAGACTAGTTAATTAGGGGTAATTAGAGATCATGATGAGTCTCTCATCAAGGGCCACCACGAAGGGACTCTCCTGGCCAGGAGAGCACCATGTGCGACTTCTACTCTTCGGAAAAGACTGCAATCAAGATCGTTCTCACGAGGAACATTCGAGATCAAGAAAAAGATTTGATAAATAAATCAATAGGTGAAAAGGAATCATTTGTGAAATAAAGTAATTGGAATAAACAGCTACCTGTTCACCTTTACTGCTTTAGTTCGTTGGTTGCCACTCTACTCAGTGTTCGTTGACTTTGTGTACTCATAACCCTTTTCAGGTCTAGGTGTTGAGCAGCCCGAGTCTCCGACTGCAGAGAGTGTTGGGCCCAGTAGAGCCCAGTAGCAGTAGACTTCAGTTGTAGTACCTTTTTGTTGTAGTGAGTACGGACCCTTGTACCTTTACTTTTCTGTACCTTTACGTTCCTGTAGCTTGCTACTGTTTACTGTTGTGGTGGTGATATGTACTGTAGCAGCTTTTACTTTTTTTACTGCTGTACTTTTTTACTATTAGTTACTTAGCATAGTGAATGTGGTTTACTTTCCTGCTTTTTGGCTATTTCTTGTTGGACGACTGGGTCTTTGGATCAGTTGAGTCGAGCCGGTCTTGTGTCCTGTAGGAATTCGGGAACCGGGTCGCAACATTCTCTCTCTTTTCCTTTTAGATTTCCTTAGATCTAGCCTTGAATTGACCCTAAACATGGTTTGTATCGGATTCCTTGTCTCTACCATCAATCCTCGAAGGGTCCTTGGCTTTCGATGCTTTGGGATAGCACCACCCATGGCAACCCCCAGAATCATAGCTTTCGACACTTCAAGATAATGCTACCCATGTTGTTCTGTAGCTAAATTCAAGCCCTAGCAATCGACATTTCGGGATAATCCTGCCCATGGCACCTGAACCAGCACAAGGTGCTTACATGCCCCCGGTAGGATATTTAGATATCCTAGGAGACAAGCACCGAGGAGACGATATGTTATTATGCATCTTCGAGGGGAATTTCCTACCTCTCCGGGCTGGGAACTCGTCCAATCAATTTGTGTTGACGAGTCGCTCCTAAGCTAGATCTTTGAGATGACTTTTCATAATAGAACACTTTTGGCAGATTTTTCTTTATTAAGCGTACTGAACCAGACTAAGTGTGTGATTTTGGGTGCTTAGGTTACCAAGTTTCGCAAACCAAAGGGCAGGCAACAGGGTTGAATAATCCCTAAGCCTTAGACCTAATACATCAGCTTCTCACTTTTCTCAACCTCTTGAGGACTAATCCAGATCTTAACAGATATGTGAATGTTTAAGCCCTAAAATAAGCCTAAGAGGCCTAAGATCAGCACTCATAGTAATCTCTTTGTCTTTCTATCTTTTCAAGACTTAATTTTCTTTTGATTAGGTCTAGAACTTAAGTAATTTCCATGATCAAGTGCTAATGACTATCATTTTTGTTCTTGAATGTGCTCCTTTTAGACATTTTGAATCACTTCCTCATTTCCTCCACAAGAATGATATGCAGTCATTTTTCAAAATTTTCCTCCTCTTTCCATCTTTTGTTCTTTTAAAATTTTTTATTTTTTATTTTTGGTTTTTAGATATGTATTTTTTGTGAGAACCCCCTAGAAACTTGAATTTTTATGTGTTTGCACTTTAACACCCCCCATGCCTAAGTTTTGCAACGTCCTCGTTGTAAATCGAAGGGTATGAAATCAGTTTGGTTCAAGGATTAGAACAGGTTTCAAAGGGTGGGTCAATGGGTTGGGATAATTGTTACAGATGATTTCAAGCTTTGATATGAATACCAAAGGTGGAGTTGGCTGTTCTAACTATGAACTCTAAGTACAGTAGGAGTGTAGCTCAAAAGAATGATCAGAAGGGTCTCAATTTTTTGGAATGACAGGTTGCCTCCCGTTAAGTGCTAAATTCAATGCCTTCAGCCAAGCAGAAGGTGATCATGGAGAGGGAGTGGTCAAATCAGATGAGTTTTGTAAAACAAGCACCTTGATCAATAGCCTAGTTGGTCCAACCAGGTGCTTGTTTAGATCTACAGGCTGATGATGTAGCCCAAACCCAATCAGTCTGGTGGGTTGATTGATGTGATTCAAAAGATGTGGAGCCCACTAGATTCTTTGAGGCTCAAATGGATGTGGAAATGAAAATCTAGGGTTTGGCTGAGTCGATTCAGCCAAGTCAGAGTAGGGATCTTCAAAAGAAAATGGATTTGTGGAGGATGTAGGAACCCTGCAAGAGTGATCAGAAAAGGATGGGACATGATTATCGATCTGATCGATGTCCGAAACCCAATTGAAAGATGGAGGTTAATCGTTTGCAATCGGATCAGAGAGAGGTGAATCAAAGTAGAAGTTGATTCTGATGGCGGGTCAGGGTTGGGAATGGGTTTTGGAAGGCTCTATATGTGGATTAGAAGATGTGGCTTCTATGAGATCTGTGTGTTTTGAGAGCTCCTTTAAAAAAGATGCAAAGGTAGGTTCATCTAAAGAGTCTTCATGAAGCACATCAAAATTAAAGGTAAATGCCTGGAGAGTGCTTATAGGATCATGGAAATCTAAGTAAATAAAAGATCCGAATTCTAGATTGCAAACACTCTCAGCACTTACTGTTTCTGATTCTTGAAGATCAAAAAGGAATGATTCCATCTCAATGGAACTTGATTTTGAATCAATGATCTCGGGATCAGGGACCTCAGAGTCAGAGTCAAAGAATGGGTCATGGATACTGAGGTCATAAATTGGTTCATAGTCGTCAGGAAACAAAGGCTCTTCGAAATCAAAGTAGGATTCAAAATTGTTGAAGAATTTGCGAGAATGAGTTTCTGAATCTGATTCTGGATTGAGAGTTCCACCACAGAGAGAATCAGGATGCGAAGAATCAACAACTTGACTTGGATCTAACTTAATTTTAGATTCCAAGCTTAAAAAGGTGTCCTTATTAGGCATAAGCTTGGGTTCTTGGCTCCTAAGGTAGACCCAATCGAATCCCAGCTCTTCCAACTCGGTTTCTTTATCATAGATCGACGTGACTTTTGAAAAATCAATTTGTATCTCTAAGGTGGTTAGAGAGGTGTAATCAGCAAATATAGGCCTATAATCGTAGTCCAGATTCAAAATCTGATTCTCATTATAATGAGCCTCATAATTATCCCAAATAGGCTCAAATCCAAATTCTAGGTTAAGGGTAAGGATTGGATCTCTAGAATCTAGGGTGGGCTCTATTGGGATGTCAGAATCATTCTTGAGAATCACCTTATCATAATAAGGAGCAGAATTTACATTCTTAAGAGGTTCTGACTTAATCTCATTGTTGGTCGGAAAATCGTCGCAAAAAGATTTGAGTTTGGAAAACCTGTTGTTATAGTATGATTTGCGAAGAAATCTATCAACAAATAAATTTTACCGAAACTCAAAAAGAATTCCGGGTCGAACACAGGGAGGCTACGTCAATTTGAAATTCGTGATTATATTTTTTGTTGTTTTTGTTTAGAAAGTAAGATAATCACAATGAATGTGATATAAACAATAAGAGAGAGAGAGAGAGAACAAACACTTTATAATATAGATAATGTTTTTACAACTAGAAAGTGGGAAATATTACAACTAGAAACTAGTAAAATCTACTCTAGAAAGCAGTAAAGAGAAAGGAGGTGAGAAGTTATCCTCCTCGATGGCTGTTTGGAGGACGAGCCGGATGGGGCGATGCCTGGAAGATGGAGGGCAAAGACGGAAGACGGAGAATGAAGTGGGAAGAACCAGGGGCGAGGCAGGGCATCGTCGTCGCGGGATCCACCTCCGGAATGGGGGTGAGAAAACTTTGATTTTAACTCTAGAGGAGCATCTCAAGTTTGAGACAAGCTTCTTTAGAGCTTTGGAGAAGGAGAGAGGTGAAGGAAGGGATGATTAAAATGTGGAGGGCATAGGCCTTTTTATAGGTGTAGTTGTTGGGGGCAAAAAGGTAATTTCAAGTTAAAAAATTAAATGAAGGGGTCATTAGTGACGGATATAAATGTGCACGCATGCTTACGCCTCCTCCTTACCTCGCATTTCAACGCCTACCCACAATCAGATGATCTCAGCCATCTGATCGCGAGATCGGATGGTTGAGAGACGTGCGCACTTACTTTCTCTTCAGCACCTTCACCCGCTCGCGTGTGATAGCGCGTTGGATCGCGAGTCATTACACGCATGCATGAGCCAAAACATCTCCATGGGCCACGTCGCCCACCATTTGAGCGTTCGCTTGCCATCTAATGACTCAATTGAGCCGGTTCCACGTGTCTGCTTGATTTGAAGCGAGGCACGCTTCAAACTCGTGCCTGTTGTTTGTGAGTAGTGCAGACGACTAATGCGCCAAGTCAAGTTTCCATCCAAAGCGCGTGCGCCCATGGTCTGATCAAGATCCAACGGCCCAGATCTGATTGCACTATTGAGGAGAGAGAGGGAGTGGGCGCCTTTGGCTGGTGTGGGTGGCTGAGATGGCACCACGTGACACCATCTTGGCCGTTCATCTTTTATGTGTTGTAGATGGTACCACGAATGTCGGATTGAACCAATTTTCACGCCGTTGGGCTGCGATCGTCGATCCGAATCCATCCATATGGTTGGATTTGTCATCTGAAGTGCAGATTTACACCATCTTGGTCCTTGATCTCTAATCTTCCTCGGATTATATCTAATGCTACGAAAGTTTGATCAGGGCGATCTTGGAGTTGTTGAACTCTGATTGTCACCTTGATCAAATTCGTATAGTTGGATCTTCAATCCGAGGCCCCGATTAAAGGTCACCCTATCCCAGGCCACAAAGAAGAAGAAATTACTATACAATTTGTACAATTTAACCTAAATGCATAATGATGCATGTTATACAATATTTACATTGCATGATGCTTATATGATACTGAGAACATGCATTAATAGACATTTTTGGCTATTCAGATGTATGCACATCACTCATCATCACAGGTGTTGGGGAAATCTAGGCTTGATGGACTAGCTTCAAGGCTTTCTAAGCCTGGTTCGAAATCATGAACACCTGCAATCGGATCCTCCCAACCCATATCAAGATCTAGTGTAGCATTCAGTACATAATTTGATTTGACTTCCATTTGGGTTGAGGGTCCACAATAATCTTGATTTTCTAACTCGGGTTCTGGGGAATCATGTTGATCATTAGTATTATTCCAAGGTGTCTCATTATCTTCTGAAGGGATGTAGGGGCATTCTCGATTAGTGGTTTTATACAACGTATTTAGAAATTTTCCCCATTCCTCCATGAGATCTTCGTGTTTTTCCAAAAGTGAAGGATTTGACCAACATTGCAGACACTCGTTGCTATGTAATTTCATCAATTCAATGTATTCTCCTAAGAGATCATCCCAGGTTGAATCGTGTTTCATTCGTGTCCATATTATTTCGATACAATTCAGAATGTGGTTTGTTGTTTTTGCAAATTTATCTTGAATGTCCCTATCTAAGGCTCTATAATATTCTTCATGGTGTCTATAAGCAGCCTCAATCATCTTATCTTTGATAGTCATTTGGGACACAGGTTTCCTAATCACTTTTCCTAAAATGTCAGGTTGCATTTTCGAATTAGGTGGTGGAATCAAGATGTAGAATCAAACTCAGGTTTAGATTGAAGTAATCAGATCAAATCATAAATCCCATAGAAGATCTAATGAGACCTCTTAGGTTAAAAACCTAATGACCTTTCCTGTGTGTGTGCTCTAATAGAAGGGATGATGAACTGGATATGAATTAGACCCAATCAAGGCACCCGAAGATTTTTGGATGACTAAGGCTGTTTTGGGGCGGATGATACCTCTGAATCAAAAAATCCGCACACCCGAGAATTACTTGGGCAGCCAGGAAGGGAGAGCCCCACAAAGACAACTACATAGTAGAGAGTCCCCACGGGTTATAGGATTTCCCCCACCCGACCTTCCTTGTCACTGCGGTTCCAAGTAGACCGGAATGTACGAACACAAAGAGTAGGTATAGAATTCACGTGCTAATCTTTAATTTCATATAAATGAGCACCATAATCAAAGCACAAAAGAGATATTCAATTAATAATATCTACTCAAATTGATATTCAATTATAAGCATGAGTATTTCAATAGATCACAATGATAAAAAGAAATCTAAAATAAAATAATGGTGATTTAGATCACCAATTATTATCCTTAATTAAGCATGCATATCAGACATCTCATGATCAATTTAATCAAATGTTAACTTAATGCTTAAATCATTCAACAGTGTCAGAACTTAAGAACAGACGACAGATGTGGTAATCAAACAACTTAAATGCGGCTCTGCTACAGTGCTCTTCAGGGCCTTTTCCTTCTTCTTCTGCTTCTACCTTCTCTCTTCTTGACAAGGGCACGGCCTCTCTTCTCCTTCTTTCTTGTTGAACGGGCTATCGAGGAGTGTCGGGGAGACCTCGCCGGAGGTGCGGCCGGAGATGGAGAAGATGATGGGTGGACGGCAGCGTCGGGGGTTAAATTGTGGGATAAAAAGAAGGAAAGAGAGTAGGGGAGAATAGAAGTCTAACTGACCTATTCTAATGGACAAAAGGGGGGAGAGGTCCTTGCCGGTGGTACGTCAGACTCGAAGAAGATGAAATCTCCAGGGGGAGAAGCGGCGACGACAAAGGGAGATAGAGGACACTTGCTGATATTGCGACACGCGAAGGAGCAAGAGGAAGATGATCTTGTCGGCTATTGTCTGTGACGGAGAGCGAAGAAGGTGGTCGAAGAGGGTCGTTGGAGTTGGTGGAGACGAAGGTCAGGGAGAAGAGAAGGAGATTCCAACCTCCAAACCAAGCTAAGGATGTAAGGTTGTGCACATCGGTTCTTTATAGAGCTTCAAGGAAAGCTCTTGATCAAGAAAAAAGGATTTCCATGGCTTGGAATTGAAGAAATAGGACCCATGATTCTCGTGCATTCGCACTAGCAATCTATGGGGATTTGGAACTCCAAATTAATCCTAGATGATTCGTCTATGTGTGAATGTCAAGCCTACCAAGTTTGGTGGGATTTGATTGCCATTTGAGTATGATTTTGGTCAGTCAATGCCATCCTGGAGGTCATTGACCTCCAATGGCGGCAGGGACCTATAAGTGAAGAAGACAATGAAGTTAGGGGGTCCTTGTAATAGATTTTGAAAGCTAAGGGGCTATTTGAGAGAAAAAGAGTCAGACTGGACCAAAATGCAAACTAAGTTAAGATGATCTCTAATTATCCCCATATTTTGGTACAAACTTAATTTGGATCCAAGAAATCTGATGGTAAAGTTAGATTTTGGTTTTGACCAAGTTTGACTAGGTAATTTACGTAGAAACCCAAATTAGGGCAACTTCCTATTTGAGACTCTCTTTTAGGTCAAAATGGGTTTAGATAGTCAAATCAAGGATATCAAACCTTATAGAATATTTTTCTATGATTTTTAGAAGGTTTAAGTGAATTTTATCCTGACCATAACCTCAGTTAATTAAGCAGGTTTGAAATTAGGGTTTTAGATGTCCATTAATTCTTGAAATACGCGAAAACCTGCTTCCGCCTACATGGATCCTCTTATTAGTCATTAATGCCCATTTGACCTTCATTTAACCCTTGAAAAATCCCATGATTACTCTACATTTATGATATGATGTTAGAACTACAGATTTATCCTTGATTTAATGCACTCTTCTCAAAAAGAATATGCAATGAATTATGACTCTCTGGTGGCTATGCAGGAGCAGTTGTCAATTGAATCTGCCTAATTAAAGCTAGTTATGGTTGATGATGACGTTATCATCATCTAGGGTTTATGCACAAGCATAAATGTAATTTTTTTCTTTTTTTTTTCAAAAATAAAAGAAAGATGAGACTACGCTAGGTAAAGTGATACAACGGTCTTCTCTGCACTTTGCACCAACTCCACTATGCTGATTGCCCTCCTTCTATCGCCTAAGCATTGAGTTCCTGCAACCAATCGATAGGGACAAGGAAAAGTGAGAGAGATCTAATGAATATCGCTAATGCAGATATGAAAGAAACTAAAAGATCCATTGCCTCCCCGGCAACGGTACCAAAAATTGACGTCTAAAAATGCATTTAAATAATTTGTTCATTGTAGCGTGCATTTACGACATCAATTTTAATAAAAATAATCGCACGTGAGTACGAGTCTCGAACATGAGGAGGCGTGGAATCGAATCGATTGGTTACTTAATGTCACAAGTTATTTTTGTTTGCTTGCAAGAGAGAATGAAAGAGAGAGAGTGAGAGAGAGTCAAAATCCATGGTGGAATTCACGTTCTAGTTCTATATCCAAGAAGATGAGTACTTAGGAAAAACTATTGCAATAAAAGCCCAATTTGAGATGCATGAAACAAATACCAAACACAAGGGAAATCATTTATTCTAGGAATTATAAGAACCATTTTGGAAACATTATAGAGACATGCTTGAATGAAATGCAAAATATAAGCTGAAAACTATAAACTAATTGCTAAAGGAGAGCGTCGAGGAAGCCACGATCATGGAGGGGCTTCCGTCGGTGGCTTGACAGCTTTGGGACCTTGCTTTGAAGCTCTATAGAGGTGGGGACATGCTTGGTAGAAGCTAGAGATAGATGCCTTGCAATAGAGGTCTGTGGGTCTCTTTATAGTGAAAGAAAGAGAGCTAAAATAGGCATTGCATCAATAGCGATAGCAAGTTTATCATTGCAAGCATTGTTGTAGGCCAGCTCACCTACACATTAGCGCATGCGCACACCCAGCTACCATCGCACATGATCCATGTGCTCGCGTTCACAATGATTTGATCGAGAATCGATGGTTTAGATTACGTATGGCCGCACCCTTTAGATCGAGTGGAGCGCGCATATGATCAGTCGTTGGATAGCGAGTGCACGCATCGCGTGCATCTGGTGTGTGAGATCGCAGCACATCGCGCCCTTTAGAACCATTCGATGAGAAATCAAGGGTCGAATTTTGCCCGCTGCTCACATGCTGTTGATTTATGCCCTCACGAGGCTTCAAATGCGCGCCCTCAGCGTGTGGGTTGAGGTGCGGACCGTTACGCCATGCCTGCGAATAGTCACGCGGATGCATTGCTGGTGCTGCATCCACATCCGTTGGATGCGATTGCACAGTCGAGTTGAGGTGAGGCGTGGCACAACCCTTACCGTTGGATCTTCATCCAATGGTGGAGAGGCGACACTGGAAAGCCCTTCGGCAGATGTGAAGAGCATGGAGGAGGTGCGAATGAGTGACACGTGGTCGATTATGGGTCGTTGATCATCAAATCAACGACTTCTTTGACTCATAGTGGGAGTTGCGAAGGTCGGATTGAGGTGATTTTGAGTTAATTAGATTCCGTTCGTCAATCCATATCCATCCGTACGATCCGAGTGCTCATCTGAGACCTGTTTAAATGCGCACTCGTACCCATGGCCATTAAACATTAATTGTAAGCAATTTTAATGTAGAAATAACACAATATACATGCAATGCTTCCAAATCTACTGTAACGACCCGATTCCCGAGTCCCTACGAGACACGAGAACCGGATCGACTCGACTAATCCCAAGACCCAGTCGTCCAACGAGGAAGTAACCAAAAGACAGTAAAATAAACCACATTCAGCATGAATATAACTAACAGTAAGAAAGTACAGCAGTAAGGAAAGAAACTACTACAGTAGGCACCACCACAACAGTAAAACAACAGTTATCATATAAGAAAAACTGCAGGTAAAGAAGGTACAGCGGAAACAAAACCTACTCACTATAACAGAAACAAAAAGGGGGTACAAAGCTGTGGTAACTCTACTGGACCCTACTCGGCCCAGCGTCCTCTGCAGCCGCCGACCCTGGCTGCTCAACACCTGGTCCTGAAAAAGGTAACGAGTGTAACACGTCAGCAAAACGCTGAGTAGAGTGGCAAACTAACTAAAGGCAACAGTAGAGTGTACAGTAGCTGTTATGTTCTATTACTTCCTTTATTTACATCTTTCAATTTTTCTCACTATTTCATTTACTTCTCAGATCCTTTACTTGATCTCGGATGTCCTCGTGGGACGATCTTGATTGCAGTCTTTTCCAAAAGTAGAAGTAGCACGTGGTGCTCTCCTGGCCGGGAGAGTCCCCCGTGGTGATCCTACCCTCAGTCAACCACCCCAAGGTCACTGACAGACGTAACGGTGACTACGGCACGCGCGATAAACGCACAGGTAGCTAGCCTGCACTGGCACGCGGTCAGTCGTTTCCGTTAACGGGTGCGCCCAAAGCACAGCACGGAACCAGGGCAGAGCCCTCTCAGTAACAGGGGTTCAACCCCTCCACAGTAACCAAACCGGGGCCTTGCCCCTCCACAGTCCGCGCACCCTCGCCTGACTACCCTGGTTTGCCCTAGTGGGCCTAACAAGTCGGTGAAGGAGGCTAGCAGAACCCCGGGGCCCGTGGGGTAGCTAGTACTCTCCTAACACTACTAGCTCTCCTCGGTACTACGTACACGAGGGCCAACAAGTCGGTACAGAGCGGCCAAGCCTAACCCCGGGTCCCTGGGGCGGCTGGCCCCACTCTGCACTAAAACAGGTACAGGTACTTCCCTTGGTACTGCGTACCCAAGAGACAGTACAAACTACATCTCAGTTCCATTCCTTTTTCTTTCCAGGAGTTCCACTCCTAATTCCCCGTAGGGTTCCAGCTCTTTATTTCAGAACATCATATGTTTCACTTTCCAGATTCACGTTCTCAATTTCCATGATCTCAAACATGTTTCTTTGTTCATAACAGGCAGCTGTTAATTAATTTCACAGGCAGCTTTATATATTCCTTTCCATTTTTCCAAGACTGCAGTAATATACATTCCACTAGTTTTTCCATCCTAGGATTCATGCCATATCCTAGGATCTATCATACAATCTAGTTTCCGGCCCTAGGATTCATGCAACACCTAGGAGCTATCATTCCATATATTTCTCATTCCTAGGATTCATGCAAGCCCTAGGTTCTAGTTATGGTTCCATACTTTAACAGATTTTATTAATACTTAAAACCACTCTACCAGGTACAACGGGAGTAATGGGGGCGTGATCGGGAATCCCGCGCGCCTCCGCGACTCTCAAGACTGCAACCGAACGAGGTCCTATCACAAGGATCAAACACAAGGAGTGTCTCAAAACAGTGTATAGCTACTGTAGGCGGGTAGAGGAATTAATTCTGAAACGAACGCAACTCGAATCACGGAAAACGGAGCCCAAACGGGCCCTAAACGGGTCGAGAAAGACGATACTGTGCAAAATCAGACGTCTGGAACTCCTTCCAGACGTCTTAAACGGTGGATCAGAGAATTACCTGTTCGGCTTGGTTCCCCGGACGTCCAGAAGTCTGCAGGGACGTCTTTCCTAGATCCCAGACGTCCGATGGTCACTCCGGACGTCTGGAGGTCACTCCCGCCGTCTGGTACAACTTCCAGACGTCTGATTCGCAAAGATGACGAATCACAGGACCTGCGCACAGCCAACCCTCCTCCCTCAGTACGGTCAGTCGACAAAAAGAAGAAGAAAGCGGAAACTCACCTTTCAGACGTCTGTATGATCTCACAGACGTCGACCTTGCCGTCTGGATATCAATCCAGACGTCTGATTCTGGAAATTTTTCCAGAATCAGAACCTTGCTCGGCCTCCGCTCGCGACGCCGCCCGCGTCGCACCTCGCGCGTCCGCTGCTCCGCCCGCAGCAGGTCCCTCTCCGCGACGCTCTGCGCCCCCCCTACGCCCTCCGCCGGCCGGCCAAACCGCTCCCGGCGAGCTCGCCCTCACGGCAGAGCCCCGCCCTCGCACGCCGCAGCTCCTCCGCGCCTACTGCGGCTGCCGCTGCCGCTGCGCCCTCGCGTCCGCTCGCTCTCGCGCACAGGCAGGAGGAGGAGGAAGATGGTGGAGACGGGAGGGGAGGCGCGCCCCCCCCTTTTAACGCCGCGCGGAGAGGAGAGAGAAGGCGGTCGCAGTCGCCTGCCGCCGCAGAGAAAGAGGCAGGATCGCAGGTCTGCGCGCACAGGCGCGCAGACGAATATCCCGTGCGAGCATAACTGTTCGCCAGACGTCTGGTCAGACGTCTGGATGTGATCCCAGACGTCTGGGCCACCTCCCAGACGTCTTAAAAGACGTCCGGGGCACGCGCTCGTTACATCTACTGTATCACGATATTTATGCACATATATCTTTGAAGTTGACTCTAGTTGATGTAATTAACGCTATGATTTGTAGAGTCATCACGGATACCTTGGTGTGCCTTGTGTGTTATCTAAAACCCTTTGCACTGTGCATGCGCCAGTGCGTGCGTGTATGCATCTGGGTGCATGTGCGTGGTGCATGAGTGTTTGTGTGTGAGTGGGCCTGTGTAGGCCTGAACTGGAATTTGTGTGGACCTAATTGGGCTTGGTTTGAGTTGATTAATTGTGGCATTGCTCTCCCTCGTAGGGGCATTTAAGTGGCGGTACTCATCCAGCTCGTTGGGCCTTTGATCCTGCGAAGAGATGGCCCATTCTTTTTGGGCCATGAGTGTTTAAGGTGGGTTGAGAATGAAAAAAAAAAGACTAAGTGTTGTAAACAAGAGTTGCGTGCACGTGTGTTAAGTAAATTTATATATATACTAATGTTAAGTAAATTTATATATATGCTAAGTATAAAAGAGTAGTATAGAGACATAATAATAACATCTTATGTGTATATATATATATATAATCCTGACTAAAAATTCTATTTTCTCCTTAACTTGTATATATTTTTCTTAAGGCTTATGTATGTATATATCATGATTTTCCTTATTTGTTTTACACATAGATTTGTATGTAATTAGATAGTTGTAAATAAATAAGTCCTAATAATATATGTACAAATGTTATGTAAACTAAAATAACTTAGATTGACTTAATATTTTTGATGTCTTTACATTGCATATAATTCTTGAGGCATTGAATTACCAATATAGATTCATTTTAACTTGTTTATAACTAACATAGATTAATTTATTTTTTGATTATTTAGCATTTAATTTATTCATTTGTAAATAATAATGACATTTTTAGAATAAAAGATGGATTTTGGATATTAGAGAGTGATGTATATCAATAATTATCTTCCAACAAACGATTTGAAATAAAATCAGTAAAAATTATATATAAATAAAATCACATCTACTTGTATTGCACACTATACTCTTACAACGATTGTGATATTAATAAATCCTAATTAAGTAGCGATGTAGATGATATATTAGAGAAATTGTTAGGAATTTAGAGCCATTCTTATATTTTGACTTGATTTCCTAGTAATTCGGAGTTCTAATAGGTTTATGATTCTTAAATCCAAATAACATGATGAGTTTGGAATCTTATTAGAAATAGGATTTCTTATGGAATTTTGAGTCTTGTATTGGACCTATAAATAGGGGTTAAAGCCTTTAAACTTTGTAGTGCCGATTAAGGAGAGAAGGGAGAAAGAAAGTGAGAGTCGAAAGAGTTGTACTCCAATTTTCTATACAGTGAAAGTTTTTTTTGTTCTTTGGTGGTCGTGAGGGGTGATCGACCATCATTAAATCGTTCATTCATGTCGCGGTGTATTTTTTATTCATGACTCCATTGTGCCCAACATAATATCTCATTTGCTTTTATGTTTGAATTTCCATCTTAGCGATAACAAGTTGTGACCACTCAAATGGGTGTTTGTTTAAGTGCTTAAAATAGCGACCAAGCCGCCGCTACCACTATAATTGCTCTAGCCACGATTGCAACTTTTCTTAATGCCAAGTTGGCATGTTGTGGCTGTGGTTGTGCTGCAAAACAAACGAGCTAAGTTCACAGTTGAAAGAAATAAAATTTAGGTAGAATACAAACATAATTTAGGTACTCAAATTTCAATCTAGGTTCAAGTACAAACACTCTCGCGTGAGGTTGACAAGCAGAAAGATGATCACTAACACTTAATTGACCAAAAGCCACGCAAAGTTCCCACTTATAGGAAGCACACAAATCAAAATAGACTGACAAGTTGATCTTTACTAGATAAGATATGGTAAGATTGATTCATCAGTCATCATTTGGAATAGGAGTGAATCCACCAAAGAAGCTCCAAAACTCTGCAGCCTCGCCTTCGGTTGTCGCCTCGTCATCTAAGCAATAGCATCAAGTAACAAATAACTATTTCTGGATACATGTTGTATGAAGTTAACGAAAACTAAAGTTAGCTTACCATCAGCGACGACGACATGGTCGCATGTCCCTTCATGATAGGTATCCTTGACGTACTGTATGACCTCAAAGGCCTTTGCTCTTTCTTGAATGGAAGATTTTGATCCATTGAATTGGAAGATCTTAAACTTGGTATCTAGAACGAAAATGTCCCCATGATTCAGTGAGGAAGCCGCAACGGGGACCTAGAGAGAGTTAAAAACCAATGTCAAGCACGTCTTTCGATAGATGCAAGAATAAAGGAGAAAAATTCAACTCGCCTCTTTTACGCGGACGACATTCTCTCCTTTGCAAACGAACAACTGAGTCACATGTTCACGCTCGTTTATTTCAACATGCTTGAATCCTGAGGCGACGCCTCCCTTTTGAGGTATGATGCAATGAGAGAAAAAGGAGAGGAATTGATCAGATTCCTGGCCTTGGGCTTCGCGGTGCTGGACACCAACCCCTCCAAGAGCTTCATCTAGTTCAACTGTCTTCGCAGCAACCGTACCTGATTCGTCCTGTTCACTAATTTATTAGCAATTAATAATCCTAAATGAGGCTGATAGCGGGCTTACGATGATAGATGGAACAAGCCTTGGCTCAATATTAATAGTAAGCCACACCATACCTGGCTAGTATCTTTACCAAGCCAATAATGGATGTCGTACTGGAATGCACCGCCATCTACGTCTGTTGTCTGCATGAGATGTATCAAAATGTTAGCAACCATTGAAAAATAGTTTATGACCATGAAAGCAAAGTTGTGATTCTTGCGCGTAAGTTACATGTACGATGACGAGTTTAAATTGTCTATACATGTTTGCACATTTCTATCTCAATATCTAGATCCTTGAGCAATTGTCGCTACTACTTAAACAAAGTTCATTTTAGGACCGTTTGGACACAATGGATGATCTGTTATGGTTAAACTGGATAAATGTGACAAAAGATATTCTCTTGGATGACAATCTACTGAAAGGTTTCTGTAGCAACATGAAGAGAAGCGTCTAATAGTCGAGTCATTTTACCATTGTTAATAGATGAACACCAATACGGTACCCTAAAAGATAAAATAATTGCAACTTTTATATTCCGTAAACTATCATAAACAACATGAACGTTTAAAACTTGGAAGTATTCTCAAACTGAAGACATTTGTTGCCTAGGAAAAATTGCATCTACTCTCCTGTATTCCATGGAATTACTATTTCCATGTCCTCTCCTTTCAAAACTTCTAATTTACAACTACTTTTAACAGTACACCGCTTTCTGGAAACCTAGAAATGTCCCTAATCTATGGCAACCGTAACTAAGTCAGGAAAATTAAGTACGGTGGTTGACTATGGTTTTTTTTTGAGTGGTGTCGTTGACTATAGTTGAGTCAACTCTTTGGGCCTGAATTTTTGACTCCCCAAATATTTTCTTGTTGATCTCAATTGGGGTTCTCTTTAGCAACCCCTAAACATACTATTCTCCAATCTGAAACCTGATTTATTTAGGTCTTCATTCCTCACCTCTATTGCGTCACCTATTAAGAACATAATGTATGTCTTCAGATGTTCCCTAGAGGCTAGCTAGTTCAGAGGAATAAGAGAAAAGGATCCCATCGAAGGGATTTAACCAAGAGACCCCCAATAGTGTTAACATGGAACAGAGGCCCTTTCTATTACAACATTGATTAACTAATGCTGTCATGAACCCATGTTTTGATATCACATCAAGGTCAATAGATCATGTTGATGATTTTGAGGTAATTGTGTGATTGAAAATATATGCTTGTCCACTTATATTGCTCATTGATATTTTTTGGATGTTTTTGGGTGCAAGAAATGAGGATCTTATACCTGGCAACAAGCTCATGTTGTGGGAAAAAATGGCAAGTACATTGTAAATTCAAGAATTTGTATCAGATGAACTCAATTTTGCTTGAGCCAGATGAATAACAAGTACTAAAAGAGAGAAAATCTTCATCAACTATTGAATTGAAAAGAGTAATTAAAGTAGAGCCAGAAAGCAACATAGTTGCATGTCTATACCTTCAAAACTATATACGAGTCTCCAGTGAAGAACTTCCCATAGGATGCCTTAGGAATAGGCACTGGACAAAAATCTTCAATGCGCCATATCTCCAATCCGCTGCTACTAGTCAAGAAACATCAACTATGTTCATGGTAACTTCACATGAGAATTAGTTCATTGAGTAATTCACACAATGATCCCTAGAGATTGCTAACTTCACTATAGAATGACCAAAGGATACGGTTGCTTCCCAACACCTTCGAAGGCAGGATCCACAGCTGATGTTGGTGTAGCCATATTCTTTTTTCTCTCACCAAGATGCCCTCTGTTGACTTGGATTTGATTACATAAGAAATGAAATGTAATTGAACAATCTTAGTAAATAAGTTATCTAAAGCCACATGATCATACTCATTATTCCTGGAAACAAAAGCTATTTTTTCATTGTTGATTTAGAATCTACAAGGAACAAATTGAGAAAATGCACTGTGGCAATATGAAAAATCCCTGGTGAGCAAGAATGGGCTTTGTGAGCCATAATGGAAGATAAATACCCCCAACATGACAATCAGGTGGATTCACGATTGGATCTAATGACCAATTAAATCCAAGTAGGGTCTGTCTACTCTACCACCTCCCTAGGTGGCAAAATAACCCAGACTTTGCCCCACCTTGCCTATTAGATGTCACTAAGGATACAGGTGACTATGGATTATTACTTCCTATATGAGAAAGCAAATGAGTTCAATATATTTTTATGTCCAAAAACATTCATATTTTTAGAGGTCAATGCTGGCTTGTTAACTCCAAGCCATCAATATATGCATCCAACGAAGTAGAAAAGCATCGAGTGCAAGGTAAAAAGACATAAAAGACATCCAGTATAAGACTTCAGGAGGAACTACAGGTTTTTTACTATTAAGGATTTCATAATAAATCCTTCTTTCTGCTCAGACTTTTTTACTCTTCTCTATGAAGGGGTTTTTCCATATTGTGATTACTAAATTGTTTCCCGTCTGTGTTTGCTAATCATTTGTTTGCATGTGTAAGTCTCTACTACCTACCTAACAAGAAAGGGATTTGAGGCGAAAATGAAATTGAGATGAGAGGGCTTTCTAAAATTTTAGTTCATTCATGAGAAAGTTGCATTGATTCACTTAATGTAATAAATCCCAATTCAATTGCCAAAACATTTATGTATCTTATCCCTTGCATGTAAATTGACATCCTATGTGGAGAGTCAAAAGAAAGCTTTACCTAGCAGGACAAGACCAATAATCACACTACTATATCTTATAGCTTATTTAGAACAAGCTTGACTCTTTGATTACAAATTAATATAGCAATTTATTTGTTCCTTCGCTATCTGTTGCAAGAGGTTGGTAGAGATAGTTGATAAGCTTACATTATCTCACATATCTGCTACCTTTTTTCATGGGGCTAGATGCAAATAAATGACTATTGTTTTACCATAGGATAAAAAACAAGATATGATATTTTACACCTATTACAATATTAGTTTAGTTAGAGCCCAGCTATCCTAGGGTTGAGTTTGTTCGTGAGTTATGCAATTTCATCCTTCTAGTAGGACTCATTATGTAATCTTTCTTTCCCACCTTTTAATATAAGAAAGGCTAGGGTTACATTTTTCAATAAGACATTTCATTTTCTTTAACATGGTATTAGAGTAGTGGTCCTATGCCAATGTTCAATACCCATTTGACTCCCCTTTCCTTTTCTTTCTTCCACCACAAGAAAACAAAAAAAGGAGAGAAGAAAGTGTTTCAAAAACCTTAATTGAGGGGAGCTCTCACGAGCCATCAACAGTGTCACCGGGGCTCGTGGCCACCGCCATTGGCGGCCCTCCTCATTGGGTGATCACTCCGGTGATCATCGCCGACCACCAGCCATTAAGGATTAGCCAAATTTGCCTTGAAATTAATAGCATTGCTCTCTATTAGACGTTGCTTCCAGCTATTGAAATTGGGACCTTGCTCAAGGACTAATTTCAAACTCTCTTAGTGCTTGAGTGAGGCTCTTTCTCGAGTGCCTGATCTCCCACGATAGTGTTCCTCACTACTGGGTGGTGCTTACCACCACCAGCGACCAAGAGGGACTCCGCTAACTCTTCCTAGAGTTGCTCAAGCCTATCTTGCTTCACCTAGTGCCTCTATTCATCATTGGAGACCCTTGTTGGCCCTGTTGCAAGCATAGTAGTGCTACCTAGGGTCACCTAGAGTCTCTTGTGTCAAAATAGTGTTAGTCTGACCACCCTAGACTAGATCTGGCCCCTTCTCTTGTCACTAGAAACCCTATAGCCTCTTTTATGTAATCCAGTTCACATGATCCGAATACCTAGACAACTTGGGTTCAACTAATTGCCTAGGCCCAGTAGGATCCAAGTTACCGAGTACAAGTTATCAACCAAACCACAGGATTACAATCACTCAACACATAATCATAAAACAAACAACAATTAAATGAGCAAAACATCAAGCAACAAGTAAATAAACAAGCAATTACAAACTAGAAGTGTTTAGTGTAGTCCAGGCATATACAGTAGGCAGATGCTTTGTCACAATTACCAACTTTGGCTATCTTGCAATACTTGAGTGTAGAGTCCATAAAACATACATCACCTACACGAAATAGTAAAAAGAAATAGAGCACAAAAAGGTGGGTACTATTTATATATTAGTCCATTTATTATTCTATCCTAGTCAATCATTAATCATAAATTATTAGGTGTATGTTGCCCTCACTAGTTGTAGTCATTGTTATCCCCAATCAACACCTTAGAAGGCACGAGGAGAGCTCGATGCAATATCTTGAAAAGTACAATCGATACAAGACACTCTCTTGGCTAGGAGAGTGCCTCGTATTCATCCCACAACTTAGTCTGTCACCTTAGGGTCATCATGATGAGAAGTGGTGGTTAAGTTGTGTTGTGTAAACACATGATAGCTATCATGTGTTCTTAGATGTCAATTTTTGTGTGTTCTTAGACGTATAGTTGCATCATACCTTATAAATATTGCACAACATGCATCATCTTCCATTTAGATTAGATTGTATAAAGTTTAGGTTAATTTTCTCTTTCTATGGTTAGGGAACAAGGTAATATTTTATCGGGGCTTCGGATTGAAGATCCAAACATACAGATTTGATTAGGGCAATGATTGGAGTTCAACAACTGCAAGATCGTCCCGATCGAACATCCATAGCAACATATGCAGTTCAAGAAAGATCAAAGGTCAAGGGTCCAGATGGTGCAAATTCGTACTTTAGATGACAAATCTGACTGTACAGATGAATTCAGATTGACGATCGCAGCCCAACGATGAGAAAATCAGTCCAATCTGATATCCATGGCACCATCTATGAGACACAGAAGATGGATGGCCAAGATGGCACCATGTGGCGCCATCTTAGCCACCCATAATGGCCTTAAAAGCTCACTGATGCTCTCTCTCTTTAGTCGATCATCAAATCTCGACCGTCGGATCGAAATCCAATGGTCAGGAGCGCATGCGCATGCCTTCATCTTGGAGACAAGTCGAGGTGATGGAGCATTGGTCGCACGCCTGTGGATGACACAGAGGTTGCAAGTTCAAGCCACGCATCACGTGGACAAGCGGGTGCGGTTCAAATTGGGCCATCAGATGGTGATCGTGCAAGTGAGGAGGCGAGATGTGGTGTGCTCAGATGCGCGAGCGGGCGTACACGCAATCAGACACGCATGCGAACACGTGATCGCACGCGCAAGCGTGCGATGAAGATGAGAGGTGCGTAGATCTTAAGCTGTCCGATCGCAAGAATTGATAATTGTGGGCTTGTGCATTGCGTGCGTTGAAGTTGAGAAGGCGCGTGGGCGAGCGCACTACACCCACGTTCAGGGCTTTAGTGACTTAAATCTGTCACTAAAGATCCCCTCATTTAATGTTTTAAGTTAAAATCACCTTTCTGCCCCTTCAAACCTTACCTATAAATAGTTCTACGACTCCTACATATCCTTTATCCCTTCCTCTCTTCTCTCACCCCCTCAAAGCTCTAAGAGCTTGTCCCAAACTTGGGATGCTCCATTAGAGTTAAAATTAGAATTTTTCTACCTTCTCATCCCCGTTCGTGGAGTGCCTGCAATTGTCTTCTTACCGCCATTCGGGAAGCAGATCCTGCTGCGACGTTGCCCTACCCCGTCCTTCGGCGTTCATCTTCGTTCTCCTTTATCCTGCATCTCACCTCCTTCGTCCGGGTGCTCTGTCAACGTGGCTCATCCTCCAAGCAGCCATCGAGGAGGATAACTTCTCTCAACCTTCTCTTTCATTACTTTCTAGTGTAGATTTCCTGCTTTCTAGTGTAACGAGTAATTGTAACGATGAGTTGTAATGAACATCACTCGGTGGTTATGAAATTCATGTTTATTTTATCTACATTTTTCTCTTTTTGTATCATTTTTTTCTCTCTCTTCTAGTCATTATTCTTTAAGTAAATAGCTAGCGTAGATTTAATTAAACCAGCTAATTTGCTTCGTGACAACAAATCAAATGCGATTTTTTATCAAACGTCCGCCTCCCTGTGTTCGACCCAGAATTCCTTTTGAGTTTTGGTTAAAATTATCTGTTGACGGATTTTTCTCATAAATTATGCTACGACGACAAGTTTTCCAAACTCAATCTTTTTGCGACGATTCTCTAATACAACATTTTGGCATCATTGTCCGGGAGGCGTTGCTCTTTGATTTTTTATATTTTCCAACTTACTGATCGTTTACCTCACTTTTCTCCTTTCTTATTGTGATTGCTAGTACTCTCACGAGGTGGGAAAAAGTAGATTGGAGAAAGTGCTGTTGAAGGGTCTGTAAGTAATCCCACCTCCCTACCCACTAGATTTCATTCCACCACTTAATAACACAAACCCTAATTAACCTAGGAGCATGCATAAACTCTAAGGTTAGTTTTGAATGTTTGTCTGACACCTCCACCCACTTCACCCTCTACATATAAAAAAAAAATTTAAAAAATCTCACAGAGGTACACAATCTCTTCTGATTCTTCATACTCAACTGGTAACCCAATCTTTAGGACTAGTATACTCATCAACACATAATTGAGTAGAAATCATATTAGGTAATCACTTGTGTACCTAATTAAGTGGTGCATCAGGCCAATTATTTGAGTTGTTTGGGCCACACCACTTCAACTAAAAATAACTCATCAAGTAACTGCCAAATAGGTTAAACTTTTAGGACTAAACCAGGCACTCTATATTTTTAGTTTGATTTCATAGGAAAACATCTTCACTTGTGCTTTTAAAACCTGTTGTGCAAACTAAACTTGATTGAATATACCTAAAGTTGAATCCAAAAAGCTACTAAGCAAGATTTAAACCCTAAAATTCACCACATCCAAAAATAATCTTGCTTGAAAACCACTGGTTGTGCACGCACACACATATCAATCAATCATTAAGGGCACAACCCAGATAAAAGGGTCCATCACATTTCAAAGCACATTCAAACCTAACCATAATTAAAACAGAGTAGACATTGGCCTTAAGGATTTGACTCACTCTTCGGAGCCCAGATCAAGATTGTTTTACAATTAATCTATTTTTACCATTCAATCTAATGTCTAGCTAGGGAAGCAAAATCAAACGATCGCGGTTGGGGGGTATTAAAGGAACCTGAGGCGAAAGCCAAAGGAAGAACCATCTCCCTAGCCCCTCCCTCTAACTGGTTGGATTGACCGGAAAGAAGTAGATTAAATCATTTCTTCATCTTAAGATGAGTTATGGGAGTCTATAGATCTTTAGGCTAGCCCACTTAAGGACAGGTTTGATTATTTGTATTGCAGGGTACCTTTCTTCCTCCCTTTCTGTCATGGTTCCTTCCACATCCTATTTGCACTTCCACTCCTACCACTACTTATTCCCAAAATGATTATTATTCCAACCAGACTTATTCTCATCCATTTTCTAGTTGGGATAATCCTGATTGGGGATACAGTTCCGTACCTCCGTGTTTAGGGTCTAACCCTGGACACCATGATCTTAATTCTTATCCTTCTCCAAGCTACATAGATTATAGATCACTACCCTTATATGGGCAACCTAATATGATCTACAATCAAGAAGGATGTGCTGATCCTTGCCCTTCCTCAGATTACACTGCAAATAGGTCATCACCTCTTTATGGACAACATGAAATGACCCATTATCAGGGAGGGTTTCACGAACCTCAATTTGTTGACTCCCCTACACTGAAACCAAACCTGCCCAACCCTGAACTAAACCATTTGGTTTAGGTTAACCAGGTCTAAGATAAGGTGTTGCCTAACTTAAGGAATACCATACAATCTTTAGAAGCTCAGCCAACACCTTACACTGAAGAATTGGAGCCTCTGATTGAAATGATTGACGATCTTAACAAGTATTTGTTGGATTGGCTCCAGAATGTTAATGATAGGGACCCGGGTGAGTTTTTACTTGGGAAGTTATCTAAATTGAGGAAAAGATTTGTGATTGCTCTAGTCCAATCTTGGGATGATTCCCAAGATGAACCTCTTTCAGGAGAGCTAATGTTAAAATCCGCTCAGGCACCTGTAGGGGGACACATTTTATAAGACCAGGGTTGACCAAGTTATTCTAGAGTAATCAAATAAGGATGAATTGTATTCTTCACCTAAGATCCCTAAGCCGAGGAATGAGGAAATGTATGTCTCCATGGATCATAAGGTGATTGATGATTTTGAGACATACATTAATGTGGATTTAGAACTCTTTGATTATGAAGGTAAAGAATTATTATGCGAAGTCTTACCTGAGATTACAGCACACGATTTTAGTGAGACGATTAGGCCTGAGGAATTCAATGAATCATCTGATGGCCCTAAATTTGAGGAACTTGATCCTATTAGGGCTCGCATGGTGGATTTAGATCCTTTTATTAAGAATTCAATTCAAAGCCCCGATCCTCAATCACACCCCATTGTGCATAATGAGGATTCTATTCTTGAGATCATTCGACCCAAGTCAATTTTGATTCAGCCACAACTCTTGGACTCAAAAATTTCAAATGGGGTGATTAATATGCAGGAGGTCCCGAAATTCGAAATTCTGATTATGGAGGATAAGAATTGGGAAATGATGATATGGGAAGCCAATTCTAGAGGAAGCAGAAGTCTGAGTCTAAGGGTTCCGATTTATCTGAAACCCCCAACCTTCTACCAGGACCCTTATGGCATTATTTTTGAGGATGTGCAACCCAAGCACAAATTCATTAATTATCCTTTTGAGCTTGATTTCTTTGTAACCTGACTTTTTGGTCTTGGGTTGCATCTTTACAAATCGCAGGCTCGACCCTGCTTGCATGCTAATCTTAGGTTTTGGATAATTTTTATCCAAAATGTTAGATATACTCGACCATGGAGCATGGGTCTGCACCACAATCTGGTTCACATCTGTGGACATATTCTCTTGGTAGGTCCAAAATGAGATTTTCTTATTCTGATTCTGACCTGCACCTGTGAATTATTTATTTCTTCTTTATTTGTACAGTGTGCCTAGCTGAAGGCACTGAATTCAGCACATATACAGTTTCTTTTTCATCTCGGAGCTGACCTATTAATCACGAAATTCAGGTGCTTTCTTCTCTACTCCACTCTATTTTATGTCTTTTTAATACAATGAGGACATTGCATTTGATAGGCATGCAGGGGGTGGATATCATTATCTGAATCATCTTGTTAGCTCTATAGATTCTTTTTATTTTCTCTTTATTTTTGAAAAAAATATAAAAAAATAAAATAATATTTGAATTAGAAAAAGAGAACTTAGCTCTAAAAATTTCTCAACCATAGGAATGATACGATATGACCTGAACACTTAGACCCTTTAGGTCTTCAGGCTTAATCAACCCAGGTGTCCAATAAAATGTGGACTTGTTTCTCAAGACCTCACCATTTTGAATTCAATTTTTAATTGGTTAATAAGTTGGGGTGATAAGTACACGACTTATCAACTTGCCCTCTGATTTGAGGGGACTTTAAGTCTAAGCATCTAGACACTATTTACACTAACTTGCTTTTCGACGATTTTTATGGAAATTAGGTAGCTAATGAACCTTCTAGGGTGGTATGGTTAGCAAGTTATCATGGGTAAAACCCATTAGTCGATTGTCCAGAGCCTAGTGACACGACCATTCTTTTCCTGTTGCCTTTAGGTAAATCTTAGATCAGGGAAGCCACCTACTTAAAAAAAGGAAAAGAAAAATATCCAAAAAGAAAAATAGAAAAGAAGAAAAGAAAAAAAAGAAATAAGTCACACTTCACTGTACAAGCATGGCTGGCAAGTTATCGTGGGTAACACCCTATTGGTCGATTGTCCAGAACTCAGCTCACAAAAATGCATGTTTAATTCCAAACACTTTGGAAGAAGCAGAGAAGTAGAATAAATCGGGTAGATATACATTAGGTTCGTCCTTATGTTGATCCCATAAAAATAAAAGTAGGGAGAAAGCTACCGATCGAATAGAGACACCTTTAGGAAGAATTCTTTTTAAGGTCACCTAGGGACGTAGAAACTCGAAGTCCGTTCTGATTGCCGATCAATGAGTCTGGCACTTCACACAAAAAGATGCTTAGAACTTAGAATTCTCATCGAGTCTTGGGTGGGTTGAGTGGCTGTAGAAAGCTGCTCCAAAACCCTAAACTCAAAAATCCAAAAAAATTAGAAAAGTAGAAAAAGAAAAAGAAAAAGATCATTCTTTAAATAAGGTGAGGGCTTGAGGCGATCTGCATTTTGGCAGACACCCAGGCACTATTATGTCTCTATAGTTTAGGTTTTAGTTGAAATCCCTAAGTGTTGAAAAATAACTTTTGCCCAAAAAATTTGATTCTAATCCTCTTATAAATAGCATGTAGTTTTGTTGGGGACTAGCAAAAGATAGGCATGGGGGTGTGATGTAAATATGTTTATATCACATAAATCGTCTACTTTTGCATGTTCTTAGATGTATAGTTGTATCATACATTATAAATATTGCATAACATGCTTCATCTTGCATTTAGGTTAGATTGTATAAAATTTAGGTTAATTTTCTCTTTTTATGGTCAGGGAACAATGCAATATTTTATTGGGACCTTGGATTGAAGATCCAAGCATACGGATCTGATCAGGGCAACAATTAGAGTTCAACGACTTCAAAATCACCTCGATTGGACTTCCGTAGCATCAGATGTAGTCCAAGAAAGATCAGAGGTCAAGGGACCAGGTGGTGCAAATCCGTAATTCAGATGACAAATCCGACCGCACGGATGGGTTCAGATCGACGATCACAGCCCAACGACAAGAAAATCGGTCCAATCCGACATTCGTGGCACCATCTACAAGACACAGAAGATGGACAGCCAAGATGGCACCACATGGCACCATCTCAGCCGCCAACACCGGCCTTGAAAGCTTGCCGCTGCTCTCTCTCTTTAGTCGATCATCAAACCTCAATCGTCGAATCGAAATCCAACAGTCAGAAGTGGATGCACACGCCTTCATCTTGGAGACAAGTGAGTTGATGGTGCATTGGTCGCACGCCTGTGGGCGACGCAGAGGTCACGAGTTCAAGTCACACATCGCATTGACGAGTGGGTGTGGCTCAAATTGGGCCAACAGATAGTGATCGTGCGGGTGAGGAGGCAAGACATGGCGCACTCAGATGCGCGAGCAGGCGTACGTGCAATCAGATGTGCATGCAAACGCGAGATCACACGTGCAGGTGCGCAATGAAGAAAAGAGGTGTGTGGATCTTAAGCCAAACGATCTTGCAATTGGACGGCTGAGGACCGATGATCATGGGCTTGTGCGTTGCGTGCGTTGAAGCTAAGAAGGCGTGCGGGCGAGCGCACTACGCCCACATTCAAGGCTTTAGTGATGCTTAAATTCATCACTAAAGACCCCCTCATTTAATGTTTTAAGTTGAAATGACCTTTTTACCCCTTCAAACCTCACCTATAAATAGCTCTACGACCCCCACATATCCTTCATCCCTTCCTCTCTTCTCTCACCCCCCCCAAAGCTCTAAGAGCTTGTCTTAAACTTAGGATATGCTCCATTAGAGTTAAAATTAAAATTTTTTCACCTTCTCATTCCCATTCGTGGAGCGCCCATGGTTGTCTTCTTATCACCGTTCGGGAAGCGGATCCCGCTGTGACGTCGCCTTACCCCATCCTCCGTCGTCCGTCTTCGTTCTCCCTCGTCTCGCATCTCACCACCTTCGTCCAGGAGCACCGTCAATGTGGCTCGTCCTCCAAGCAGTCGTCGGGGAGGGTAACTTCTCTCCACCTTCTCTTTTATTGCTTTCTAGCATATATTTCCTGCTTTCTAGTATAACAACTAGTTGTAATGATTAGTTGTAATGAACATCACTCAATGATTATGAAATTCATGTTTATTCTATCTCTATTTTTCTCTTTTTGCATCATTCTTTTCTCTCTCTTCTATTCATTATTCTTTAAGTAGATAGCTAGCGTAGATTTAATTCAACCAGCTAATCTGCTTTGTGACAACAAATCAAACACAGTTTTTATCAAACATTTGCCTCCCTATGTTCGGCTCAGAATTCCTTTTGAGTTTCGGTTAAAATTATCTGTTGATGGATTTTTCTCGCAAATTACGCTACGACGACGAGTTTTCCAAACTCAATCTTTTTGTGGCGATTCTTCGATACAATAGACATGCTAATTCACAGATAGTCATTCATCCACTCACCAACCAAGGAAAGTACAAAACAAACTTCAACTCTCGAGTCTTGCAACCCATTATCCTAGTTGGTTATTAAGCCTTGCTATGATTTGTAGGGAGGCCAGCAACTCCTTGACCAACACAACCAATCTATATTTAAACCAATGTTGTAGCCAAACACCGATAGGTAGTAGGGATTGAACCAGTTATGCATATTCACATAACCCGACAATTTCGTCCTTATTTAAGTTTATCATTTTATTCTCCAAATAACTGAATTAGTAAACAACTTATCCTTGGTTCCATCCTTGGTTCCAATTATTCACCATGAGTTACCCATCATACGAGTTCATTTATCAGTTATCAACATCTTCTCAGTTTGTGGTTTCCAGTATTCCATGTGGTTCACATTGTCTATCTTGGTCAATAACCATTATTAAGTAATATTCAAATATCATTTGTAACATTTAATTATGAATTTAAGCATGCTAACTATTCCAATTGGGATTTCTTTAGTAATTAGTACATGGCTACTTGAGCATTGTAAGCTCACAACATTAAATCACTAACTGTTATGAAATTCTGATTTATAAAAGGTAAAGGGGACACACTAAGGGAAGGATCATATCCAAATTCCATTAATTCTTAGTGGAATAAAACATGTCAATTATTAAGACAAAAATGCATCTTTGAGTTCACATCATCTATTAAACAGTGACAATTGTAAAAAGACAATCGCAATTATCAAGGTTTAATAATTAAGTATCCAATCATAATTGATTAGAAAGAAATACAGGAGGACTCTAATATTGAGCAATAGATAGAAATTATTTTTTTTTTTAGAAAGACCAAGAAATAGAAATGCACGTAAAATGGTGCTACAAGCAAAGATATTTACAATAACGAAACCACACGATAAGAAAAAGGGTGACCACTCTACTTAGCCTCATTGGGGGGACGTAGTATCTCTAAAACACATGCTAGTAGCTTAGAGATGAAGATCAAGCATCCTCACAATTGGTGCTGACCCTAGGTCAAGTTCCTAGGCCAAACACACCACAATGTGTGTCCCATACATGTTAGACTCATTTTAGAATTTTAACACATTCAAAAGTAGTCAAATAGAAAATTGGGATCGCTAATGAAAGGTACTCGTCATGATAATTTCAATGAGTAGTTGCAAAAATTGAAGGCCATTTGATCCCCAAACCACTTAAAATAGGTTGAAGAAATCTTGAGTTGGTTTGGTTCACTTAAACAGGTCACAAATCAGCCTGCTCTTGCGCCTACCACACAACAAACATTGATTTACCATGTACTGTGACCACGGATTATGTGCATGGAATGATCCCAAGCCCCTAGATGTTGCATGTTTAGCCGTTCACACATGTTGGGTGCAATGGAGTTCTCTTGCTCTTCCTTTTCCCTGCATAAACGAATGCCTATGAGATTTAGCTCTTGTCCATGCGTTAGCGTCCTATGGAGCCTGCCACCACCATGTGTCGTCAAGGTGCTTGTCAACACTGGCTATGGTATAGTTTTTATGGAAACAACCCCCACATTAGCCTTATTCATAGGAAACACGTTCTTCTTCTATTTTCTTCCTCTGTTCTTCTTTTCTCTTTCCTTCTCCCTTTATCTTCTCTCTTGAATTGTGTGTCGCCTAAGGAAGCTAATGATAGCCTTAAACCTTAATTAGGGTTTTTATAGATTCCTTAAGACATGGATTAGGATTAAAAAGCCCAAACTAGACTAAAACACCTTTGAATCTCGATCTATTTATGCCTTTTACCTGCTCAACTTATCTTTACACGTAACCTGACCTATACACCTTAGATTTAAGTGAAACAAGAATCGTTGGAAAGCTTACAACAAGAAGAATTTTGGGACTTTACAAATTATGTGTCCAGGAAGTTGAAAACATATGAGAAGAATTACCTAACTCATGACATAGAGGTGGCTGCTATAGTTTTTTGCCTTAAAGATCTGGCGACCCTATGGTAAGACCTTCGATATCCACACCAACCATAAGAGTTTAAAATGTTTGTTTGATTAGAAGGAGTTGAACCTAAGGTAGTATCATCGGGTGGAGCTTTTGAAGGACTATGATTGCTTTATTATCTACCATTTAAGGAAGGGAAACATAGTCATTGATGCTCTTAATAGAAAGCCACTGATAAGATTAGTAATACTTCAGGCACAAAGGAGGAACCAAATAATCAAAGCAACATGGTGGAGATTGTAAGAAGCTGTTGAGCATTCGGGAACATTTTCTTGAGATGAAGAGGCCATAAATTGATAGATCACATTATCATTGCACATATAGTAGATCCAGAATTGCAGACATTGTGCGATCAAGTTCTCATGAGAAATCAGGGAGATTGCACTTTCGTAGACGAAGTACTTAGGCTCCATAGTTGGTTATGCGCTCCTTGAGATGATGCCTGCAAAGAGAATTCTTAGTAGTTTCGCTATAATAGACTTACTATCCACCTAAGATGTATCATGATTAAAGAAATAATTTTGGAGGCGTTGTATGAAGAAGGATGTAGGTAAGTTCGTAACGTAATGCGTGGCCTATCAACAGATGAAGGTAGAATATTAAAGTTGAAATGACCCACCACCTCTTGGCCATTTAAGACGTTTGGGATGTTCACCAGACATCTGTCCGGACGTCTGGGATATGCTTCAGATGCCTGTCAGGACGTCTGGGATGTCCACCAGACGTCTGAAAATACTTTTAGCGCACAGGGTACAAGCGCCATGCTCCCTCCCTCACCGCGCCTCACCGCACCTCATCGCGACGCCACTCCTCACCCATGCTCTCCTCTCTGGTCCCCTCACCTCCTCTCCCTTTATATACCTCTTCCCCCTCCCCTTTGTTGCCATTCCGCAGCCGAGAGCGAGTGAGAGCGGAGTGAAGAGCGGAGGGCCGAGCGAGAGGAAGCACGAGGGCGAAGGCTGCAGCGTCATTCTGCTGCAGCATCTGCAGGGAAGGGGGGCCAGAGCGGTTCCGCAGAAGTCATTTTTCCGCGGAATCAGACGGCCAGAGGGACACCTAGACGCCTCACCAGACGTCCGAAGGTATGGCAAGACGTTTGGTAGGGATCTACTTCCCGTACTTTTCCTCTCTGACAAG
The DNA here is from genome assembly GCA_037157565.1 of Thalassia testudinum. NCBI lineage: Eukaryota > Viridiplantae > Streptophyta > Magnoliopsida > Alismatales > Hydrocharitaceae > Thalassia > Thalassia testudinum. Next base: position 146,756,048 of record JAZHRO010000031.1, on the reverse strand, counting down.
TCCTGACAGCGTACGTATGTGTCAGAGGGCGGGAGCGTAGTCGAGGCAATTTTAGATGTCCAGAAGCACTCCCAGACGTCTGACAAAGTCCTTGGATGTCGGATTTGAGTTTCAGACGTCTGATAGCGGAACACCAAGACAGGTATCCCTGAGAACTATTTTAAGACGCCTGGGACCTTTCCCAGACGTCTGATTTCCATCTGATAACGTGTTTTGGGGCCGTGTAAGGTCCTATTATTATCGGTTTTGCGCAAACGAACCGTCTCTGTTTTCCATACAAGTTTCTCTGTATAATGATACCTTGTTTACATCCTTCTGAACTTTTTAGCCCATCAATTCGTGTTTAGGTCTCTAGTCCGTCAGGTGTACAGGACCTGTGGAGATGTCGGGAGCCACTGTACGAGCCCCATTCCACCCGGTTACCCAGGTAGAGTGGTTACAACCTTAAATCTCAAATTTAATACATGCGAGTAAGTAATCCTAGGACTTGAGATGAACCCTAGAAAGGATTAAACATATATTCGAGAATAGATTCTTGAACCCTAGGTCTTGGCATGAACACTAGGGTCAGAAGAAACTGCATGTGAATAATTGTGTAATCAAGAGCTGCCTGTTTTTAACTAAAATGGACCCCTACGACATGTGAATAATTGAGTAATCGAAAATTGCCTGTTTTTCTGCTAAAATGGACCCCTACTATAATAAAATGGAAATTGAGCTGTGGACCCGAACATTCCAACCCAGATGTGACAAAGAAATTCCTGTATAAACCCCCCGGGAAATGTAAAAATGAACACCATACCTCGAAGAACCCGATGGTTCTGGGAATTTGCTACCTATGGACAGCTGTTAAGGGAGGTAAGCTGACCTTCGTGTATGTAGTACCGAAGAGAGCAACTATCCCTTGTAGTATAGAGGGGAGCTTATCGACCTTGTGTTGGGACCCGAGGTGGGTTTGGCCACTCTACGACGACTCTTACTGGCCCTCGTGTACGTGGTACCAAGGTGAGCTACTTAGTGTAGGGGGAGCTATCCGCCCCAGGGGGCCTGGGGCTAGGTATGGCTACCCTACACCGACTCTAGTCAGCCTGTTGGGCAAATTGGGATAGTCGGACGAGGGTACGTAGACTGAGGAGAGGCAAGACTCCTGTTCTGTTCTGAGAGGGCAAGGCCCTACACTGTTCCGCACTGTATGTTGAGGCGTACCCGCTAGCGGAAACAACTGACCGCGTGCCAGTGCGGCGTAGCTACCCCACTATGCCGTAGTCACCGCTACATCACGACCGTGACCTCGGGGTAGTAGACCGAGTATAGGACTACTACAGTGGGACTCCCCCGGCCAGGAGAGTGCCACGTGGGCATCCTATATCATGGGAAGCTGCAAGCAAAATCGTTCCTATAGGGAACCAAATGATTAATTAACAAATCCTAATTAGAGATCTCTACGCAACCACATGTATAATATAATTAGAAGATGGAAAACTTTATGTTTATGCATGTTAATTCTTAGCCACCACTCTACTCAGCTTTAGCTGACTCCAGTCAAATATATTCTATACAGGTCAAGGATTTGAGCAGCCCGAGCCACCGGCTGCTGAGGATGCTGGGCCTGGTCGAGCCTAGTTTTAGTTCGACTGCCTGCTAGTGAGTTTTATAGTTTGTATTCTGTTACATGTACTCGTTGATGTGATAGCTATAATATCACTGTTCTCTTTCCACCTGTTGAAACTTTCTTTTTGTTTAATTACTGTACTTGTGTGGTTTGTTGAATGTTACTTGGTTATTTCTTATTGGACGACTAGATCTTAGGATAAATCAAAGCAAGCCAGTCCCATATTCTGTCGGGATTTGGGACTGGGTCATGACAAGATGGTATTAGAGCAAGGTCATCCTGGGAAATGAATCAAATAGTCTGGAAAACACCACATTTGTACATGTAACTAAGATAGCCATCACAACTTTTCCCTTGGTTATTGTGCCCGAGTATCATGTCTCTTCTTTGGTCAAACAGGCACCAATAATCTCATTCCTCAATCTTTGAGTAGGAAATGCCTTGCCAAGGAGATATTAAGTCAGGCCACGAACGTGGTCATGGCTGTTGGTGCTAGAGCACCACGATCATTTGTTTTGATGATAACAAAACACGTGTCATTTAATATTTGCGCTTTGAGTCCTAGATTTCAGGTCAATCGCAAATGGATACGTGATTAGACGGAGTTCAAGCTCGCATCCAGGACGGATTGGAGGAGCTCGATGCAGAGCAGAAGAGATTCGCGAGGAGCGATAGATTGAAGATGGAAGGAAATGAAGAATAGGATAGATTTCCTTCTTTTGTACTTGTTGTATTTTTCGTTTCTTTTGTTGCTCTTTATTTCCTTAGATAATTCATGTTAAAGAGCCTCAAAGTACCCTAACAGTAGTCCTAGGAACACCTGCACAACCCTAGGATACTTAGGTTTTCTGTAGAACACTTAGAAAACCAATATAGGGTTCAAACAGAGTTTCCAGACGTCTAATTCCAAAATCAGACGTCTGATAAAGTGTTTTAAGATGTCAGACTGTTGATTCAGACGTCTGATAACTGTTAGGCTGGACATAGTTAGTTCTGTCTGATGAAATCAGACGTCCAGACCTTAGACCAGATGTCTTAGGAGACGTCTGATGACTTTGCCAGACGTCCAATTAGTGGACCGTTGGCTGGCTTACCATACACTCAAGAATATGACCGTTAGAGCCTTATCAGACGTCCATAGGACTGTCCAGACGTCTGATAATTGACCGTTTTGCCTCGGCTGACCCAAAATCTCTTCTCAAAGATTTTCTAGCCGTTGCAATGTTTGGAAAATCCATTCCCACAGTAAAAGTAGGTTTCCAGACGTCCAGACATAGTGTCAGACGTCCTATATGTCGTCTGATGGACTTGCACTAGAACCCTGTTTAGATCTAATCCAAGTCAGGAAGAGACCCGCCCAAAATCAGACGTCTGACCTTGGAATCAGACGTCTTAAAGTGAACTTCCAGACGTCTGATGCTAGAATTAGACATCTGATAAGCCTGTCAGAACAATGATTGTTCCTGATTTCGAGCTGATTCTCTTGTGCTTTGTTCCCAACGGCTATAGAACCTTTCCTAAGCCTTCCAAAGCCTTCCTAAGGCCTCTATAAATAGAGGGGAACCTTTGCAACACAAACACACACCTAGATACACTAAGAGAAACACAAGACACACTTAAGCAACATAGTTCCATTCTCTTGTGTCCTAGATAGCTCTTGCTCTCTAAACTCAAGTTCTACATCTTGAGAGCATCAAGCTTCGCGCACCCGCTCTCCCGCCATAGTTCACGAGAGCGAAGTTGCGCCGTCGCGTGGCTCATGCATCGCGTCATCAACTCGACGCACTCCTTACAAAAGGGAGTTTCCTATTTCCTATAGAAGCTAGGTTTAAAATTACTTTGTTGGCTCTATAGGACTTGTTGTTTCTTTTATCTTTGTTATTTGGTTGGGTATTCGCTTTGCGAATTCCCGTCTCCTTCGTGAGACAAAATCCTTCTCGTGGAGAGAAGGGGTTGAGGTACGCTACCCTTGTTTAAGTAGCGTGGTTGTATTGAGGTTGAATCACCCTCGTTTAAAGTGATTCGGTTAGTGGATTTTGATCAACTTGGTTGATCGAAAAATCCTAACTCGAGAGGGTTAGGTGGTGGTTTTCACCCGGTTTGGGTTTCTACCTAAAATTCTTGTGTACTTGTGTGATTGCTTATTTGTGAGATTATTTATATTTCAATTCCGCATTTTTTTACGTCACACTGATCTCACCCCCTCCAAGTAGGGAACTTTCAGTGGCCAAGGACATGGTCGCAAGGGAGGACGAGCAATGGCCGAAGATAGAGCCGCTCCACCTCTCCTCTCGAGCATCCAGGCCCCGGACCTCGCCCAACTGATCCGGAATCTTATCCGAGAGGAACTCCATTAGCCTCCTCCTCAGCCTTCCCTTCCTAGGGATGCGGAGGGGGAATCTTCCGTGGGGCAGGCAAGTCGCCACGGAGCTGGATGAGCTGTAGGGGGAGGGGGTGATCCTCTACCACCCCCTTTAGACACTTCGGGGCACGAGTCTTCCTTGCCTGGAGGTGCATCCCTTCCTACACTGCGGCTACACCATGAGGTCTTCAACTGATGCAAACACATTTACACTACTTAAGATGTCTATTTATGCATGTTCTTAAGCATAGGATTGCATTGCATGCTATAAATATTGCATAACATGCATCATCTTGCATTTAAAGTAGTTTGAATAAAATGGAGGTTATTTGTCTCCTTTTATGTGCTTGGACAAGGCAAACTTTTTATCGGGGCCTCGGATCGAAGATCCAACCGTACGGATGTGATTAGGGCGACGATTGGAGTTCAATGACTCCAAGATCACCATAATCAGGCATCCATAACATCAGATAGTGACCGGGGAACCCTAGAAGATCAAGGGCCAGGATGGTGTAAATCCACACTTCAAATGACAAATCCGACCGCACGGATGAATTCGGATCGACGATCGCAACCTAACGACGCAAAAATCGAGTCAATCCAACATCCGTGGTACCATCTACAACATCCAGAAGATGGACGGCCAAGATGGCTCCACGTGGTGCCATCTCGACCGCCCAAACACCCACATGCAACCATTGAAGCCTCAGCATCCGCCCTCCCTCCGCCGTTGGATCTCGATCCAACGGCTGTGGACGGCTGCGCCTAAAAACGTCTGCTCGACCATCCGTGCCCCTTAGCGCAGCAGTCAAAGGCGCTATCGCGAGCAGCGGACGCGAGTTCGAGCCGCAGCGAAGGGGTGAAGGGCACGGGCAAGCGGGCGCGGGCATGCGTTGGATCGTGATCGGGCGGCTCAGATCTTCCAATAGCAGCCACACGCTATTTCATGCGAGGCGGGAACGCGCCATTGCACGCGCTGGGGCAGGCGCGCAGCGAGCGGGGAAGGCACAATCACAGCCGTCCGATCTCCCGATCGGACGGCTGTGGATGGCTGAACGTGCGGCGAGCGTTGAGAGTGAGCAGCCGAGGAGGCGCGCGTGGGGAGCGGCCACTACGCCCACATTAGGGCTTTAGTGACGGTTTTATCCGTCACTAAAGACCCCTTATTTATTGTTTTAAAGTTGTAATGATCAATTTGCCCCCACTCCTTGCAACTATAAAAGGAGACCCCCTCCACATGAAATTCTCATCCCTTCCTTCTCTTCTCTACCTCTCCAAAGCTCAAGAGAAGCTTGTCCCACACCTGGGATGCTCCTCACGAGATAAAGTCCAAATTTTCGTCCTCCTTCGGAAGTGAATCCTGCGACGACAACGACGTGCTGCTCCGTTCTCGTTCTTCTACTTCGTCCTCCTTCGTCCAGGCGTCGTCCCGTCCGGCTCGTCCTCCAAGCAATCGTCGAGGAGGATAACTTCTCTCTCCCATTCTTCTTTACAGCTTTTCTAGTGTAGAATTTTCCTGCTTTCTAGTGTAGCTGATTTCCCGCTTTCTAGTGTAATTTTTATTTGGTTTGATTGTATGAACATTTTGAAATATTGAATGCATGTTCTCTCTCTCTCTCTTTCTTTTAGTCTGATAGTTTCATTGTAATTATATCGCCTCGCTTTTCAAAAAAAATTCTAAAAAAATATAATTACGAATATAGATCAACGTAGCCTCCCTATGTTCAACCTGGAATTCAAATTTCGGTATAAATTTTATTTGTTGAACACGAATTCTTCGCTTTCAAGCTACAACGACAAGGTTTTTTTAAAACCAAACACGTTAGCGTAGCAATTTGTAAGTTCAACATTGGGCACTGTTGCCGGGGAGGCAACGATTTCCGATCTTCTTTTCACATTTCTTGCACTTTATTATTTTCTAACTTGCTTTCTCTTGTGTCTATTATTTTGCAGAGACCTCCATCAAGGAATCAACAAGCGATAGACTGGAGTAAAGTGCAGTTGAAGACAACTGTAAGTGCTCCCCATTCTTCCCCCCTCCATAGATTTCATTCGCCACATTAAATCCAAATTCCAATTAACCTAGGTGTTTGCATAAATCCTAGGAATAGTTAGGTTGTTTGGATTTTCACTCACATTCATTCCACCCTCATTTATAAAAAAAATAACAAAAAGATAATCATGTAGGGTAATTTTCAACAAACACACAACACACACCCACATTCAAGGCACTTAATCAACTTAATTTGTTTCTACTCAACTGGGTTCTGATCTGTGGAACCGGTACACACAAAACAACACATAACAGAGTAGAAATCATTCTAGGTTAACCATCTTTGAGTGCCTAACTTAGTGGTGCAATTGTGGCCAATTGATTGAGTTGTTTAGGCCACACCACTCTATTTAAAACCAACTCATCAAGTAGCTCCTCCTTAGGGTTTTCAATCTAGGTCTATTCCAAGCACTCCACTTTCTTTCTTATTTTAAAAGAAAATAATCTTCACCCGTGTTTTATAACTTGGTTTGCCTAGAAACTTGATTGCAATCCACCTAATTTGAAATCCTAAAAGCTACTTAAGCAAGATTTGAACATTAAAATTCACGCATCATAATAATCTTGCTTGAAATCCCTGGTTGTGCACGCACTTACACAAATCTCAATCAATCATTAAGGGCACAACCCATTGTAAGGGTCCATCACATTCCATAAGCACCACAATCCCAGGCCTTAATAAAATTGAGTAGACGTTGGCCTTAAGGTTTGATTCGCTCTTCAGGGCCTAGTCTGAGATTGTTTTTGATTAACCTACTTGTACTGATTAATCTGATGTCTAGCTAGGGGAGTAGCGTCAAACGACCGCGGCTGGGGGGTACACTAGGAACCAGAGGCGAAAGCCGAAGGAAGAACCTTCTCCCCAGTCCCTCCTTCTAACCGGTTGGATTAAACAGATGCAAGTAGAGTAAATCATTTACAGTCTTAAGGTGGGTTTTGGAAGTTAGTAGATCCTTAGGCTACCCCACTTAAGGACAGCCTTGTTTTGTTGTGCTACAGGGTCCCTATCCCCAGTCCTTCCGACCTTCTTCTAGTTTATGCTGGGAAGACGGTCATTGAATCCCCGATTGGAAGGACCATTAGAACATTCTAGGAGGTGCAAGTTGGATTTTGGTCAATTTGATCCCATGGCCGAACAACAGCCTCCTCTGCTTGGAAATCCACAGGAAGAATTTCGAAGACAGCTGGAACAAATGCAGAGAATGCAGGAATGGTTCGAGAGAATGCAGGGCGCTCAACCCTTGAAGGATTTTTATGATCCTTCAAATTACGGGGAACGTCCCGGCATCCAGATTCCAGCCGGTGACGTAGAAATCAAGCCCCAGGTGTTAAGCTTGATTAAACATTATCATGGGCTTGGCTCTGAAGATCTGTTTCAGCACTTGGAGGACTTGACCACTTTGGTCCAGACCACTAAGGCTCGAAACGTAAACGAGGAGCAAATGATCATGAGGCTCTTCCCCCACTCTCTTAGGGATAAGGCTGCGCATTGGTATAGGACAATAGGAAGACCAATTACAACTTGGAATGAGTTGAAATCGGCCTTTCTGAAGAAATTCTTCCCAATTGGTCATACCAATGCTTTGAGACGGGCAATCACTACCTTTACCCAGTGGCCAAGGGAGGAGTTTCATGTGACCTAGGAGCGATTCCAGGACTTATTGCAGAGGTGTCCACACCATGAGGTGCCAAAATGGCAACTCGTTCAGATCTTCTATCATGGGTTGACTGAGCAACTCAGAAATCATGTGGATACTTCTTGCGGAGGTAATTTCCTCAATAAAGATGCAGATAGTGCACATGATTTATTTGAGGAAATGAGTGAGAATTCAATTAATCATGCCTCCATGGATACTTTTAACCGGTCCCAGCAGCCTAGATCAAATGTCAATGAAGTCAATGACTCTCATTCATTTGATATGGAATTAATTTGTAATAAACTTGATAAGGTGGACTTGGTTGCTAAAAGAATGGAAGAGTGGATGGCTGGCAATTCTATGAACAACTCTCGATCCACTCAATCCCAAAATTCGGGATTCCATTCCTCATGAGCTCCTTCTGGACGGGAGTTCATGAATCAACTCGATGCGGCTCAACCTATGAGTCAACATTTTTCGGAACCACACGGGTTCCAAACTGGGGCCTTTGATCCCAGTTTTTCTGATCCTTCCCTTTCTTTTTCTCCATCCTCACTCTATGAGGATGTTTATGCTGTACAAGAGAATGTTAGATCCAACCCCTACTCGAATGCCTACAATCCAGGTTGGAGAAACCACCCTAACTTCTCTTGGAAAAAACTGAGGCAACAAACCCAATTCCGACCCGGCAATTATGCTCCACAACGACCAATGGGTCAGGGTCAAGTATATACTCAGTTGCCTCCTAATCAGGTCAATCAACTAGCTTGGAATGCCCGTCAACCCGCAGGGCAGGCTGATTTGAACCGTCAAATGGTAGAGATGCAAGGATCCATGCTCCAGCTCATGCAGCAAATGAAAAACTCGCTGGACAACTTGCAATCCGGGCTCATTGCTAACTCTCGTCAACCTGGATCTCTACCAATCCAACCCGTACCCAACCCGCGAAATATTATGAATTCGGGCAATCAAGCCCAAAGGTACAGAAATCAAAGGGACCCGCACGGACATGCTCAGGTGGTTGAGCAGGGTTCCTCGTCTTCTTCTTCTTCTGCAAATCAACAATTCATGGTCAATCAAGCACCTCCAATCTTTCCTAACCCTCCCCATGACCCAAATTCTTACGCATCTGCAAATTCTGTCACTTTGAGGAGTGGTAAGAAGACTCAGGATCTACAACCACACTATTCTGATCTTTTGAATCCTGAAGAACCTAAGGAGAGAGGAGAATTCTATAGGAGAAATCAAGGCTTAGGAACCTGATTCCAAAGATCTGACTCATGTTCCTTTTCCTGAAGCCTTAGCCAAATCAAAGAAGAAGTCTGTTGATAGCAATGAGGAGCTTCTGAATTTACTTAAGAATGTTAAGATCAATATCCTGCTCCTTGATGCTATCAAGCACATACCGGCTTACGCAAGATTTTTAAAGGAATTATGTACACAAAAGCGTAAGTCGAGAGAATCTGTTCTAAGGAAGGTGGTACTCTCCGAGCAGGCTAGTTCTATTATCCTGCACTACTTCCCTTAGAAAAAGAGAGATCCTGGTGCTCCATTGATCTCTTGCGTTATCGGAGATTACACATTTGATACAACACTTTTAGATCTGGGTGCATCCATCAACTTAATTCCGACTTCCCTCTACGAGAAGTTTGGATTAGGTGAGCTTCAGCCAACTTCAATAACGCTACAGTTAGCGGACCGTTCGGTTACAAACCCGCAAGGCGTTATTGAAGATGTTATAGTTAAGGTCAAGGATTTCTATTTTCCTGTAGATTTCCTTGTCCTTGACATGGATGTACCTGATAATCTGAGGAACACGCCCATCATTCTGGGGCGTCCGTTCTCGGTTACCGCAAAGGCCAACATTAATTGTGAAAGCGGTAGCATGGAAATCGCCTTTGGGGATCAACAAATGAAATTGGATATTTTTAAAGCGATCAACAAATTTGAGGATTGTGGATTTATTGAGGAACTTGATGAGGATAATGATAATATTGAAACTTTTTTGATAGTTTCTTCAATTGAAAGTTTCTCTTTGGATGATGAATTTGACCCGCAACCCTCTATGGCTGACCTGACATCTTCGGAAGAGGTTATTGATTTTGTTCACTCACAACCTCTTCCTCTTGTTGAATCTTCAGCATCTACCCTACTATCAATCATCAACCTACCCCAGCTTGAATTGAAACTATTGCCCGAGAATTTGAAATATCAATTTTTAGGACTACAGAAAACATTCCCTGTGATTATCAGTGCTAAATTGACAAAGGATCAAGAGATTAAATTGATCAAGGTCCTAAAGAAACATAAGGAGGCAATTGGTTGGACCATTCATGACCTCAGTTGGATCGACCCATCTTACTGTAATCATATAATATTTTTGGTAGATGGATCCCGCCCTTCTCGCCAGATGCATAGGAGATTGAATCCAAATATGCGAGAAGTGGTCAAAAAGGAAATCATCAAGTGGCTCGATGCAGGAATTATTTATCCAATCTCTGATAGTCCCTGTATAAGTCCCGTTCAGATTATTCCAAAGAAAGCCGGGATTACTGTTGTGACTAATGAGAGAGGAGAATCTGTCACAACTCATTCAGCTTCCTCTTGGAGAGTTTGTATTTATTACAGGAAGCTGAACACAGCCACTAAAAATGATCATTTTCCCCTGCCCTTCATTGATCAAATCTTGGAAAAATTAGCCGGGCAGAAGTACTTCTATTTTCTTGATGACTACTCAAGATACAACCAAGTTCCTATCCATCCCGAGGATCAGGAAAAAACTACTTTCACCTGTCCCTATAGAACCTTTGCTTTTCGTAGGATGCCTTTCGGGTTATGCAATGCACCTGCGACTTTTCAAAGGTGTATGCTAGCCATATTTTCTGACATGGTGGGAGAGTTTATGGAAGTCTTCAAGGATGATTTCTCTATTTTCGGAGAATCATTTGACTCTTGTTTGGCTAATTTGGAAATGATTCTTAAGCGATGTATCAAGACACGACTGGTCCTTAGCTGAGAAAAGAGTCATTTCATGACCCAAGAGGGCATCGTTTTGGGTCATGTAATCTCTGAACGGGGAATTGAAGTGGACAACGCTAAGGTTGATGCTATTGCTAAACTTCCTCCTCCCACATCTATTAAACAAATCAGATCATTTATTGGCCATGTGGGATTTTATCAAAGATTCATCAAGGATTTCTCGAAGGTTGCTCATCCTTTGAGCAATCTTCTTGCCAAAGAAATGCAGTTTGTTTTTGACGAATCATGCCGAAAGGCATTTGATTTCCTGAAAATGGCAGTCACCTGTGCTCCAATTTTGCAACCACCAATTTGGACAGCCCATTTTGAGATCATGACCGACGCTTCTGATTACGCGGTTGGGGTTGTCCTGCGTCAGAAAATTGATTGAAAGCCCTCTATCATCTACTACACTAGTAAAACTCTGGATGAAGCCTAGAGGAATTACACTGTTACTGAAAAGGAATTACTAGTTGTAGTATTTGCTTTGGAAAAATTCAGGGCTTATCTCTTAGGGTCTCATGTTATCGTTTATACCGACCACTCGGCCTTGAGACATCTCTTGGCTAAAAAGGATGCTAAACCCCGGCTTATTCGTTGGATTCTTCTTCTTCAAGAATTTGATCTTGAAATCAAGGATAAAATCGGGGTACAAAATGTGGTAGCGGATCATTTGTCGAGACTTCTAGGTGATTCTTCTTGTCCGGACATTCCGATTGCTAACACTTTTTCGGATGAAACTATTCTTACAGTTTTAGGTGTCCACACCTCATGATTTGCTGACATTGTTAACTATTTGGCCATTGGTCAAATCCCCCAGGATTGGACCAAGCAACAACGGGATAGACTCAAATCTGAGGCCAAATACTACTTCTGGGAGGACCCTAAACTGTATCGCATCGGCTCTAATTAGATTATTCGCCGATGTATTCCGGAGAATGAATTTAACAGTATACTCGAGTTCTGCCATGCATCTGGGTGTGGTGGACAATTCTCTGGGAAAAAGACAGCTGCAAAAATCTTGCAATCTGGCTTCTATTGGCTGTCTTTATTCAAAGATGCCCAGGATTTCTCAAGGTCATGTTCTCGATGTCAGGCACTCGGGAGCATAACTAAGAGAGACATGATGCCCTAAACCCTATTCTTCCTGTCAAAATTTTCGATGTTTGGGGCATCGATTTCATGGGACCCTTTATCCCTTCATTTGGATATCAGTACATTCTTGTTGCTGTTGATTATGTGTCCAAATGGATTGAGGTGATTCCCACCCGAACCAATGACCACAAGGTGGTCATCAATTTTGTCAAGAAAAATATTTTCAGTAGGTTCGGGATTCCGAGGGCTATCATCAGTGATGGTGGCACTCATTTTACTAAGGCCCAATTCCAGAATTTATTGGCCAAATACAGGGTTAATCACCGAATTTCCACACCTTACCCTCCCCAGACGAATGGACAAGCCGAGATCTCCAATCGAGAGATCAAGAACATTCTGCAAAAAACGGTTAGGCCTGATCGCAAGGATTGGACTCAAAAGCTTGAGGATGCTCTTTGGGTGTATAAAACGCCCATTGGCATGTCTCCATTCCATTTGGAGTATGGAAAGGCGTGACATCTACCCATAGAGATTGAACACAGGTCATTCTAAGCAATCAAACAATGCAATTTAGATCTGAATCTAGCTGGGAAGACCAGGAAACTCCAACTATCTGAGTTGGAGGAGCTTGGAAATGATGCTTATGAGAATGCCAAGATCTACAAGGCTCGAACCAAAGCTCTACATGATCAATTGATTTCTCGCAAGAGCTTTGAGTCAAACCAGAAGGTCTGGTTATTCGATTCTAAACTTAAGCTCTTTCATGGCAAACTTAGATCTAAATGGAATGGTCCATTCATAATTGATCGGATTTTTCCAAATGGTGCCATTCAGATTTTTGACCTAAAGACAGGTAACACATTTAAATTCAACGGTCAATGTCTGAAGCCTGTTGTTGACCGTATTCTTCCAGAACCCATCTCAGACTCTGTTGCTCTAGCCATTCTGTGACTTCTTTGGCTGGACTTTGCCTAGCTGACGGCATTAAACTCAGCAGTTGTACATATGATACAAGGCTGATACGAGCTTCATATTCAGGTGACATCTTTCATATTCTACCCTTATGTCTCTTTTTCAATGAGAACATTACATCAGCTAGGCATGGGGGGGTTGATTCATTTTTGAATTATTTGGTCAGCTTTGTGAAATTCATGTAAATTATTTTTCTCTTCTTATTTATAAAAAAAAATCAAAATTAGGAAGGATTAGTTGGACATTAGAACTTTTCAATCCTAAGAAATTTTACATTAGGATCTAAACACAAAGACCCTTCAAGTCTTTGGACTTAATTAGCCCGTGCATCCACTAAAATGTGGATTTGTCTTTTGAGTCATCGCCATCTTAATTCTATCGTAATTGGAATAAATAAGTTTGGGTGATAAGTACACGACTTATCAACCCACCCTCTGATTTAAGGGAATTTCTGAGTTTTAAGCATCTACACACTTTCTTTGCACTGACTCATTGTTCGGCGATTATAACGGAAATTGGGTAGCTAATGAACCTTCTAGGGTGATATGGCTTGCAAGTTATCGTGGGTAACAGCCCATAGGTAGGTTATCTAGAGCCCAGTCACTGAACCTTTCTCTTTTTCTTGCCCTTAGGTAAATCTTAGACCAGGGAAGCCACCTACTTAAAAAAAAAAAAAGAAAGAAAAGTAGAAAAGAAAAAAAAGAAATAAGCCACACTTCGCCGCACGAGTATGGCTGGCAAGTTGTCGGTGGTAACAGCTCATCGACCGGTTGTCCAAAACCCAGCTTAGTAAATGCACAAAAAAAAAATCCCAAAACACTTAGGAAGAAGCGGAGAAGTAGAATAAATCGGGGAGATATACACTAGATTCACCCTTGTGTTGACCCCGTAAAAAAAATAAAAGTAGGGAGAAAGTTACCGGTTGTAAAGATACACCTTTAGGCAGAATTCTTTTTAGGTCACCTAGAGGCGTAGAAATCCGAAGTCCGTTTTAATTGCCAGTCAACGAGTCTATCACAATCACAATAAGATGCTTAAAAATTAGGGTTCTCATCAAATCTTGGGTGAGTTGAATGGTCGTAGAAAGCCACTCTTAAACCCTAAAATTTGAAAATCCAAAAAACAAAAGAAAAGAAAAGAGTAAAAAAAAAAAAAGAAATTTTTCTTTGAATAAGGCGAGGGTTTGAGGCGATCTGCATTTTGGCAGATACTCAGGCACTGTTGTGTCTTTGAAAGTTCAGATCCTAAGTAGACAATTTCTTAATGATTGAAAATAACTCAGGCCCAAATAATCCAACATAATTCTTTCATAAATAGCATATAGTTTTTGCTAGGGACTAGCAAAAGATAGGCATGGGGGTATGATGTAAACATATTTACACTACTTGAGATGTCTATTTATGCATGTTCTTAAGCATAGGATTGCATTGCATGCTATAAATATTGCATAACATGCATCATCATGCATTTAGAGTAGTTTGAATAAAATGGAGGTTAATTATCTACTTTTATGTGCTTGGACAGGGCAAACTTTCTATCGGGGCCTTGGATCTAAGATCCAACAGTACAGATGTGATCAGGGCGATGATTGGAGTTCAACGACTCCAAGATCGCCCTAATCAGGCATCTGTAGCATCAGATAGTGACTGGGGAACCCTAGAAGATCAAGGGCCGGGATGGTGTAAATCTGCACTTCAAATGACAAATCCGAACGCATGGATGAATTTGGATCGATGATAGCAGCCTAACGACGCAAAAATCAAGTCAATCCGACATCCGTGGCACCATCAACAACATCCAGAAGATGGACGGCCAAGATGGTGCCACGTGCCGCCATCTCGGCCGCCCAAATGCTCGCATGCAACCATTGAAGCCTCAGCATCCGCCCTCTCTCCGTCGTTGGATCTCAATCCAACGGCTGTGGATGGCTACGCCTAAAAACGTCCGCTCGACCATCCGCGCCCCGTAGCGCAGCGGTCGAAGGCGCTATCGCGAGCAGCGGACGCAAGTTCGAGCCGTAGCGAAGGGGCGAAGGGTGCGGGTGAGCAGGCACGAGCGTGCGTTGGATCGTGATCGAGCGGCTCAGATCTTCCAATAGCGGCCATGTGCTATTTCACGTGAGGCGGGAACGCGCCATCGCACGCACTGGGGCGGGCGCGCAGCGAGCGGGGAAGGCACAATCACAGCTGTCCGATCTCCCGATCGGATGGCTGTGAATGGCTGAACATGCAGTGGGCGTTGAGAGTGAGCAGCCGAGGAGGCGCGCGTGGGGAGTAGCCACTACGCCCACATTGGGGCTTTAGCGACGGTTTTATCCGTCACTAAAGACCCCTTATTTATTATTTTAAAGATGTAATGACTAATTTGCCCCCACTCCTTGCAACTATAAAAGGAGACCCCCTCCACACGAAATTCCCATCCCTTCCTTCTCTTCTCTACCTCTCCAAAGCTCAAGAGAAGCTTGTCCCACACCCAGGATGCTCCTCGCTAGATAAAGTCCAAATTTTCGTCCCCTTTCGGAAGTGGATCCCATGACGACGACGGCGTGCTGCTCCATTCCGGTTCTTCTGCTTCGTCCTCCTTTGTCCTGCTCCGTCCTCCTTCGTCCAGGCGTCGTCCCGTCCAGCTCGTCCTCCAAGCAATCGTCGAGGAGGATAACTTCTCTCTCCCATTCTTCTTTGCAGCTTTTCTAGTGTAGAATTTTCCTGCTTTCTAGTGTAGCTGATTTCTCGCTTTCTAGTGTAATTTTTATTTGGTTTGATTGTATAAACATTTTGAAATATTGAATACATGTTCTCTTTCTCTCTCTCTCTTTCTTTTAGTCTGATAGCTTCATTGTAATTATATTGCCTCACTTTTCAAAAAAAAATTCTAAAAAAATATAATTGCGAATATAGATCAACATAGCCTCCCTGTGTTCGACCTGAAATTCAAATTTCGGTATAAATTTTATTTGTTGAACACAAATTCTTCGCTTTCAAGCTACAACGACAAGATTTTTTTAAAACCAAACATGTTAGCGTAGCAATTCGTAAGTTCAACATCAACCAATTCAGGAAGCTGAAACCCCCCTCTTTCAATGGGGGGGGAAAGCCCATCTGAGGCAGAAGATTGGCTGGAACAAATGGAGAAGATCTTCAACACCCTCTGTCCTCCTGCAGAATGCCGCGTGGCCTTCGCCACGTATCAGCTAAAAAGTGCAGCCCACAGGTGGTGGAAGGCGGTCAAAGGACAGGAGGAGGGAGAATTGACGTGGGACCGGTTTGTGGCGATCTTCAGTGAGCAGTGCTTCCCACAAACATGGCAGGATCAGAGGAGGCGGGAGTTCCACACTCTCCGCCAATGGGAAATGATAGTTAGCGCGTACCGCATGCGTTTCCTAGAGCTGTCACGCTTTTCCCCGACAGCCGCAACTACCGAGGAGCGTCTGTGGAGATTCACCGAGGGTCTCCGACCCGCCATCCAGGGGTACGTGAAGCCCCTGAAGCTGCCTACCTTCTCCTGCGTGGTCGAGGCTGCCATGACCTATGAGGAAACTAATCCGTCCGCATGAGATATTGATGGAGGAGGACGGAAGAGGCCCTACCCGCAGGAGCACTCACAAGGTCGCTGGGAGAGGAGGCACCAGACACCAGCAGGGGAACCGTCCCATCCTGTGGGTCCACCAGGGACCTATGGGAGTCCCCGACAGGGATCAGCCGACTGCAGCAGACCCCTGCCCAGTCACCAGCAAGGACAACAGACAGAGGGAAGTCGCGTACCCCTCTGCTATCAGTGTGGCCAACCGGGTCACATATAGAGGAATTGTCCATCTAGGACTGGAGCACAGCCGACGCTCCCAGCACCGAGCACTAGAGGCCGATCTGGCGGCCGTGGATTCCAGCCCTGCGGAGGAGGACAGCAGTCGCGAGGAGGACACCGATCCGCTGCCTCCTGCCCGACCTAGAGCACGGTTGTCTCTTCTGCACCAAGGATTGAAGGGCGTGTTAATGCCCTAACTCACGGAGATGCCAGAGCTTCGGGCTCTATAATGGCAGGTATGGTTACTATTTCCGGCAGACTTGTCTACACTCTTTTTGATTCCGGAGCCACGCACTCGTTTGTTTCTACGAGTTTCGCTGTCTGCACGGGAGAGAGCAGTGTGCTTTTAGAGGAGCCCTTCCTGATTAGAGGACCAGGTGGGCAGGTATTTGTTGCCAAGGAGGTTCTCACTGACTGTGAGGTCATGATAGGGGGATACAGTCTCCTGATAGACCTGATCATAATCCCGATGGATGACTTCAGTGTAATCTTAGGGATGAATTAGTTGGCCGCATACCACGCCCTTGTAGACTATTTTGGGAGGAAGATTGTTTTCTCCATACCATGACTACCTCCCTTCGAATTCCACGGCCAGCCTGTAGACGGAGGATTCAGATGCATCTCTGCACTTCGAGCAGCGAAGCTATTGAGTCCAGGATGCGAGGGCTTCCTTGCTTGCATTCTAGCAAAGTTCGACCCTGTGAGCAGCATACAGAGTATTCCGATGGTCTGTGAGTACCCCGACGTCTTCCCAGAAGAGCTGCTAGCACTGCCACCTAAGCACGAGATTAAGTTCGAGATCTCACTGATACCAGGGATAGGCCCCATTTCTTCAGCACCATACCGAATGGCCCTACTTGAGCTGCGAGAGCTCAAGACACAGCTACAGGATTTGCTAGAGAAAGGCTTCATAAGGCCTAGTGCCCCTCCGTGGGGAGCCCTCGTCCTGTTCGTAAGAAAGAAGGATGGTACTCTTCAGCTGTGCATTGGCAACTGACAGCTGAACTGGGTCAACATCAGGAACAAATACCCGTTACCACGCATAGATGACCTCTTCGATCAGCTGAGGTGTTACGAACGCGTGCCCCAGACGTCTTTTAAGACGTCTGGGAGGTGGCCCAGACGTCGGATAAGACATCTGGGATCACATCCAGACGTCTTACCAGACGTCTGGGATTGTTTCCAGACGTCTGGAAAACAGTTATTTTTTTCGCGCGAGAGATTCGTCTGCGCGCCTGTGCGTGCAGACCCGCGATTCCTCTCTCTCTCTCTTTCCCTCTCTCTCTGCGGCTGCAGACCTGCCGCGCTCTCTCTCCCTCCTCACGCGACCTTAAAAGGCCACGCCTCCCCTCCTGTCGTCTCCACCGTCCCCTTCCTCTTCTCCTTCCTGTGCGCGAGAGCGAGCGAGTGCGAGGGCGGCAGCGGCGGCCGCAGTGAGCGCGGAGGAGGTGCGGCATGCGAGGGCGGAGCTCTGCCGTGAGGGCGAGCTCACCGGAGCGGCTGGCCGGCCGGCGGAGGGCGCAGGAGGCGCGGAACGACGCGGAGAGGGACCTGCTGCGGTCTGAGCAGCAGACGCGCGAGGTGCGACGCGGGCGGCGTCGCGAGCGGAGGCCGAGCGGTGCCCTGTTCTGGAAAAATTTCCAGAATCAGACGTCTGGGTTTATAGCCAGACGGCGAGGGAGACGTCTGGAAGCTCATACAGACGTCTGAAAGGTGAGTATTCCGCTTTCTTCTTCCTTCCTGTCGACTGACCGTACTGAGGGAGGGAGTTGGCTGTGCGCAGGCTCGGTGATTCGCCATCCAACGCGAATCAGACGTCTGGCTGTTGTACCAGACGGCGGAAGTGACCTCCAGACGTTCGGGGTGACCATAGGACGTCTTGGAGCTAGGCCAGACGTCCCCGCAGACTTCTGGACGTCTGGAAAACCACGCTGAGCAGGTAATTCTCTGATCCACTTTTTAAGACGTCTGGAAGAAGTTCCAGACGTCTGATTTTGCACATTATCGTCTTTTTCGACCCGTTTAGGGCCCGTTCGGGCTCCGTTTTCCGTGATTCGAGTTGCGTTCTTTTCATAATAAATTACTCTACCCGTCTACAGTAGCTATGCACTGTTTTGAGACTTTCCTTGTGTTTGATCCTTGTGATAAGACCTCGTTCAGTTGCAGTCTTGGGAGTCGCGGAGGCACGCGGGATTCCCGATCACGCCCCCATTACTCCCGTTGTACCTGGTAGAGTGGCTTTAAGTTATTAATAAAATCTGTTAAATTATGAAACCATAAATAGAACCTAGGACATTGCATGAATCCTAGGAATGAGAAATAGATGGAATGATAGCTCCTAGGTGTTGCATGAATCCTAGGACTGGAAAACTAGATTGTATGATAGATCCTAGGATATGGCATGAATCCTAGGATGGGAAAACTAGTGGAATGTATAATACTGCAGTCTTGGAAAATGGAAAGAGATATAAAGCTGCCTGTAATTTGAATTAACAGCTGCCTGTTGTGAATAGATAACGTGGTTGAGAACATGGATTGTAAGAATGTGAAATTGGAAAGTAAAACCTGGATGTTTGAGTAAAAAGGATAGAACCCTACGGGGAAGTAGGAGTAGAACTCCTGGAAAGTGAATGGAATAGTTTTGGGGAAGTGAGCTGGCCCTTGAGTACGGAGTACCAAGGAGAGCGACTGTCCCCCCCGTTTAGTGCAGAGCGGAGCCAGCCGCCCCAGGGACCCGGGGTTAGGACTGGCCACTCTGTACCGACTTGCTGGCCCTCGAATACGTAGTACCGAGGAGAGCTACTAGAGTAGGGAGGTACTAGCTACCCCACGGGCCCCGGGGTTCCGCTAGCCTCCCACACCGACTTGTTAGGCCCGCTGGGGCAAGCCAGGGTAGTCAGGCGAGGGTGCGCGGACTGTGGAGGGGCAAGGCCCCGGTTTGGTTACTGTGGAGGGGTTGGACCCCTGTTACTGAGAGGGCTCTGCCCTGGACTGGTTCCGTGCTGTGCTTTGCGCGCACCCGTTAACGGAAATGACTGACTGCGTGCCAGTACGGGTTAGCTACCTGTGCGTTTATCGCACGTACCGTAGTCACCGTTACGTCTGTCAGTGACCTTGGGGTGGTTGACTGAGGGTAGGATCACCACGGGGGACTCTCCCGGCCAGGAGAGCACCATGTGCTACTTCTACTTTTCGGAAAAGACTGCAATCAAGATCGTTCCCACGAGGAACATTCGAGATCAAGTAAAAGATCTGAGAAATAAATGAAATAGCGAGACAATTGAAAGATGTAAATAAAGAAAGTAATAGAACATAACAGCTACTGTACACTCTACTGTTGTCTTTAGTTTTAGTTGCCACTCTACTTAGCGTTTTGCTGACGTGTTACACTCGTTACCTTTTTCAGGACCAGGTGTTGAGCAGCCAGGATCAGCGGCTGCAGAGAACGCTGGGCCGAGTAGGGTCCAGTAGAGTTTACCACAGTCTTTTGTACCTCTTTTGTTTCCGTTATAGTGAGTAGTTCTTGTTTCCGCTGTACTTTCCTTTACCTACAGTTCATGTTATATGATAAATGTTGTTCTACTGTTGTGGTGGTATATACTGTAGTAGTTTCTTTCCTTACTGCTGTACTTTCTTACTGCTAGTTATATTCATGCTGAATGTGATTTATTTTACTGCTCTTTTGGTTACTTCCTCGTTGGACGACTAGGTATTGGGATTAGTCGAGTCGGTCCGGTTCTCGTGTCTCCTAGGGACTCGGGAACCGGGTCGTTACAAGATGGTATCAGAGCAAGGTCGTCCCGAGAAGTGAATCAACTGACTGGAAAATAACCAATTCGCATGTTTATAGCTAGAGTAGCCACCACAACATATCTCCTGACTTGAGCTCTTACAAGTTTCGTTAGGTACCGTCTATTTTGACGTTTTAGTTTGGTTTCGCGTCTCCTTGC
This sequence comes from Thalassia testudinum, assembly GCA_037157565.1. Taxonomy (NCBI): domain Eukaryota; kingdom Viridiplantae; phylum Streptophyta; class Magnoliopsida; order Alismatales; family Hydrocharitaceae; genus Thalassia; species Thalassia testudinum. Next base: position 146,735,548 of record JAZHRO010000031.1, on the reverse strand, counting down.
AGGAGATGCCTCGTCGCGGGACTGGCGAGACTGGCCGTGGGCGCGGCCGAGGGCGAGGTCGGCGAGGTGGACGGGCTGTTGTTGACATCTCGGTGGACCAGCCACCACTCCCAGGCATCCAGGCCCAGGACCTCGCCAGACTGATACGAGATATTGTACGAGAGAAGCTCCACCCACCGCCCCGAGCAACTCCACCCACCGCCCCGAGCGCCTCCTCCTGGGGCTGCAGAGGGGGAGTCCTCTGTGGGACCACGCGACGAACATGGCGCTGGACACGAGGGAGGGGATGGGCCCCTGCCGCCCCCACCTTCCTCCGACACTTTTGTACACAAGGCACCTTCGCCTGGAGGTGCACCAGCACCTCCCCTACAGTGCCACTTCGAGCTTTTCGGATAGTTCCGGAAGCTGAAGCCCCCCTCCTTCAAGGGGGATGAGGACCCGACCAAGGCAGAGGACTGGCTTGAGCAGCTGGAGAAGATCTTCGACACCCTTCGCCCCCCGGTGGAGTGCCGCGTGGCCTTTGCCACGTACCAGCTGGAGAGTGCGGCACACCGGTGGTGGAGGGCGGTCCGGGGACAGGAGAGGGACGAGCCGATGTGGGACCAGTTTGTCACCCTCTTCTGCGAGTAGTACTTTCCCCAGACGTGGCAGGACCAGAGGAGGCGGGAGTTCCACACTCTCCGCCAAGGGACGATGACTGTGAGCGCGTACCGCACGCGTTTCTTGGAGTTGTCCCGCTTTGCAGCGACAGCGGTAGCCACTGAGGAGGAGCGCCTTTGGAGGTTCACCGAGGGGCTCCGGCCTGCGATCCGGGAGTATGTCAAACCCCTGAAGCTGCCTACGTTTTCGAGGGTGGTAGAGGCAGCTATGACTCACGAGGAGACCAACCCGTCCGCGCGAGAGACCGATGGTGGGCGGAAGAGGCCCTTTCAGCCAGACTTCTCACAGGGCCGGCGAGAACGGAGACACATGGCGTCCGCAGGAGAGCCGTCACGTTGTGCAGGGCCATCAGTGGCCTTTGGGGGCCCTCAACAGGGGCCAGTCGCCAGCACCGGACCCCCGCCTAGTCGACAGCAGGGACTCACTGAGGGCGGGAGTCGGGTTCCCCTCTGCTACCAGTGTGGCCAGCCGGGCCACGTCAGGAGGGACTTCCCATCTAGGGCAGGAGGTCAGCAGACACTTCCCGTGCAGAGCACTGGAGGGCGCGCAGGAGGCCGCGGTTCCCAGGCGCGAGGAGGAGGACAGCAATCGCGAGGAGGGTACCGGCCAGCACCTACCCGTCCGACGCAGAGTGTGGCTGCTTCGTCCGCACCTAGAGCTGAGGGGCGTATCAACGCCCTAACACACAGGGACGCCAGAGCTTCGGGATCCGTGGTAGCAGGTATGGTTGCAGTTTCTGGCAGACTCGTTTACACGCTTTTTGATTCCGGCGCTACGCACTCGTTTGTCGCAGCCAGTTTCGCAGTTAGTTTGGACCAGGATTATACACTGTTAGAAAATCCGTTCGTAATCGGAGGTCCGAGTGGTCAGCAGTTTGTAGCTGAGGAGGTGTACACGGATTGCGAGGTCAGCGTTGGAGGACATAGCCTGCCAGCTGACCTGATTATGATCCAGATGGAGGACTTTGGTGTGATTCTGGGGATGGATTGGTTGTCCGCTTACCACGCCTTGGTGGACTATTTTAAGAGGAAGATTGTCTTCTCCATTCCGGAGTTGCCTTCTTTCGAGTTTCACGGATAGCCAGTGGACGGAGGTTTCAGGTGCATTTCGGCACTTCGGGCGACGAGACTTTTGAGCCAGGGGTGTGAGGGCTTCCTAGACTGTGTGGTGGCAGAGCCCAGCCCTGTGGTAGACTTCCAGAGCATCCCGGTGGTCAGAGAGTACCCCGACGTGTTTCCAGACGAGTTACCAGGACTACTGCCCGAGCGTGAGATCGAGTTTGAGATCTCACTAGTACCAGGGACCAGCCCCATCTCCACCGCGCCATACAGGATGGCACCGCTTGAGCTGCGAGAGCTCAAGTCCCAGTTGCAGGACCTTTTGGAGAAAGGTTTCGTGAGGCCCAGTGCGTCTCCCTGGGGAGCCTCGGTACTGTTTGTGAAGAATAAGGATGGGACCCTACGCCTTTGTGTGGACTACCAATAGCTGAATAGGGTCACCATAAAGAACAGATATCTGCTGCCGAGGATCGACGATTTGTTTGACCAGTTGCGGGGTGCCACGGTGTTTTCCAAGATAGACTTGAGGTCTGGATACCACCAGTTGAGGATCAGGGAGACCGACGTCTCCAAGACAGCTTTCCGCACCCGGTACGGACACTACGAGTTTTTGGTCATGCCGTTTGGGCCGACCAATGCCCCCGCTGCTTTCATGGACCTGATGAACCGGGTGTTTAGACCGTACTTGGACCAGTTCGTGGTGGTTTTCATAGATGATGTACTCATCTATTCTAGAGATCGGACGCAGCACGGACAGCACTTGCGGATGGTTCTGGACACTCTAAGACGACGCAGGCTGTACGCCAAATACAGCAAGTGCGAGTTCTGGTTGAGGGAGGTGACCTTCTTGGGTCATGTGATCTCTGGAGACGGCCTGGCTGTGGACCCCGCCAAGGTCGAGGCAGTGCTCAGGTGGGAGAGACCGCGTTCAGTCACTGAGATCCGTAGTTTCCTGGGACTAGCTGGCTACTACAGACGGTTCACCAGAGGGTTTTCGCAGATTGCGCATCCTATGACACAGTTGACCCGGAAGGACGTGCCATTCGCTTGGACAGATGCCTGTGAGGCGTGTTTTCTGGAGCTGAAGGAGAGGTTGACCTCGGCTCCCGTGCTCACCATCCCTGACAGTAGTGGCGGGTTCGTTGTGTACATGGACGCTTCCTTGCAGGGGTTAGGAGGTGTGCTCATGCAGAGGGGTCATGTTATCGCTTACGCTTCGCGACAACTGAAGCCCCATGAGCATACCTACCCTACCCACGACCTAGAGTTGGCAGTTGTTGTCTTCGTGCTGAAGACCTGGAGGCACTACTTGTACGATGAGACCTTCGAGATTTTTACAGATCACAAGAGCCTCAGATATCTTTTTGACCAGAAGGACCTCAACATGAGACAGAGACGTTGGTTGGAGCTCCTGAAGGACTACGATTGCAGCATCTCCTACCACCCGGGAAAGGCCAATGTGGTGGCTGACGCCTTGAGCCGTAAGGCGCTCGCACGCTTGGCCAGTCTACAATTACAAAGTTGGAGCCTTTTGGAGGAGGTGGGAAGTTGGCGACCTCTAGAGTTACGAGGGTACTGTGGGGCAGTGACGGTGACACGGCAGACCAGGCCAGAGCTGATAGACCGTATCATCACAGGACAGATGGCCGATCCGTACTTGCAGTCTTTGCGCGATAGAGTACTATCAGGAGACCCAGGGGACTTCTCTTTCACAGACCAGGTGCTACGTTTGAGGGGACGGCTATGCGTTCCCAGAGACGAGGAGCTGTTGAGAGAGCTCCTGACTGAGGCACACGGTTCCAGATTCACCATACATCCCGGGAACACGAAAATGTACCACGACTTGAGACGCGAGTTTTGGTGGAGAGGGATGAAGCGGGATGTGGGTGAGTTCGTGCATCAGTGCTTAGTGTACCACCAGGTGAAAGCCGAGCATCAGAGGCCTGTAGGGCCGCTTCAGCCGCTTCCAGTGCCAGAGTGGAAGTGGGAGAGCATCACCATGGACTTGGTGGTGGGCTTACCTGTTACCCAGCGGGGACACGACGCAGTCTAGGTAATAGTGGATAGACTGACGAAGAAGGTGTGTTTCTTGCCGATCCGAGTCACTTTGGGACCAGCACAGTTGGCAGAGAGGTATATCCGTGATGTGGTACGACTACACGGAGTTCCGCGGGAGATCGTATCTGACCGGGATACCCACTTTACGTCCCAGTTTTGGGCTGAGTTTCAGCAGGCCTTGGGGACGAGGTTGAGGTTTAGCACGGCTTACCACCCCCAGACGGACGGACAGTCTGAGCGCACGATACAGACACTTGAGGACCTTTTGCGTGCCTGTGTACTGGACTGGAGGGGCTCTTGGGAGGAGCACCTGCCCCTGGCGGAGTTTGCATACAACAACAGTTATCACTCGAGCATCGGCATGGCTCCCTACGAGGCTCTGTACGGACGGAAGTGTACGGCACCCTTGAGTTGGGTTGAGGTGGGGACCAAGTGGGAGGTTGGCCCCAAGTTGATCCGGTAGAGTCAGGAGGTAGTTGAGCAGATCAACAGACGACTCCGCACTGTCAGGAGCAGACAGAAGAGCTACGCAGATCGGAGGCGCAGAGAGGTGCAGTTTGAGGTTGGGGACCACGTCTTCCTTCGTGTTTCGCCCATGAAGGGCCTACAGCGGTTTGGGGTGAGAGGGAAGCTCGCGCCGAGGTTCGTAGGGCACTTTGAGGTCCTGGAGCGGGTTGGACCCGTTGCTTACAGACTTGCCCTTCCCCCGCAGCTTTCTGGTGTGCACGACGTGTTCCACGTGTCCAACCTCAGGAAGTACGTAGCCGATTCCAGTCACGTACTAAGTCACGAGAGCGTCGAGGTGAGCGACGACCTGACCTACCCCGAGCGGCCAGTGCAGATTCTAGACCTAGCCGTCCACAGTTTGAGACGAAAGCAAGTACCCCTGGTAAAGGTTTTGTGGAGGAGCCAGCGGTACGAGGAGGCTACCTGGGAGCCTGAGGCGGCAATGTGGGAGCAGTACCCGGAGCTTTTCGCGGGTACGTCTTTTCGGACCGGCTTCGGTCCTCTTTGAGTTTGTTATGGTTATTTGGACGTCTTTTCCCGCACCCTAGTTGGCGCAAGTTTCGGGGACGAAACTTCCTTTGAGTTTGTTATATTGTTACGAACGTGTGCCCCATACGTCTTTTAAGATGTCTGGGAGGTGGCCCAGACGTCGAATAAGACGTCTGGGATCACATCCAGACGTCTTACCAGACGTCTGGGATTGTTTCCAGACGTCTGGAAAATAGTTATTTTTTTCGCACAAGAGATTCGTCTGCGCGCCTGTGCGCGCAGACCCGCGATTCCTCTCTCTCTCTCTTTCCCTCTCTCTCTGCTGCTGCAGACCTGCCGCGCTCTCTCTCCCTCCTCCTCGCGCGGCCTTAAAAGGCCACGCCTTCCCTCCTGTCGTCTCCACCGTCCCCTTCCTCTTCTCCTTCCTGTGCGCGAGAGCGAGCGAGCGCGAGGGCGGCAGCGGCGGCCGCAGTGAGCGCGGAGGAGGTGCGGCGTGCGAGGGCGGAGCTCTGCCGTGAGAGCGAGCTCGCCGGAGCGGCTTGGCCGGCCGGCGGAGGGCGCAGGAGGCGCGGAACGACGCGGAGAGGGACCTGCTGCGGTCTGAGCAGCAGACGCACGAGGTGCGACGCGGGCGACGTCGCGAGCGGAGGCTGAGCGGTGCCCTGTTCTGGAAAAATTTCCAGAATCAGACGTCTGGGTTTATAGCCAGACGGCGAGGAAGACGTCTAGAAGCTCATACAGACGTCTGAAAGGTGAGTATTCCGCTTTCTTCTTCCTTCCTGTCGACTGACCGTACTGAGGGAGGGAGTTGGCTGTGCGCAGGCTCGGTGATTCGCCATCCAACGCGAATCAGACGTCTGGCTGTTGTACCAGACGGCGGAAGCGACCTCCAGACGTCCGGGGTGACCATAGGACGTCTTGGAGCTAGGCCAGACGTCCCTGCAGACTTCTGGACGTCTGGGAAACCACGCTGAGCAAGTAATTCTCTGATCCACTTTTTAAGACGTCTGGAAGAAGTTCCAGATGTTTGATTTTGCATAGTATCGTCTTCTTCGACTCGTTTAGGGCCCGTTCGGGCTCTGTTTTCCGCGATTCGAGTTGCGTTCTTTTCAGAATAAATTCCTCTACCCGTCTACAGTAGCTATGCACTGTTTTGAGACTTTCCTTGTGTTTGATCCTTGTGATAGGACCTCGTTCAGTTGCAGTCTTGGGAGTCGCGGAGGCACGCGGGATTCCCGATCACGCCCCCATTACTCCCGTTGTACCTGGTAGAGTGGCTTTAAGTTATTAATAAAATCTGTTAAATTATGAAACCATAAATAGAACCTAGGACATTGCATGAATCCTAGGAATGAGAAATAGATGGAATGATAGCTCCTAGGTGTTCTATGAATTCTAGGACTGGAAAACTAGATTGTATGATAGATCCTAGGATATGGCATGAATCCTAGGATGGGAAAACTAGTGGAATGTATAATACTGCAGTCTTGGAAAATGGAAAGAGATATAAAGCTGCCTGTAATTTGAATTAACAGCTGCCTGTTGTGAATAGATAACGTGGTTGAGAACATGGATTGTAAGAATGTGAAACTGGAAAGTGAAACCTGGATGTTTGAGTAAAAAGGATGGAACCCTACGGGGAAGTAGGAGTAGAACTCCTGGAAAGTGAATGGAATAGTTTTGGGGAAGTGAGCTAGCCCTTGAGTACGGAGTACCAAGGAGAGCGACTGTCCCCCCCTGTTTAGTGCAGAGCGGAGCCAGCCGCCCCAGGGACCCGGGGTTAGGACTGGTCACTCTATACCGACTTGCTGGCCCTCGCGTACGTAGTACTGTGGAGAGATACTAGTGTAGGGAGGTACTAGCTACCCCACGGGTCCCGGGGTTCTGCTAGCCTCCCACACCGACTTGTTAGGCCCGCTGGGGCAAACCAGGGTAGTCAGGCGAGGGTGCGCGGACTGTGGAGGGGCAAGGCCCCGGTTTGGTTACTGTGGAGGGGTTGGACCCCTGTTACTGAGAGAGCTCTGCCCTGGACTGGTTCTGTGCTGTGCTTTGGGCGCACCCGTTAATGGAAACGACTGACCGTGTGCCAGTATGGGTTAGCTACCTGTGCGTTTATCGCGCGTGCCGTAGTCACCGTTACGTCTGTCAGTGACCTTGGGGTGGTTGACTGAGGGTAGGATCACCACGGGGGACTCGCCTGGCCAGGAGAGCACCACGTGCTACTTCTACTTTTCGGAAAAGACTGCAATCAAGATCATTCCCACGAGGAACATTCGAGATCAAGTAAAAGATCTGAGAAATAAATGAAATAGTGAGACAATTGAAAGATGTAAATAAAGAAAGTAATAGAACATAACAGCTACTGTACACTCTACTGTTGTCTTTAGTTTTAGTTGCCACTCTACTCAGCGTTTTGCTGACGTGTTACACTCGTTACCTTTTTCAGGACCAGGTGTTGAGCAGCCAGGGTCAGCGGCTGCAGAGGATGCTGGGCCGAGTAGGGTCCAGTAGAGTTACTACTGTCTTTTGTACCTCTTTGTTTCCGTTATAGTGAGTAGTTCCTGTTTCCGCTGTACTTTTCTTTACCTGCAGTTCATGTTATATGATGAATGTTGTTCTACTGTTGTGGTGGTATATACTGTAGTAGTTTCTTTCCTTACTGCTGTACTTTCTTACTGTTAGTTATATTCATGCTGAATGTGGTTTATTTTACTGCTCTTTTGGTTACTTCCTCGTTGGACGACTAGGTCTTGGGATTAGTCGAGTCGGTCCGGTTCTCGTGTCTCGTAGGGACTCGGGAACCGGGTCGTTACAAGAGGGATGCCACGGTATTTTCAAAAATAGATCCGAGGTCAGGATACCATCAGCTGAGGATTAGGGAGATCGACGTCTCCAAGATAGCCTTTCGTACATAGTACAACCACTATGAGTTCTTGGTCATGCCATTTGGATTGACCAACGCCCCTGCCACCTTCATGGACTTGATGAATCGCGTTTTTCAGCCATATCTGGATCAGTTCGTGGTTGTTTTCATTGATGACGTGCTCATTTATTCACGGGACCAGACGCAGCATAAGCAACACCTTCACATGGTCTTAGACACCTTGAAGCAGCATAGACTGTATGCCAAATACAGCAAATGCGAATTCTGTTTAAGACAAGTCACCTTCTTGGGCCATATGATCTCAGAGGACGGTTTAGCTGTGGATCCAGCCAAAGTAGAAGAAGTACTCAGGTGGGAGAGACCACGTTCGGTGACTGAGATACGCAGTTTCCTTGGGCTAGCTGGTTATTACAGATGATTTATCCAAGGATTCTCACAGATTGCTCGTCCTCTGACTCAGTTGACTCGAAAGGACATACCCTTCGCCTGGATAGATAAGTGTGAGTCTTGCTTTCAGAAGCTGAAAGAGAGGTTGACTTCAGCTCCTGTACTCACCATCCCTGACAGCAGCGGCGGATTTGTCATCTACATAGGCGCCTCGTTGCAGGGATTAGGGGGTGTACTTATGCAGCGGGGTCATGTTGTCGCATATGCTTCGCGACAACTGAAGCCCCACGAGCATAACTATCCCACTCACGACCTAGAGCTGGCAGCAGTCGTCCTAGCGTTGAAGACCTAGAGGCACTATTTGTACGAAGAAACATTCGAGATTTTCACTGACCATAAGAGCCTCCGGTATCTGTTTGACCAGAAGGAGCTCAACATGAGGCAGAGACGCTGGTTGGAACTCCTGAAAGACTACGATTGCAGCATCTCTTACCACCCAGGAAAAGACAATGTGGTGGCTAACGCCCTGAGCCGAAAGGCGCCTGCCCACTTGGCTTGCTTACAAGCACGAAGTTGGAGGCTCATGGAGGAGTTGAGCAGCTGGCGACTCCAGGAGACACAGGGTATTGTGGGACAGTGACAGTCGTGAGGCAGACACAACCAGAGCTGGTGGATCGCATCGTGGTTAAACAAATGACGGACTCATATCTACAGGCACAACGGGACCAAGTATTGGCAGGGAACCCAGGAGATTTCTCTTTCACTGACGGAGTTTTGTGTATGAGGAGACGCTTGTGCGTTCCTAGAAATGAGGAGCTATTGAGGGAGCTCTTGACTGAGGCTCATGGATCCAGATTTACCATACATCCTGGGAACACGAAAATGTATCACGACCTACGACGTGATTTTTTGTGTAGAGGCATGAAGCGGGATGTTGGCCTTTTCGTCCAGTAGTATCTGACATGCCAGCAGGTGAAGGCCGAACATCAGAGGCCCATAGGGCCATTGCAGTCACTTCCCATTCCAGAATGGAAGTGGGAAAGTGTCACTATGGATCTGGTAATGGGGCTACCTGTGACACAGAGAGGGCACGATGCAGTCTGGGTGGTTGTGGATAGATTAACGAAGACAGCAAGGTTTCTGCTAATCTGAGTCACTTATGGACCAGCATAGTTGCAGAGAGATACATCAGAGACATAGTACGCTTTCACGGGGTTCCCCGCGAAATCATTTCAGACAGGGACACTCGTTTCACTTCCCAGTTCTGGACAGAATTTTAGCGAGCCTTGGGGACTTGTCTGAAATTCAGTACAACCTATCACCCCGAGATGGACGGACAGTCAGAGCGCACCATTCAGACCCTTGAGGACCTTCTACATGCTTGCGCATTGGACTGGAGAGGCTCCTAGGAGGAGCATTTGCCACTGGCAGAATTCGCATACAACAACAGTTACCACTCGAGCATCGGCATGGCACCATATGAAGCTTTGTACAGGAGAAAGTGTACTACCCCCTTCAGTTGGGTAAAGGTGGGAACCAAATGGGAGGTCGGCCCCCGTCTGATACGCCAGATTCAGGAGGTGATCAAGCAGATCCATCGACGACTGCGTACTGTCCGGAGCAGGAACAAGAGTTACGCCGATCTGAAGCGTAGGGAAGTACAATTTGAGGTTGGAGATCATGCTTTTCTCCGTGTTTCACCGATGAAAGGTTTGCAGCGGTTTGGGATGAGAGGGAAGCTTGCACCGAGATATGTGGGATCCTTTGAGGTCTTAGAACGGGTAGGACCCGTCGCCTACCGGTTTGCCCTTCCTCCCCAGCTTTCTGGGGTGCACAACGTTTTTCACGTGTCAAACCTCAGAAAATACATCGCCGACCCCAGCCATGTCCTTAGCCACGAGAGCATCGAAGTGGGAAATGACCTAACCTACCTCGAGAGACCGATACAGATACTAGATCGAGCCATTTGGAGGTTGAGGCGGAAGGAAGTACCCCTGGTGAAAGTTCTATGGAAAAGCCAGCGGTATAAGGAGGCAACTTGGGAACCTGAGTCGGCGATGCGAGCGTAGTACCCGGAACTCTTCAAAGGTATGACTCTTCTGACCTACTTCTGTCCTCTTTAAGTTTGTTATACCTATTACGTTATATTTTTCGCACCCTAGTCAGTTCAAGTTTCAGGGACGAAACTTCCTTTAAGTTTGTTATATTGAAACGACTCACCACCCCTTGGCCATTTAAGACGTCTGGGATGTTCACCAGACATCTGTTCAGACGTTTGGGATGTGCATCAGATGTCTGTTAGGACGTCTGGGATGTCCACTAGACGTCTGGAAATACTTTTAGTCCACAATGTACGAGCGCCATGCTCCCTCCCTCACCGCGCCTCACCGCACCTCAACGCGACGCCACCCCTCGCCCATGCTTGCCTCTCCTCTCCCCTCACCTCCTCTCCCTTTATATACCTCTTCCCCCTCCCCTTCGTTGCCATTCCGCAGCCGAGAGCGAGTGAGAGCGGAGTGAAGAGCGGAGGGCCAAGTGAGAGGAAGCACGAGGGCGAAGGCTACAGCGGCGTTCTGCTGCAGCATCTGCAGGGAAGGGGAGCCAGAGCAATTCCGCGGAAGTCATTTTTCCATGGAATCAGACAACCAGAGAGACACCTAGACGTCTCACCAAACATCCGAAGGTATGGCAAGACGTCTGGTAGAGATCTACTTCTCGTACCTTTCCTCTCTGACAAGTCCTGACAGTGTACGTATGTGTCAGAGGGTAGGAGCGTAGTCGAGGCAATTTTAGACATTCGGAAGCACTCCCAGACGTCTGACAAAGTCCTTGGACATCGGATTTGAGTTTCAGATGTCTGATAGCGGAACACCAAGGCAGGTATCCCTGAGAACTATTTTAAGACGTCTGGGACCTTTCCCAGACGTCTGATTTCCGTCTGATAGCGTGTTTTGGGGCCATGTAAGGCCCTATTATTATCACTTTTGCACAAACGAACCGTCTCTGTTTTCCATACAAGTTTCTCTATATAATGATACCTTGTTTACATCCTTCTGAACCTTTTGGCCCATCAATTCGTGTTTAGGTCTTTAGTCCGTCAGGTGTACGGGACCTGTGGAGACGTCGGGAGCCACTGTACGAGCCCCCATTCCACCCGGTTACCTAGGTAGAGTGGTTACAACCTTAAATCTCAAATTTAATACATGCGAGTAAGTAATCCTAGGACTTGAGATGAACCCTAGGAAGGATTAAACATATATTCGAGAATAGATTCTTGAACCCTAAGTCTTGGCATGAACACTAGGGTCAGAAGAAACTGCATGTGAATGATTGTGTAATCAAGAGCTGTTTGTTTTTAGCTAAAATGGACCCCTACGACATGTGAATAATGGAGTAATCAAAAACTGCCTGTTTTTCTGCTAAAATGGACCCCTACTATAATAAAATGAAAACTGAGCTGTGGACCCGAACATTCCAACCCGGATGTGACAAAGAAATTCCTGTATAAACCCCCCGGGAAATGTAAACATGAACACCGTACCTCGAAGAACCCGATGGTTTTGGGAATTTGCTGCTTATGGACAGCTGTTAAGGGAGGTAAGATGACCTTCATGTACGTAGTACCGAAGAGAGCAACTATCCCTTGTAGTATAGAGGGGAGCTTGTCGCCCTTGGGTTGGGACCCGGGGTGGGTTTGGCCACTCTACCACGAATCTTACTGGCCCTCGTGTACGTGGTACCAAGGTAAGCTACTTAGTGTAGGGGGGAGCTATCCGCCCAAGGGGGCCCGGGGCTAGGTATGGCCACCCTACACCGACTCCTATCAGCCCGTTGGGCAAACCGAGGTAGTCGGACGAGGGTATGCGGACTGAGGAGGGGCAAGACCCCTGTTTTGTTCTGAGAGGGCAAGGCCCTACACTATTTCACGCTGTACGTTGAGGTGTACCCGCTAGCAGAAACGACTGACCGTGTGCCAATGCGGGGTAGCTACTCGTGCGCTTGTCACGTGTGCCGTAGCCACCGCTACGTCACGACCGTGACCTCAGGGTAGTAGATCGAGTATAGGACTACCATGGTGGAACTCCCCCGGCCAGGAGAGTGCCATGTGGGCATCCTATATCACGGGAAGCTGCAAGCAAAATCGTTCCTATAGGGAACCAGATGATTAATTAACAAATCCTAATTAGAGATCTCTACGCAACCACATGTATAATATAATTAGAAGATGGAAAACTTTATGTTTATGCATATTAATTCTTAGCCACCACTCTACTCAGCTTTAGCTGACTCCAGTCAAATATATTCTGTATAGGTCAAGGATTTGAGCAGCCCGAACCACCGGCTGCTGAGGACACTGGGCCTGGTCGAGCCTAGTTTTAGTTCCACTGCCTGCAAGTGAGTTTTATAGTTTGTATTCTGTTACATGTACTCTTTGATGTGATGGCTATAATATCACTATTCTCTTTCCACTTGTTGAAACTTTCGTTTTGCTTAATTAGTGTACCTGTGTAGTTTGTTGAATGTTACTTGGTTATTTCTTGTTGGACGACTAGATCTTAGGATAAACCAAAGCGAGCCAGTCCCAGATTCTGTCAGGATTTGGGACCGGGTCGTAACAAAAGTCCTGGTATCTCCTTGGATTTTATCATTGGATTATTATGCCGTAAATGAGACACGACACTATTTAGGTGATTGATGATCAACTGGCGAAATCAACATGGTTCTTAACTATCAAGGTGACCTATCCCATTACAATTGGCAGAGTTGTATATTCAGGAGATCATGCGAATTCATGGAATTCCCAAAGAAATCATTTCATATGGTGACTCCCGATTTACTTGCCAATTCTAGGGAGGTTTTTAGCAGGCCTTAAGAACCTAACTCAAATTCAGCATGGAGTATCACCTATAGAGTGATGGCCTATCAAAGCAAATGATTTTGACCTTGGAAGATTTGCTACAAGTGTGTGTTCTAGGGTGGAAAGGTTCTTGAAAGGACCATCTCCCTTTGATAGAGCTCATTTACAATAGTAGCTAGCTATCAGTATTAACACGGCTACCTTTGAGGCATTGTATGGTTAAAAGTACATTTGTCTCCTTTTTTAGGATAAGGTGTAGGATAAGGTTGGAGTAAAGTAGGAGGTGGGCTCCAAATTGATATGACAAAGCAAGGAGAGTATCAAAAAAATCTAGAAGAAACTCATCACAGCATAGAGTCGACAAATGAGTTATATCGATTATAGGAGATGAGATATTCAGTTTTAGATCGACAATTTTGTTTTTCTCAAGGTATTGCCCATCAAGGGCATATAGGGGTTCAGAGTGAAGGGCAACTTGGCACCAAGATTGATAGCCACCTTTGAGATTCTAGAGTGGGTCAAGCCTGCAGCATATAGACTTGCCCCACTACCTCAACTATCCATCATACACAATGTGTTTCACATCTCAAACCTGTAAAAGTATGTGCTAGGCAGCTATGGCTAAGTGAGGGGGATGCAAACACCAAATTCTTTCACCTGGCTGCTAGTTCTAGGAGAAGAACTAATCTGATCTCTTCAATTGTTATAGAGGGGCAGAGAATTACCTCTTTATCTGATATCAGAGCTGAGGCTGTCAGGTATTTCAAGGAATCTTCAAGAGCTGCAGGTAGGGGCAATTGGAGGATGACAGCTAGTGATCTACCCAAAACTAATGAGTCTCAGGGGTCCAGTCTGATTGAACCCATATCTGAAGCTGAAGTCCTGAAGGCCATTAAGGATCTCAACTGTGAAGGGTCGCCTGGTCCTGATGGAATCCAAGTTTTCTTCTACAAAGAACTATGGGACATTGTGGGTACAGAGGTTATGGAAGTGATTAGAGAGTTTGAAAGTGGCAATTTTGGCTTTGAAAGGATAAATAGATCTTATCTGTTTCTTCTGCCAAAAACCCCGACTGCTGAATCCTTCCAGGAGTTTAGACCCATTGCCCTCTCTAACTCCTTGTACTTGGTGATTGGCAAGGTCCTGGCTAATAGATTGAGGCCTGTATTGCAAGATCTGATCCATCCTGCTCAATCAGCATTCCTCCCTGGCAGATCTCTACAAGAATCTTTTATCTTAGCCCAAGAGATGATTTGTGGCTAGCATAAGAGAAGATGCAAGGCCTTCCTTTGGAAGGTTGACTTTCGTAAAGTTTATGACTCCATCAGTTGGCCTTATCTCTAGGATGTGCTTAAAAGAAGGGGCTTTCCTTCTACTTGGATAGGTTGGGTTAAAAGATGTAGTACCACTGCCTCCTTCACCCCTCTAATAAATGGCAAACCTTGTGGTGAGTGGATTCAACCCCAATGTGGCATTAGGCAAGGATGTCCTCTGGCTCCCTTGATCTTCAATTTGGCAGTTGACAGTTTGGCTTGGTTTGCTTGTAAGCTTGCTGAAGCTAGTCTTGTCAGAGGATATTCACTATCTTGTAGGAATAATCTAGCTCCCATCTTCAGTATGCAGATGATACTGTTTTTTTTGTTGAAGGGTCCATGGATGAAGCAATGGCTCTGCATCATATGGTTAATATTTTTGGTGAGCTTTCTGAATTGAGGTTGAATAGAGATAAGTCTGGTTTGGTCTGCTTTGGTTTACCTGAGGAGGACCAAGATGCCTTAGTAGCCATTTTAATGACTCCCTGCATTAGTCTTCCTATTAGATATCTAAGGCTGCCTTTGAGGTGTTCCAGGTTGAAGAAAAGTGATTGGAATTGCCTTTTTGACAAGATTTCTATGAAATTACATGGTTGGCAGGTTCCTATCCAGATGTGGAAGACTTGTCTTGCTCAACTCGATAGTCACCTTCATCCCTATTTTCTACTTTTCCATTTTCAAAGCACCAAAATCCATTTGGAAAAGGTTGGATGTGATGAGGAAGAGGTTCTTTTGGAAGGGAGCTAGACATAAGGGCAGTTTCTTGCAGCCTCTCAAATGGGATCAGATCTGCTATCCTAAAGAGAAGGGTGGTCTTGGGATTAAGTCCCTGCAGCATTTTAATGATGCCCTGCTACTTAAATGGGCTGTTAAACTATTGCAACCATTCTCCCTTCTGGAAATCTGTGACTAAGGCATTGACTGATCACTTCCATCTGTTGCAACCATCACTTAGAGATGGCAGGTTCTTCAGTTTCTAGAAGGAGGGATGGTCTGAACTGGGTGTCTTGAAGGAGCTTTATCCAAGAGCTTTTGCTGCAGCAGCTGACAAGGATGCCACTATCAGCAAGGTCTGGTCCTGCAGCAGTAGTAGCTGGAATCTAGATGGTGAGGAGTCCAGCAGAAGAGTTACCCAGCTGTGGGATGAAAAGAGAAGGCTTATATCAGACCTTGCGAGCTTCAGACCTAGGCCTGGAATGGAGGATAGATATCTGTGGGAGGGGATTTATAGTGTCCAATCTGGCTATAACAGAATGTTGAAAATTGAAGAGGGTTGGAGATATGATTCCATTGACAAGAAGATCTGGTTGTTAAAAATTCCTCTCAAGGTACAAATTTTCCTCTGGCTATGTAGGAGAGATGGTTTAATCACAAGTGATCTACGCCACAGAAGGTTGGGTACTGATCACCATGTTTGTTTTTTGTGTGAGATGAGTACTGACAATGTAAATCACCTTCTTCTTGTCTTGTCACTGATGTCATCTGGAGAAAAATTTGTCAGGAGCCATTACCAGAGTAGGATTCTATCTGGCACGGGTTTGAGGTGAGAGGGAAGCCACATGTCCACATGGTTGCTACTATTTGGTGTGTATGGAAGGCAAGGAATGAGAGACTTTTTCAAGAGAGGCCGGTATGTTGTGAGAGTATTGTGAGTGCTAGTCCCTCATACACTCTTGGGGATCCTTTTTGTAATTTCCCTTGCTTTGCACATAATATATTGATCTGAACTGCTATCGTAAGACAATAGCTCTCCTTTCTGTTTCAAAAAAAAAAAAAAGTATGTGCCAAGCCAAAACCACGTTCTTAGCTACAAGAATGTGGAGATCAGGAAGAACTTGACATATTAGGAGTCGTAGTGCAAATCATGGATCAAATGGTTCGTAGGTTGTAGAATAAAGAGTTTCCTCTGGTGAAAGTCTTGCAGAGGAACCAAAAGTATGAGTAATCAACCTGAGAGCTTGAAGTAGAGGCGAAGGATAAATATCTGGAGCTATTCATTGTTGAGTCCATAACACCCTAGTTGATTCTTTTTAAGGTTGTTATGCCTATTTATGGTTGCTATGGACTTAACAGTGATTATACATTCTTCATCTATAACCCTAATTAAGTTTCGGAGGTGAAACTCCCTTTAAGGTTGTTATGTTTATAAATGTTGGAGATTAGAGAAATAGGAAATAGTATTGTGGATCTCAAAAACAAATGATGAGAGTTGGTCCCTTTATATAGAGAGGGCCACTCCTATTTCAAATCATAAACAAAACTTCTATAATAAGAAACCAATCTCTAACATAAAATCCCTAACTAACTTTCCTAATTTAATGCCTTTAATATCTTTAACACTCTCTTGCAAGTTGGAGCATGTAATGTCCAACTTGTTACAATTAAAAAAATGAATTCCCCACCATGTTGACTTTTGGAGGAGTAGAAAATATATTAGAAGAGCAGGTGGTGGCTATAGCGAAAGTAGCAACTGCAATAATAGGTAGAGTGGTGGCTGTAGCAAAAGTAGCAACTGCAATAGTAGACAGGTAATGGGAGACAAGCCTAGGCAGGCAATAGAAGTGGTAGAAGTAGCAATAAGATGATTATAGTAGAAGTAGCAGTCATCGACAATAGTCATAAGGCTGTAGCAGGAGTAGTAGCAGTAGTCAGTAATAGTGTTATTGTAGGCATAGTAGCAATAGTCAATAATAAGGCTGCAACAGTAGTAGTAGAGGTAGTCAGTAATAGGGCTGTAGCAATAGTAGTAGCAGTACTAGTTAGAGTGGGAGATAGGAATCCTCACTTAGTCGCCCCACAATTCCTAACAATTCTTGTGATGGGTAACAGTAGGATTAGATGCTCCAAAAGTAATAATCTGATTAGAAGTAGTGGTAGTAGTCTCAGTCATGAGAATTGTGGAAATAACAGTAGTAGAGGAGGAGGGCTCACTCTTCAATAAATGTCGCATATGATCTATCTCCTCTACAGTAAATGATAGAGGAGACTGCTCTATCATAGTCTTAACTAATAGCAGGAGATGCAACAATGGAAGTCTAATTTACCCATGTGGGTTTTTCAAACTTTTCCCAGCAGCGATCTGAAGAGTGATTAATAAATTGATAGTAAACATAGTAAGAGTAGACATGATGACCTTGTCCATGGCCGCCAGAAGTACCACACCTGCTAAAGACCGCAAAGGCTAACATCTTTGTAGTGGTGGGTGGTATAGTAGTAAAAGAAGTGCTTGACCTAATCTCAAAGGAACTCTTTTGGAGCTCCCATAAACAACCTCTAGATAAGGAATGTTCCTAATGAGAAGAATTTGATCATAGGCCGATGCATATCTGGTGCTCAGACCATCTAGAAACTTGTAAATTTGCCAAGTCTGTCTTTGTACAGTTTGAGTATCACAACAAGTGGGTTGAAAGACATTAAGCTCCTAGAATAGTTCCTTAATCTCAGTAAAATAATCAAGTAGAGTACAATCCCCTTGATAAGTGGATCATATGTGATGATAAATATCAGACAAGCAGGCGTGATTAGATCTCTGGGAGTACTTCTTCGCTAGACTCTCCCAGATTTCTTTAGCATACTTTTTATATAGGAGATTCGTTGCAATCTGAGGCTCCACATTATTCATTATCCAATTCATCAAGAGATATCTATCTTGCTCATACTTGTTGAAATTAGGTGCATCAATCTTAGGAGGATCCTTAGTGAGTACGTAGACCTTCTTTTGGTCACCAATAAAAATCTTGAATGCCTAGGCCTAAAGGAGGCAGTTTGTGACACCGTCGAGTTTCAGAGATGTGCCTTGGACTACTAGAGAGGTAGAAGCCATATTATTGAATTCAGAGAAGAAAGTGGACCTAGAAGTAGCCATGTTGACGCCAAAGAAACGAGTTATTCACTATTTCATATTCAAAATAATAAAAAAAATGCAAGCTTCCTCTAACTTCAATAGTTCCTCATGAGTCCAGGGCTCTGCATAAATGCCTAAGTGACCCAAGACATCAAGAGGATGATAGTTGTATAGGCGTGACCCCTAAACAACCACCAATTGCCTCATCAACCACAAATAGAATCCTAGATGGCGAGGAGTACTCGATCTAGACCCATAACAGCATCCACAGAGGCAGCCCCAAGCATCGTAGTGCCCTGCAGTGACTTATATTAGCCACAAGTTAGCTGCTCAGGCAAGAAGAGATGCCACCAGGACTAGCACTCCCTGTAGCAAACCTACAATAGCCATGAGAGGACCCCTCAGGCGAGGATAAGGGCCACAAATGACTGGCAGTGCCTTGTTGTGGCCTCTCACATGAAAAGGAAGTGCTCCCAAGGTCTTAGGAGGTGTTGGGCAGTGCTATTGGACTTTTGCATGCAGAAGGTAGCATTGCTGGCACCGTTAAGGCTCCTACAGGTCAAAGGCAACATTGACGGCATGGTTAAGGCTCCTGTAGGCGTTAGGCAACAATGAGGAAGAGAGGAGGGTTGACAATGGTGAGGAGAGATGCTAAAGGAGGTCACCTAAAGGGGACGAGGAAGTAAGCCTTTACCGGAACAAGGCAAGGCGATGCGATGAATGTGGAGATGGGTATGAGCAGTGGAAGTATTGAACAACGAGGGCTTTAGGTCTTTGTAGTGGAGGCAGAGTGAGAGAGTTATTTTTTTTTTTTTAGGGTTTAGAGGTGGAAGAGAGGTGGGATCATAAAGATTTGAGATGCGTGGAGGAGCCCTTCCTTCTTCAAGTTGGTAGGGGTGGAGAGAGGACGAAGAGAGAGAGAGAGAGAGAGAGAGAGAGAGTGACGTGGAAGAGAGAGAGAGGAGGGAGTTCTTTAAGTTGGAAAATATTTTATTGGGACTTAAAGAAAAACAAGTGGGATTGGTCTCTAATTAAAGAGAAACAAATCCAATCACAAACTCAATCACAATCCTAACTAATTAAGGAATTGTAAATCCCATTTCCTAAAAAAAATCAAACCAAATCACTAATTCCTAAATTTATTCAATCCTAATTTGGACTCTAATTAACCAATCAAAGTACTAGCTTGACTTGGCTTGAAAGCCAAAACTCACGCACACACACAAACACACGCACGCACAGACATTCATTCACATGCCCAACATGGGCCCATGACTCTACTACGTGGCACTACCACATGGCTTATTCTCACACGTTAATATGCCCCCTTAAGTTGTGCTCGAAGAGGGTGAAGACTCGCATGAACTTTTGTGAGGCTAGTCACCCCACAAATGGAATTTATAATCCACATCCATGCATGCTTCTAGATCTTCATTGAACACATCTTCTGGTGCAATTGCAAGTCCTTTTGTAACCTTAGTACTTGCTGCTTCTTTGGTAACCTTGAAAGTCGTTTCTATGGCTGCAGTTGTCTTATATTCTTCTTTGAGTAATGCTTGGATCTTCTATAAATCTGCAGGTGTAAATGAGACCATGTAATTCTCCTTCTCCTACTTCTTTGCCTTACTTCTCTTGTGATTTTCAGGTGTGCTCTTCAGGATAACATGGAGTTTGTAGATGATTTGGGCCTTTGCATCATTCATAATTGCAACTTAGGTGGTCTCTGTGCCTCTTCATGTATGTCCAGTGGTCAATTGCTATATCTTGGCATTCCCTAGTACATGAGAGGTTCACGCACCCCTTGAACTTCAATTTCAAGGTCATTGTGCCTCTTCTTGAATGCCCTAGAGCCAATGTCCTCTACTTGCCTTTCCTGGGTGTGGGAGAGGTTCACACGCCTTAAACACGAACTTTGGCTTGGCACTGGACCTTCAACTTACCTCCACGCAAAACCATGTGAAGAGAGATCACTCTCTCTCTTCCACACGTGCGAGATCAATAGGCCCAAACAACCTACTTTGATACCATTTGGAGATTAGAGAAATAGGAAATAGTATTGTGAATCTCAAAAAACAACTGATGGGAGTTGGTCACTTTATATAGAGAGGGCCACTCCTATTTCAAATCCTAAGCAAAACTTATATAATGAGAAACATATCTTTAACATAAAATCCCTAACTAACTTGGCCAATTTAATGCCTCTAATATCTCTAATAATAAAGTCCCGAAATCTAGGTTCCTAAAAAATTCTTGAGTCGAGCATGCCAACTGAATCCATTGAAATCTATCAAGTATGGGTCAAGTCAAAAATACCCCCTAAAAGGTGAAAAACTCACATTTTCGATCAAAACCTAGTCAAACCTATCCAAAATAGATGATATATGGTACCGTTGGATTCTTCTTGTCGCAACCTTTCCAGTGGTTCTTGTTTCACACAAATCCGATGTGTATAGCACAAGTTATGCACAAAACAAGTTAAAAGGGTAAGATACATAAATATATTGAGATCTAAGGGTGTTTTAGTCAAATGCAACCTTCCTAATCTTATTCCAAGTCTCAAGCTATTTATAAAAAGCCTAACCATGGTTTAAGGTCATCATTAGCTTCCCTAGGCCACACACAGTTTGAGAGGAAAGAGAGAGGGAGAGAAAGGAAGGAAAAAAGAAGAAAAGAGAAAGAAAAGGGAAGAAGGGCTTTCTCGTGATTAGGGTTGGCAAGGGCGTGTTTCCATAAAAATTGGATTGTAGCCGGTGGTAGCATGCACTTGGACATGTGGTGGCGGTAGGCTCCACAAGATGCTGGCACATGGATGGGAGTTGGATCTCACAAGCACCCACGTGTGAGAGGAAGAGGAAGTGTGGGAGCGGGAGCACTCCATCGCACCCAACATGCATGAATAGTTAACACGTAGCACACATGGGCCTAAAATCATGCCATGCATGCAATCCATGGGCTCAACACATGACAAATCGGTGTCTATCATGCGGCAAGAGCAAAAGTGGATCGATTCGTAGTCAATTTAAGTGAATTGGACCAACTCAAGATTATTGCACCCTATTTGGAGTGGTTCAAGGCCTAAACGACCTTCGGTTTTCTCAAATAAATAGTCTTGGAATTGTCATGACAAGTACCATGAGTTGGTGAGTCCTAATTTTCTGTTTGACTACTTTTGAACACATTAAAATTCTAAAATGAGTTCTAACATGTACAGTACTCGGTTCATGATGCTTTTGGTCTAGAAACCTGACTCGGAGCCATCATGGATTGCAAGGATGCTTAATCTTCATCTCTAGGCCTTTGATGTGCATTTTGGAGTCGCAGTGACCCCTTGGTGATGGCTAGTTGCCCCTTTTTCTTATCATGTGGTTTTGTTATCATGATTCTTTTTGCTTGTAACACCATTTTGCATGTGTTTTTATCTCTTGCTAAGTATTGGATTCCACATGTGTTTCTTTTATTTCTATTATGATTGGGGTACTTAATTATTGAACGTCGATAATTGTGATTACCCTTTTACAATAGTATTGTTAATGGATGATGTGAACTCAAATATGTGTTTTTGTCTTAATAATTGGCATGTTTTATTCCACCAACAATCAATGGAATTAAGATCTAATCATTCCCTTAGTGTGGCTTTTTTACCTTTTATCAATCATAATCTGTAAAGACCCATTCTGTCTTGAGCCTTTTAAGATGTCTGGATTGTCGGTCAGACATCTGGACAGCTTCCCAGACGTCTGAAATTTGAAATTTTTGTGCAAAGCCTTCGCGTCTGCATGCGAGTGACACGCAAACAGTACACTCCTTTTCTTCCCTTCTTATCTCTCTCCTTGCCTCCAGCGAACCCTAACCCACCAACCTTATAAACCTCCTTCCCCCTCTCTCGTTCTCCCCACTCCAGCCACCTTCCCCTCTTCCTCCCCACCCCAGCGAGAGAACTAGCGCAAGCGAGTGAGCACGAGGGCGGCGACGAGGAGGAGCGGCTTGAGGAGAAGAGGAGGAGTTGAGCTCGCGAGCTCGTGTGGGAGCTCACCGGAGGGCGCACTCCCGGAGCGACGCATATGGGAGGAGGAGGAGTGCGTTAGGGTAGTCATCCTCGACACTGCTGCAGCTAGAGCTGCAGGCGAGGAGGCAAGCCGCGGCCGCACGCGGCGAGAGCGAGTGGGAGCAGGTTTTGGTTCTGGGTTTTTCCCCGGATCAGATGTCTGGAGTGACGACCAGACGATGGAGCAGACGTCTGGAGGCGGTTCCATTCGACTGAGGAGAGGTCTTCGCGAAGGTACGTTCCCTTTGCGGATACGACCATGCAGGCCGCTCCACAGCTACGCTTCGCGTGGCCATTTGAGAAGATTTTGCTGGTGGCGTGTAGGATTTACTTCGAGAAAGCATAAGGCATGCCCTCCCATGCATTTCAGACATCTAGGCGGCTTACCAGATGGCTGGAAGCACTTCCAAACGTCCGGAGAGGAGATCGGACATCTGGAGCTGGGTCCAGACGGTCCAAAAGAGTTCCTGGATGTCTGAGGTTGATGTAGAGCTTGAGGTGTGTTTCTGGACACTTTTAAGATGTCTGGAAGTTGTTCCAGACATTTGATTTGAGACAGTAGCCCTGTTTTTGACCCGTTTAGGGTCCGTTTGAGGTCTGTTTTACGCAAATAAGATACCGATGTTTTCCTTGTGAGTTCCTCTACTTGTTAGAAGGTTTTCTATACTATTCTGAATGTTCCCTTATGATGGTTCCTTGTTATAGGACTTCATTCCGTTGCAGATTCGGGGCTTACTGAGGCACGTGAGCCCACCGTTCGAACCCCCACTACTCTTGGGTTGTCTAGTAGAGTGGGTTCCCCTAATTTAAATACAAACTTGAATGCATGTGTGGAATAAATGATTAGAAACTAGGATATGGCATGAATCCTAGGGCGAGAAACAATTGAAATGTCTGTCTGTGTGTTTTGCAGTCTTGAATGAGTAGATAGAAAACAACTACCTGTTAATGAACAAGAGCTGCTTATGAAATATGAATTAACTGTGCTAGTGAAACAGTTGCATGTAACCTTACCTGTTGTATACGTTAAATGCTAGAATACAAGCTGCATGTGTATAACCTGAGAATGGAAATATGAATGATAGAAATACGAGCTGCACGTATATAACCTGAGAATGGAAATGTGAATGATGAAACTTGGTACGGAATGACATGAGAAATATGAGCATGAACCCTATAGGGAAATTAGGAGTAAAACTCCTGGAAATAAACGAATGGATCTGGAAATGTGATGGGAAGTGTCCTAGCCCTTGAGTACGTGGTACCAAGGGGAGCGCATGTTCCTTCTTAGTGTAGAGGGGAGCTTGCCACCCTTCCGGTTGAGACCCGGGGTGGGTTTGGTCACTTTACACTGACTTCGTGGCCCTTGCGTACACTGTACCGGGGAGAGCTACTAGTGTAGGGAGAGAGCTTGCCACCCCATGGGGCTCAGGGTTCTGCTAGCCACCCTACACTGACTTGTTAGGCCCACTGGGCAAACCAGGGTAATCAGGCGAGGGTGAGCGGACTTTGGAGGGGCAAGACCCCTGTTTGGTTCTTAGGGGCTAGACCCCTATTACTGAGAGGGCTAGGCCCTATACTGTTCCATGATGTACTTGGGCGCACTTGTTAACGGAAATGAATGACCGCATGCCAGTGCGAGGTTTCTACCCATGCGCTTATCGTGCCGTAGTCACCGTTACGTCTGTCCGTGACCTTGGGGTGGTTGACTGGGTGTAGGACCACCACGGGGGACTCTCCCGGCCAGGAGAGCACCATGTGCGACTTCTACTCTTCGGAAAATATTGCAATCAAGATCGTTCCTACGAGGAACATTCGAGATCAAGAAAGAGATCTGATAAATAAACCAATGGGTGAAAAGGAATAATTTATGAAATAAAGTAATTGGAATAAACAGCTACCTGTTCACTTTTACTGCTTTAGTTAGTTGGTTGTTACTCTACTCAATGTTCACTGACTTTGTGTACTCACAACCCCTTTTCAGGTCCAGGTGTTGAGCAGCCCGAGTCTCTGGCTGCAGAGGGTGCTAGGCCTAGTAGAGCCCAGTAGCTGTAGTTCTCTATTATTGTACTCTTTTGTAGTAGTGAGTTCAGACTCCTGTACTTTACGTTCTGTACCTTTATGTTCCTATACCTTATTACTATTCTATTCTTGTGGTGGTGATATGTACTGTAGCAATTTTTACTTTCTTTACTGCTGTACTCTTTTACTGTTAGTTGCTTAGCATAGTGAATGTGATTTACTTTCTTGCTTTTTTGTTATTACTTGTTGGATGATTGGGTCTTGGGATCAGTCGAGTTGGTCCAGTCTCGTATCCTGTAGGGATTTGGGAACCGGATCGTAACATAATTTCATAACATTTAATGATTCAATGTTGTGGGCTTGCAATATTGAAGTAGCCATGTACTAATTACCCAAGAAATCTCAATTTGAGTAGTTAGCATGCTTTAATTCATATTTAAATGTTACAAATCAGATCTGAATATTGCTTGATAATGTTATTGACCTCAATAAACAACATGAACCATGTGGAATACTGGAAACCACAAATTGAGAATATGTTGATAATTGATAGATGAAGTTGTATGATGGGTGACTCATTGTGAACAACTAGAACCAAGGATATGCTATCTACTAATTCAGTTATCTAGAGAATATAGTAATAGACTAAGAGAATGACGAAATTTTCAAGTTATGTGAATATGGATAACTGGTTTAATCCTTACTACTCGTCGGTGTTTACTTACATCATCAGTTTGGATTTAGATCGATTAAGTTAGCCAAGGAGTTCCTAGCTTCCCTGTAAATCATTATAAGGCTTAATGACCGATTGGGATAGTGGGGTGTAGGGTTCGAGGGTTTGAGTTGGTTTTATACTTTTCTTGGCTGGTGAGTGGATGAGCAATTGTCTGTGAATCAACATGTCTAGTTAGCATATGTTTTTACCAAACAACATAGCCACCACTTCTCCTTGCGATGACATTAGGGTGATGGATTGAGTTATGGGATGAATATGAGACACTAACATGGCCAAGAGAGTGTCTCGTATTGGTTGTACTTCAAATTGCAGCAAGATTGCCTGGTACCTTTCAAGGTATTGGTTGAGGATAACAATGACTATAATTGTTGAGGGAAACACACACCTGATATTTCATGATTAATGATTCACTAAGATAGAATAATGAATGGACTAATATATAAACAGTACCTGATGAGTTCATAGTAGTGAACTAATTTTTAGCCTAAGTTGGTTAATTCTTACATTTTAGAATGAACTAATATTTGTATTTGCTTATTAAATAAATGCATGCATTATAATTTAAATTTGCATAATTTATTTTGTAGTATTAATAATTATCTACATTTATTTTATCATAGAATTCAAGGTCAACAAAATTTGATTTTTAAGACGTCCAGAGCTTATTCTGGATGTCTGAGGACGCTGACAGATTTCAAATGCACCGCATCCCTCTTTCTCACAAAATTTCCCCTCCACGTGTAGCACCGCCTCCAAAGCCACCACCTTACTGTTGCCATTGGAGAAAGGCGGAGATCTTGGGGGAGAATAGAACGATAGAGGAAAATCACAATAGAGAAACCACCTACGGAAGATATAACTCCTCCCCCTGGTAGGGATCTTCCTTCCATCCGCTTGACCGTGGAAAGTGCCTACACCGTGATCTCTACCTACAGCATGAACATGGCGTGCACCGTGATCTGGAGCAAGCTCCATCTTCACTACAAGCTCCACCACGAGGGCCACGTGGTGACAGCATACGACCACCACTACATCCACACCTATCATCAATCACCTTCGTCACCACCGCCAAAACCAACCCAACACCTCGACCAACCTCCTTGATGCTCAACCACCCACCTGCACACTCCCTCGTGCCTTCGCGCATAGCCACACACGCACATCAACCACCTCTCCATCAGCCCTTGCACGTGTGCACTAGGTCTCACGCAGCCACAAGCCCTTACGCACGTGTCTCCAGCCCCAGCAGCCTCCTCCTCCTCTTGTTCTTCTCCGTCAACCAATAGAGAGGGGGAACCCAAACCACCCAAAAACACAGCCACCGCCATGGACCTCTGTTCGCCACGTCGTCGACTCCAACGGACTTGCCATACCCTCACGAGCACGGCCACGCCCTCAAAATCGCCCACGATAGCCTGCACGCACTGTCGAGCCATTGCCATTGGCCCTCCTCGTCACCGATGACAGCTCCGGCTAGTGTTCGATGCGCTGTCACCGCCTCCGCGTAGCTCTTGTCCACCTCAACCTTCCTCAAGCTCCTCGGACTCCGCCATCGCTCCCTCTTCACATACGCACAAGGGGAAGGAATCCCCTATTTTGGGTTCAATTTCTATTTACCAAAAATGCCATTGCCAATCACTATTCATTTATTTGATGCATTAAATATATTGTGGTAAATTGCAACAATGCACTTACGTTTTCTTGAATTGGCTTGACTTATGTTATGTGCATCAATTCATATTGGACTTGGATTCGGATTTAAATAATTCCTTGCTAGCACGTATACAACTGGAAATTATGTGAAATTCTGATCACATCTTCACTGAATATTTTATTGGGGAAAAATTATACACATAACCGTACATTCTTAAATTATTGTGTCTCTTCTTTTTGTCACATTTCGCATCGAATTTGAGCATGAATCTTGCACTCGATTGGACGAATACAAGGCAAAATTATTTGTGAATTTATTGATCTGTTCCTCCCTGTGGATACGACCTAACTCTTCGTGGTTAGTTTTTTTGAAATATTTTTATTCGGGATTTTCTACCACGTGATTTTACTACGATGACATCTTTTCTGATAATTATTTCTGCAAGCGAAAAACTCTCGATCAGTACCCACCTTTTTGTGCTCCATTTCTTTTTACTATTTTGTGTAGTTCTACTCTACTCAGCTTTTGTTGATATATGCTTTATGGACTCTGCACTCAGGTGTAGTTAGATAACCAAACTTGGTAGCTGTGGTGAAGCATTTTCCTAGTGTATATGCTTGGACCCTACAAGTCACTTCTAAATAATACTTGCTTGTTTATTTACTTGCTTTATGTTTTGCTTGTTTGGCTATTATTTTTTTTATGATTATATGCTGGGTGACTGTGATCCTATGGTTTAGTTGATAATTTGTACTCGATGACTTGGATCTTGTTGGGTTTAGTCAATTGGTGGGACCCAGGTTGTCAAACTAGGCCACCAAATCAAGTCCGGTGACTTTTGGTGGTCGTTTCTTGTGTGGGTTTTGCCCATGCACATGATCTAAATCCAGTTTATCTACCCTTTGCAAGAGTAGTGCACACTTCCATGTTTGAAATCGCACATCCCTAACTGCATATTGACTACTACTGTGCATGAGATTGCGCACCTATACCTAACTGCCTAACTATCTCTTCCTATTCTCATGGTAGATGCTGACTCTTCTATTGTTAATACTGAGGTCAAGATCTTAGCCTTTGTACTGGTTAAGGCGACAACTACCTAGTTGATTGGATCCTTGAACTATGTTCTCTAGCCACGCACATTTCATTGGGGGATGGGAGGAATTGCTTGTATTGACAGATAGGACTCTTGAACCCAAAGATTCTGCCATTTATAAGAAAACAAAAATCTAGTTATGAATTGGTTGATGAACAACATCGGCCCCACTACTGCCCATAGTATGCTATATAAGAAGACAACAAAGGAGATCTGAGAGACTTTGGAGAAGAGGTACTCCCTGCAGACAAGTAGTTCCCATTATGCAGACAACTATAGGTGTATATGGAATACCAGTCAAGGTGAAATATCCTTGGTTGCGTATTTCATTACTTTAAAGGGTATGTTCGAGGAGTTAGCCGTATTTCAACCTACCTACTGTAAGAAGTAGGTTCCTAAGCATGTAGAGTGGTAGGCCTACCATCTTTTGGATGGCCTAGCAACATGGTACCGGTCAAGTAGGGATTGAATTCTATTTTCCAACTCGATGCTTGGTCTAAAGATAGTATACAACTGCCTCTAGAAGATATATGCTAATGCACCACCTACTACTTTTGTTATTGTGCCTAACACCTTTGCCTCCTTACTTATTGAGGGAGAGGTGGTTGTTCTGGCATCCATGGACGAGGCAGTCATATCTACTCTCCTTGCATTCATTTTAAGAGAATGAATAATGCTTTTGACAAGTGTTGGGAAAAGTTTGACAAGCCCACTTGGGCAAATCAGACATCTATTGTCCAGTCTCTTATTACTGAGGCTGCTACCAAACAATATTCTTGAACATTTGTTGCAAATGAGTTGGATCGTCTAAGACGTTTACTAAGGAGCAAGCCTTCCTTTACTGTTGTTAATTGCCATAAGTATTGTGTCTAACACTACTATTGCTACCAGTTCTTCTAAGAAGATTACAACGTTTAGAGCATCCGATCCTACTATTGCACATTAGGATGATGATGGTGACTAGTGGGGCATTTAAGCGAGGTCTTAGTTTCCTACTCTTAACTTCTTGCCTACTTATCTACTACTGCCTAGTTAGGAACATTTCCCAGTCTTCTGCTGCTACTACTACTATTATAGGCTACTACTTTCTACTACTGCAGCTACTTCTACTACAACCTATTGCTATCTGCTACTGCTACTACTTCTACTAAAACTTACTATTACCTCCTACTACTTCCTACTACTGCAGTTACTAATTGGGATTTTCTCCTACCTACCTACCCATCTACTGTTGTCGATCTACTTCTCCAACTAGAAGATGTCATGTGTAAGGGGGAGTTGAGTTTTGTATCTATAGCAACTTGGGCTTGATTATTATCTACTCTCCAACTTGAGGGGGAGTGTTAGAGTAGTAGTTTAGTTAGAGTCTAGTTATCCTAGCATGGAGTTTGTTAGTACGTTTTTTATGCAATTGTATATTTCTAGTAGGAATCTTTATGAAATTTTTCTTTCTCACCTCTTTATATAACTTACATTTTTTAATAAGGCATTTCATTTTCTCTAGCAACATTGAAAGGTCATAACAATGGGGGTGCTATGCTAAAGACTTTAGTCGATGCTAAGTTTGCAACTTTCCATAGGAAGTTTGTTGCATTACTTTGTTCAAAGTATGTCATTGTCTCACTATGTCTAAGGTTAGATCTTGGTTGGGTTTGTTGGGTGCAGTGGAACATGAAACAAACATGGATTGCATGCAAAAAAAGTAAGGACGCATGATTTGTCGATGGATGGTCACCTCTTACGATCACCAAAAAAGAGAACTTCCACTCTGAAGAAAAACTAAATATAGTCCTTTCAATTCTTGTTGTCTTTCCTCTCTTTTCTTTCCAATTAGCATGTAGAGTTTGAAGGCTCCACCCCTCTTGATAAGAGCCTACCAAAAATGGGCCCTACTCTGGTTCAAGAATAGGAGTAGGTCCATTCAATTAATCAATCACACACAAAAGAGACAAGGGAATTGGTTATCCAGTTCCATCGAGAATGGTGATGTCTAGGGAGAGTAGTAGGGCTCTGAAATTTCACTAAGTTCTTGGTATCGTATAAAATACAATTAGTGCTCTCTTGCTTTCCGTGCACATAGCCCACTTTTCCAGGGATCTCGGTATTATTGGGTTGCGCACCTAAACAATCCACGTGACGTGTCCCCGATTTGCCCAAGTAGTGGAGATCTTGGGCACACGAGTGTGTGGTTTATGATAACCTCCAGGTAGCCATGACTCCTAAAAATTTGGGGTTGTGGATGTGATAGTAACGACTGTTCTATCGGTGAAAGCCTCAAGAAGCATCCGCCTATCTTACCGATCAATCCTAACTTGCCCAGCATGCCTGATGTGATGTGATGGGTGAGTTTGTTCAGCTGGCGGAGATGAGGTTGACATGTTAAGTTACCCTATCGGGAGAGCTTAGCTTGCCATGGTAATTCATTCTTACAGGCAAGATGGGGCTTACTCAAATCAGTCAATTTTGTTGGGTAGGCATATTCCTTCACCTGCCTAACTTTAGACAGGTTAGACATTCTATCCGTTTTGTTATTGGGCCTTAGGAGGCCTTTTTTTGTTATTCATTGTTGGACCTATTAGGCTAGTATTAATACGAGGATCTTCCTTTCCTCATCACCTCTATTTCTAAATGAAAGATACATGACTCAAAATCTTATTCATAATAGGATTCCAAACTCCTACTTCTATTTGGACTCAAGAATCCTAAACTTGTTAAGATTCCCAATTGCTTAGTAATCAAGTCAAATAAACAAAAAGGAAATATTCTCAAATTCCTAACAGGGTTCTTCAACCTATCAATAGTTGGAAAATATTAGCCTTTTTATAATCAATTGGAACCTTGGAGATTTCATCCAAGATGAGAATTTCATTCGCCATTTGTTTCTAACGATTTGCTTCCAATGTGTATTGTCTCAAACAAAAGAAAGCATACTTTTGCTTGGTAAAAAATGAAGGTACGATTAAAACCATGGAGAAGCATCAGAAGTGCCGGCTATCGATTGATTAACCAATCAATATCGCAACACTTGAAATAGAAAATATTCTAAACACGTTATCAAAGATCAACAGATATTTGACAACAAAAGGTAATGTTAAATCACACCTCGCCAATATACTTTTCTGGCACTGTTGATAATCATGACTGCACAAATTTTGAATTGAACAACCTATTTCAACGCCGATGCATGACTCGGCCTTTCCTCCATAAATGGGGCAACATCAAGAAAAATAGAGATTTTTTTTTTTGGAGGAAAAGGGTGGTAGTTGCTAACCACACGAACATATCAGACAATGCAAGGGAAGGGCCAATTATGCTCTCTTCTGGCTGGTAGTTATGGCCTATATACGGGACTGCGATGCAAAGGACTTTCATACATGCAGATTAATTATATATCATGGGCATAAATTCTCTTATAAGAAAGCAGACGATGCATGCAACTTTGCTTAGGGAAGTGATCAATAATATGGTATCCTTCTTCAACAAAAACCAAAAGGTGTGGTCAAAATATCCTGCTGTTGCAGGTTTCCAGTGACATTCATCTCGATCAGGCGTTGATAAATGAGGATCTTTCAGTGATTGGATCGAATACAAATATTTGCAATTGCCTCACAAATATGTTAAAAACAAGGACACCCAATTCTACTAATTCCCGAAAATCTTAAAACGAGCAGCACTCAAGAGTCTATTTTTTTCAGCGGTCTCCACTTTCGTATAATATGCATGAACATCAAAATCTGCTATGAAAAAGATTGCAAAACGTACCAGATGGTAGATTTGGGAAGAAACCAGAGTTAGGTGGACGGACAGAGAGAGGAGGATCTGAGATCTGTAACCTCAATCAAACAGCTTTACCAAACAGAATCAGATCGAGCAGATCTGAGCACCGACGGTCGCCGCGTTCGTAACTTATAGTAAGTGATGGGTAAATTAGTAACTGATGCTTCTATCTTTGGGTATCTCAATTTAATGACATATTGACATTTTACTGCTGGGATTATCGACCGTGGAAGAGTTGGATCCTTACGTAAAATTTCGGCTTGATACTTCTAAATACAGACTAAATAAACGGTCGCTTCTCTTCCCCCTCTATTTCCTCGTCTATTAAAATTTACATGGAAAACGGAGAGGAGGGTGCGATAAGGAAAGAATGGAATATCAAAATTGGGTAACTTAAACAAAGGTTCCACGAGGAAGATCGCCATATATTTACGTTAGCCCCGAAAAGTAAGCATTCGAATCCAATCCTTAGTCCTTTCAAAGCCACCAACTTTGTCACTCAATAATGTTTAAGCGGTAATGCAGCCATTATTATTATTTTTTTTTTACAAGGTTTTTATCTTTCAAAGGTAATGGTGGAAACTTAAAGCTTTCTTTAAATTTGGAACTTTTCTCTTACAAAACACGTCTTCTTATTCTCCATTGTATTATAAACCCTTAAATCACAAAACAATCATTTTAAGTCGGAAACTGTGCTCATTAACAAGCTACCACCATTTTGCAAATACATAAATCAACAAAATTATGAACCGATACAAAGTAGATAATGTTTTGAAGTTTGTTTGAATACACAAGAAGATGATTATGTTGTCTAAACAAACATTTTAAGATTTTAGGATATTACTTTGCTATCAATCACCTAGGAGTATTTAGTTATGCAAGATAGTCCTTGCAGAATATGTTGATTATGCTTGCAACTCTTTTTACTAAACTTAAATTTTCACATTAATGCTAATGTGATGATGCTTAGCCAATATCTTGATTTTTTGAATCAAAATGTCAAAAATCTAGATAGTTTAACCAATCAACCTATTCTCCATTGCTTAGATAAAGATTTATCTCAATATTTTAATTAGTCATAATGCTTTTTACTAAACATGTAAAACCAAAATAAAGATTTACATCTAGTTTAACCCCTTTCCATCAACTAGTGTGCCATAATTTTACTAAAATTGGAAAGAATTGATTGAGAGTAGCTTATTTCTTCGCATATACCTTTCCTTGAATCAATTTGAACACAATTTAGGATTAGAAAACCTTTATATATATATATATATATATATATATATAAAAGCTTGAACTGAGTCTCTTCTAATGTCAAGGCAACATCCAAACTCTAGATCCACCAAAACATCGAAAGAGTTCCTGAAAAAAAGGTGACTTGTGCATCAATGGATAGAGCTCTCATTGCTGTTATATAAAAGGGGGAGATTAAAAGGAGGCTTTTGTGCTAATCTTATTCCTCATCAAAAGCTCATAAAGTACAAGCAATGTTGACTTCTCAAAGGTACACCCATCATATGGATGTAGTTTAGTAATATCGGGATTGCATCTTGCTCTAAACATATCCAGAGCCAATCATTCTAAATGATGGAGTTTGTAATCTTATGGTTCATTATTTTATGTGCACATGAAGATTTAAAGTCAAGACACCCTCTAATCTTCATAACTATGGTCTTTGATAAGTTCATGGAAATAAATGAATCACTCTTGCATGGAGTAGTGGGGATTAGAAACTATGGAGTAATCTTGGAGAATTCTATTTGCCAACAAAGCATTTACTTGAAGAAAGAAGGATGGGCTATGTGGGTGACCCATTCTTTGCGAATGATTTGTAATTGAGATCTCATGTAGCAACCTACTTGATTCCAAAAAGCCTTAGATTCAAGCATTTTGCTCAAGGATACTACAACAACGATGTTGTCTATCTTGCCTACTGTGTTGATTATTGTTTCCTATCAACATGGTAAGGATTATCCTGAGGCACATGATGTAATCAAGTAAAGAAGAATTGCCTTATGGAACAATCATTTGTCACTTTGTTAAGGTGTATGGCTTGAAGATTCTTGAAAATTCTACTTGGGATTTTAATTGTCATACTTTAGCTACTTGATTCTACAAGAATTATATACCAAAGAATCCTAAACTTTGTGCCTGCAAGGAAGATGAATGATTCTTTTTGCAATCATAGTAGGTGTATATGGTAATAAATAATGAACTCTTTTAGAATCAATTTGAAATGAATGAATATTTAGCATTATTAATGAAGTTCTTCTAGTTTTGTTGTTTACCAAAAAATGAATGTAGACATATATATCAAGGACAACAGAAGTTGTAGACACATCAAGGACAAATTTGAAGATGGTGAATTACAAATTTAAGAAGATAAGTGATACATAAGAAAGCTACATGAAGGAATTCTAAGCAAAGAAGACAAGAAAAGTTTAGAATTCTAGTAATCCTTATTCTATATATCGTGAATCAAACCTCAACACTTCTTAAGTCAAGTAGGTTTAGTCAATTTTATCATAAATTTAAGCATGCCTAGAGTTCCTACTTGATTGGGTCAAGTGAACCACATTTCATTGATTTTTTTATTAACAAAAATGAATTCAGAGAGAGAATGTTGAGGAAAGCATATTAATGCAGAGTAATGGAGAAAGAAATAGAATGTTGGAGAATGCTAGGAATAATGTTGGAGAAACACATATTCATGTTAGTGGGAATGTTAGAAGAGACAATGAAGTGTTTTGATGTTAACAAAATATAGCGACTATCTAACATATTATGCACAAGTTATGTGTTCAATTAACATATTGCAAAGAAGGATAGCTAAATTGATGAAGAGTTTATCTAAAGGAGCCGAGCTAGACAATTGGACATGATAATAGCTAATATGAAGCTGTCTTTGATGAATAATTAAGCTAGAGATGAAGGATTGTAAATTCAAGTAGGCAAATGTTGATAAAAATGATGAATTGAAGAAACTCAAGCAATTAATGATGAAAAAGTTTAGATTTCTTGTAAATCTTTTCCCATTAACCAAGATATGGTTTATCACAACTTAGGATAGGAAGGTTCAACCAATTTCACAATTAATTTAAGGACTTATAAAGTTCCTAGATTGGATCAAGCAAACCATAAAACACTAATTTTCATGACCTATTGGATTACCTAGACCATTTAGAATTGAGTCCAATTGATTTTGGATCGTTAGAATCAAGATTAGTACATATTTAAGAGGATTTTACTTACTAGAACCAAATTTGGTGATATTTCAATTTCGAATTGGTCCAAAAAGTTTCAGCTAGTTAGTAATAGTATTTCAACCAGTCAGAAGAAGTTCAACTTGTTAAACAGTGTCAAGTTTTAGCTATTTGAAGACATATTTGTAATTCACAATTAATTTTGAAATCATGTAATTAAAGCTATCCTACTTATATGTTAGGTTCTTGAAAAAGATTGATCTACCCATGATTTTTGGCCAGTTGGGTGAGCGACACTAACCCATTTTAAGAGGACTTTACCTATAACCATAGGAGGTTGAGACTCACTCAACACAACTTAAGCGATGAAAAGCTTTATAGCTAAGTTCTAGCTCTCTCTCTCTCTCTCATTCTATGGTTTTAATCTATACTTCTGACTTTCTAGTGAAGAGAAGTTCTAATATTCAAAGGAGAGGTGCTCCTAATATTATTCCAGAGAGAGGTGATCTTGAAGGAGATTCTAAAAGTGATTCTAGAGCAAGAGATTCCGACAAAAGTAATTCTAGAGGAGGTTTTGGCAAAAATAATTTTGGAAGAGATTCTAGTGATTTGAATAGAAAGATAATTTTGGAGGAATCTTTATGGAAATGATTCTAGAGGAATCCATGGTCTAGAGGAATTTCTATTGAGTTAAGATTCTAGTTGAATCTTTAAAGGAGCTATTATATAAAAGGCTAGCATTACTCTGACTCAAAGATTATAGACAAAATTGTGCTTGAGTCGATTGATGGACACATATTTATTTATCTAAATAAATCCTAAATAATGTTAATTTCATGGTATTAAGGACATAATTGTATTTAGTTAACTCAAATTCAGCATATTTGCATCTAGGTCAGATTGCATGCTTTGCAGGCTATTTTTATGTTGAGGAGCCTATTTTTAGTTTAGTGTAGAAATTCATGCTTATTATGTAGGTTGAGTTAGGATTGAAGGAAGAAATGGGATTCAGAATCAAGCAGGAGCAACAAATGGATTAGACATGGAGCAAAAATGGAGTTAGGACCATCAAAAACTCTAATTCCATACAAAACCCTAATCCTAATGTCTATATGGCCCACGTTCAAAAATTATTCTCCACCACAAAGTCCACCTACAATAATGTGCAATATTGTTTGGACAAAAATTGATCAAGAAGAATTACTTCCAATCAATTAACTTGATTGATTTAGCCTTCCTAATTGCTCCATGTGAACATGCCACCATTTCCACCCTAACATGTTTACATGGAGACCACCACCTTAAAACCCTAAAGCCAAGCCTCTATGTAACCAAGAGCCTCCCTCCATTATGCTGGCCATCCATCATGTTCTAGAAAAGCCATCTTCCACATGCCAAAATCCTAGTTCCCTAATTTTAGGAATCCTAATCCTATTA
Source organism: Thalassia testudinum (assembly GCA_037157565.1). Lineage (NCBI taxonomy): Eukaryota > Viridiplantae > Streptophyta > Magnoliopsida > Alismatales > Hydrocharitaceae > Thalassia > Thalassia testudinum. Next base: position 146,699,517 of record JAZHRO010000031.1, on the reverse strand, counting down.
GAATGACCTACTTTCCTATTTTCCAAAACCTAACTTTTACAACAAGAAATCCTCCACCCTCTGTAGGTTCCCTAGGGAGGGGGGGGGGGGGGGGGGTGAGATGTGCGTGATACAAAATAATGAGAAAATAGAATAACAATCACACGAAATAACAATCTCATAAGTACTCAAAGATTTTTAGGTGGAAACCTAAATCTGGGTAAAAATTGTCACCTAAACCTATCGATTTAGGATTTTCTGATCTACCTAGTACATCAAATCACTAACAAACTACTTCAAACGAGGGTAGTTCAACTTCTTACAACCGACGCTACTTATACGAGGGTAGCGTCCCTCAAACCAACACTACTTTGTATGAGAGTAGTGTACCTCAAACCCCTCCTCTTCACGAGGAGTATTTTATCTTGCGAGGGAGACGAAAATTCATAAAGCAAATACCCAAACAAAGACAATTACAAAATATCCTATAGAACCCAAAATAGGTGTAATTCAAACTAGCTCCTATAGGCAAAAATAACTTCCCTTAGATGGAAGTGGTGCGACGTGAAGTCAACAGCGTAACGGTGCTCTCGGATGCTAGAAGGTTTGGAGAGCAAGAACTTCCTCTAGATGATTTTCTTCTTCACTTGGACATAATATGGTGTGGAAGTACTTTCTTAAGGTGTGTTTAGCTTAGGAAGGATGCTCCTCTATTTATAGAGGTTCTAAGAAGGCTTTAGAAGGCCTTGGAAAGCCATCTCTCTCTGATCTAATACTGAGCATACGATTAAATATGAGAACAGTGCATGGGCCAGGAGCCACGCATTGTAGCTAGGCTTGTATGGGCCTAATGATGGGCCTAGAATTGGATAAAATTGAACCATAATCAAACTAGGGTGGGTCCAAAGTAGTGGTTTGGTCCTGCCCGAATGGGTGCTGTGTATCCCTGGAAATGGGCCGGTGATTGTCGGCTACCGATTCGCTCTAAAAATGATGTTTTAAATGTCGTTGTTATAGTATAAGTCATAAATGCAATTCGATGGCACGTCAATTTTATTTATTTACTTAATTTTTCTAATTTATTCCAGGTCATTCATTGGGAGACAGTTATTGATATACATCACTCTTTAAGTCCAAAAACATTCTTTTATTCCAAAAATTGTTGATTTTATTTACAAAAATAAATGAATGAAAGAATTTGGTTACTCATTTACAAAATAATTAATTAAAACACATTATAATGCTTGAAAATATATGTACAAAAACAAGCATCAAAAACTATATATAACTACTCTATGTTAATTATTTACAACTAATATAGATAATACCTAAGTATCGATACAAGAATAGTTAATAATACTCACTATACTAAGTTAGATTAATATATTAACATCTTTAGTAACATATATTATACATATAGTAATAGATATATACGTCAGTAAAACCTTAGTAAACTAAATACATAACCTAAGGTAAAAACTACTATCTATACTAACATATATATAGATAAATAATGACGGACACAACTATCACCAAAGCTCTAAGTGTTATATATATACATATAAGAGCTCATACATACTATACTCTATTTATATTACACAAATATACTATATACATATATATTACAGTATACATAATTTATTTATATACATATTCTATTTAATTACATTATTTATATACATATGTATTATATACTTATACTTTACACACGCCCACAACACATATGGGCATAGGCACAGGCACAGAACACTTAGCCAATTTCAGCACTTAGTTTCACACGAGCACTGTTTACTTAGATAAAAATTAAGTTTTTTTTAGTGGGCGAGCAATCTTTTCGAGGGATACACAACACCCTTCTTAGAGTGGGACTAGACCTTTACTAAAGCCACCCTAGTTCTTAATTAGGCTCATTAAATTTGATTTTAAGCTCGTTAATGGGCCCACTCAGGCCCTCGCACAGTGCATGGCCCCCGGCCCATCACTGCACACAAATCTCATGTGTATTGCATGCTCATGTATTGATAGAGGAGATGATGGGTGTGTGTATGTGCGCCCTGCACTGTCGACTGGGGAGCAGATGTTACGAACGCGTGCCCTAGACGTCTTTTAAGACGTCTGGGAGGTGGCCCAGACGTCGAACCAGACGTCTGGTATCACATCCAGACGTCTGACCAGACGTCTAGGATCGTTTCCAGACGTCTGTAAAATAGTTATTTTTCGCACGAGATATTCGTCTGCGCACCTGTGCGCGCAGACCCGCGATTCCTCTCTCTCTCTTTTTCCCCCTCTCTCTGCGGCTGCAGACCTGCCGCGCACTCTCTCCCTCCTCCTCGCGCGGCCTTAAAAGGCCACGCCTCCCCTCCTGTCGTCTCCACCGTCCCCTTCCTCTTCTCCTTCCTGTGCGTGAGAGCGAGCGAGCGCGAGGGCGGCAGCGGCGGCCGCAGTGAGCGCGGAGGAGGTGCGGCGTGCGAGGGCAGGGCTCTGCCGTGAGGGCGAGCTCGCCGGAGCGGCTTGGCCGGCTGGCGGAGGGCGCAGGAGGCGCGGAACGAGGCGAAGAGGGACCTGCTGCGGTCTGAGCAGCAGACGCGCGAGGTGCGACGCAGGCGGCGTCGCGAGCGGAGGCCGAGTGGTGCGCTGTTCTGGAAAAATTTCCAGAATCAGACATCTGGGTTGATAGCCAAACGGCGAGGGAGACGTCTGTAAGATCATACAGACGTCTGAAAGGTGAGTTTTCCGCTTTCTTCTTCCTTCCTGTCGACTGACCGTACTGAGGGAGGGAGTTGGCTGTGCGCAGGCTTGGTGATTCGCCATCCAACGCGAATCAGACGTCTGGCTGTTGTACCAGACGGCGGGAGCGACCTCCAGACGTCCGGGGTTACCATCGGACGTCTTAGAGCTAGGCCAGACGTCCCCACAGACTTCTGGACGTCTGGGAAACCACGCTGAGTAGGTAATTCTCTGATCCACTTTTTAAGACGTCTGGAAGAAGTTCCAGACGTCTGATTTTACACAGTGTCATCATTTTCGACCCGTTTAGGGCTCGTTCGGGTTCCGTTTTCCGCGATTCGAGTTGCGTTCTTTTCAGAATTAATTCCTCTAACCACCTACAGTAGCTATACACTGTTTTGAGACTTTCCTTGTGTTTGATCCTTGTGATAGGACCTCGTTCAGTTGCAGTCTTGGGAGTCGCGGAGGCACGCGGGATTCCCGATCACGCCCCCATTACTCCCGTTGTACCTGGTAGAGTGGCTTTAAGTTATTAATAAAATCTATTAAATTATGAAACCATAAATAGAACCTAGGACATTGCATGAATCCTAGGAATGAGAAATAGATGGAATGATAGCTCCTAGGTGTTGCATTAATCCTAGGACTGGAAAACTAGATTGTATGATAGATCCTAGGATATGGCATGAATCCTAGGATGGGAAAACTAGTGGAATGTATAATACTGCAGTCTTGGAAAATGGAAAGAGATATAAAGCTGCCTGTAATTTGAATTAACAGCTGCCTGTTGTGAATAGATAACGTGGTTGAGAACATAGATTGTAAGAATGTGAAACTGGAAAGTGAAAACTGGATGTTTGAGTAAAAAGGATGGAACCCTACGGGGAAGTAGGAGTAGAACTCCTGGAAGTGAATGGAATAGTTTTGGGGAAGTGAGCTGGCCCTTGAGTACGGAGTACCAAGAAGAGCGACTGTCCCCCTGTTTAGTGCAGAGCGGAGCCAGCCGCCCAGGGGACCCGGGGTTAGGATTGGCCACTCTGTACCGACTTGCTAGCCCTCGCGTACGTAGTACCGAGGAGAGCTACTAGTGTAGGGAGGTACTAGCTACCCCACGAGCCCCGGGGTTCTGCTAGCCTCCCACACCGACTTGTTAGGCCCGCTGGGGCAAACCAGGGTAGTCAGGCGAGGGTGCGCGGACTGTGGAGGGGCAAGGCCCCGGTTTGGTTACTGTGGAGGGGTTGGACCCCTGTTACTGAGAGGGCTCTGCCCTGGAGTGGTTCCGTGCTGTACTTTGGGCGCACCCGTTAACGGAAACGACTGACCGCGTGCCAGTACGGGTTAGCTACCTATGCGTTTATCGCGCGTGCCGCAGTCACCGTTACGTCTGTCAGTGACCTTGGGGTGGTTGACTGAGGGTAGGATCACCACGGGGGACTCTCCCGGCCAGGAGAGCACCACGTGCTACTTCTACTTTTCGGAAAAGACTGCAATCAAGATCGTTCCCACGAGGAACATTCGAGATCAAGTAAAAGATCTGAGAAATAAATGAAATAGTGAGATAATTGAAAGATGTAAATAAAGAAAGTAATAGAACATAACAGCTACTGTACACTCTACTGTTGTCTTTAGTTTTAGTTGCCACTCTACTCAGCGTTTTGCTGACGTGTTACACTCGTTACCTTTTTCAGGACCAGGTGTTGAGCAGCCAGGGTCAGCGGCTGCAGAGGACGCTGGGCCGAGTAGGGTCCAGTAAAGTTACTACTGTTTTTTGTACCTCTTTGTTTCCGTTATAGTGAGTAGTTCTTGTTTCCGCTGTACTTTTCTTTACCTGCAGTTCATGTTATATGATGAATGTTGTTCTACTGTTGTGGTGGTATGTACTGTAGTAGTTTCTTTCCTTACTGCTGTACTTTCTTAGTGTTAGTTATATTCATGCTGAATGTGGTTTATTTTGCTGCTCTTTTGGTTACTTCCTCGTTGGACGACTAGGTCTTGGGATTAGTCGAGTCGGTCCGGTTCTCGTGTCTCGTAGGGACTCGGGAACCGGGTCGTTAGAAGATGGTATCAGAGCAAGGTCGTCCCGAGAAGTGAATCAACTGACTGAAAAATAACCAATTCGCATGTTTATAGCTAGAGTAGCCACCACAACATATCTCCTGACTTGATCTCTTAGAAGTTTCGTTAGGTACCGTCGGTTTTGACGTTTCCGTTTGGTTTCGCATCTCCTTGCAGGAGATGCCTCATCGCGGGACTGGCGAGACTGGCCGCGGGCGCGGCCGAGGGCGAGGTCGGCGAGGTGGACGTGCTGTTGTTGACGTCTTGGTGGACCAGCCACCACTCCCGGGCATCCAGGCCCAGGACCTCACCAGATTGATACGAGATATTGTACGAGAGAAGCTCCACCCACCGCCCCGAGCGCCTCCTCCTGGGGCTGCAGAGGGGGAGTCCTCTGTGGGACCACGCGACGGACACGGCGCTGGACACGAGGGAGGGGATGGGCCGTTGCCGCCCCCACCTTCCTCCGACACTTCTGTACACGAGGCACCTTCGCCTGGAGGTGCACCAGCACCTCCCCAACAGCGCCACTTCGAACTTTTCGGACAGTTCCGGAAGCTGAAGCCCCCCTCCTTCAAGGGGGATGAGGACCCGACCGAGGCAGAGGACTGGCTTGAGCAGCTGGAGAAGATCTTCAACACCCTTCGCCCCCCGGTGGAGTGCCGCGTGGCCTTTGCCACGTACCAGCTGGAGAGTGCGGCACACCGATGGTGGAGGGCCGTCCGGGGACAGGAGAGGGACGAGCCGACGTGGGACCAGTTCGTCACCCTCTTCTGCGAGCAGTACTTTCCCCAGACGTGGCAGGACCAGAGGAGGCGGGAGTTCCACACTCTCCGCCAAGGGACGATGACTGTGAGTGCGTACCGCACGCGTTTCTTGGAGCTGTCCCGCTTTGCAGCGACAGCGGTAGCCACTGAGGAGGAGCGCCTTTGGAGGTTCACCGAGGGGCTCCGGCCTGCGATCCGGGGGTATGTCAAACCCCTGAAGCTGCCTACGTTTTCGAGGGTGGTAGAGGCAGCTATGACTTACGAGGAGACCAACCCGTCCACGCGAGAGACCGACGGCGGGCGGAAGAGGCCCTTTCAGCCAGACTTCTTACAGGGCCGGCGAGAACGGAGACACGTGGCATCCGCAGGAGAGCCGTCACGTTGTGCAGGGCCATCAGTGGCCTTTGGGGGCCCTCGATAGGGGCCAGTCGCCAGCACCGGACCCCCGCCTAGTCGACAGCAGGGACTCACTGAGGGCGGGAGTCGGGTTCCCCTCTGCTACCAGTGTGGCCAGCCGGGCCACGTCAGGAGGGACTGCCCATCTAGGGCAGGAGGTCAGCAGATACTCCTCGCGCAGAGCACTGGAGGGCGCGCAGGAGGCCGCGGTTCCCAGGCGCGAGGAGGAGGACAGCAGTCGCGAGGAGGGTACCGGCCAGCACCTACCCGTCCGACGCAGAGTGTGGCTGCTTCGTCCGCACCTAGAGCTGAGGGGCGTATCAACGCCCTAACACACAGGGACGCCAGAGCTTCGGGATCCATGGTAGCAGGTATGGTTGCAGTTTCTGGCAGACTCGTTTACACGCTTTTCGATTCCGGCGCTACGCACTCGTTTGTCGCAGCCAGTTTCGCAGTTAGTTTGGACCAGGATTATACACTGTTAGAAAATCCGTTCGTAATCAGAGGTCCGAGTGGTCAGCTGTTTGTAGCTGAGGAGGTGTACACGGATTGCGAGGTCAGCGTTGGAGGACATAGCCTGCCAGCTGACCTGATTATGATCCAGATGGAGGACTTTGGTGTGATTCTGGGGATGGATTGGCTGTCCGTTTACCACGCCTTGGTAGACTATTTTGAAAGGAAGATTGTCTTCTCCATTCCGGAGTTGCCTTCTTTCGAGTTTCACGGACAGCCAGTGGACGGAGGTTTCAGGTGCATTTCGGCACTTCGGGCGGCGAGACTTTTGAGACAGGGGTGTGAGGGCTTCCTAGCCTGTGTGGTGGCAGAGCCCAGCCCTGTGGCAGACTTCCAGAGCATCCCGGTGGTCAGAGAGTACCCTGACGTGTTTCCAGACGAGTTACCAGGCCTACCGCCAGAGTGCGAGATCGAGTTTGAGATCTCACTAGTACCAGGGACCAGCCCCATCTCCACCGTGCCATACAGAATGGCACCGCTTGAGCTGCGAGAGCTCAAGTCCCAGTTGCAGGACCTTTTGGAGAAAGGTTTCATGAGGCCCAGTGCGTCTCCCTGGGGAGCCCCGGTACTGTTTGTGAAGAAGAAGGATGGGACCCTACGCCTTTGTGTGGACTACCGACAACTGAATAGGGTCACCATCAAGAACAGATATCCGCTGCCGAGGATCGACGATTTGTTTGACCAGTTGGCGGGTGCCACGGTGTTTTCCAAGATAGACATGAGGTCTGGATACCACCAGTTGAGGATCAGGGAGACCAACGTCTCCAAGACAGCTTTCCGCACCCGGTACGGACACTACGAGTTTTTGGTCATGCCGTTTGGGCCGACCAATGCCCCCGCTGCTTTCATGGACCTGATGAACTGGGTGTTTAGGCCGTACTTGGACCAGTTTGTGGTGGTTTTCATAGATGATGTACTCATCTATTCTAGAGATCGGACGCAGCACGGACAGCACTTGCGGATGGTTCTGGATACTCTGAGACGACGCAGGTTGTACGCCAAATACAGCAAGTGCGAGTTCTGGTTGAGGGAGGTGACCTTCTTGGGTCATGTGGTCTCTGGAGACGGCCGGGCGGTGGACCCAGCCAAGGTCGAGGCAGTGCTTAGGTGGGAGAGACCGCGTTCAGTCACTGAGATTCGCAGTTTCCTGGGACTGGCAGGTTACTACAGACGGTTCATTAGAGGATTTTCACAGATTGCACGTCCTATGACACAGTTGACCCGGAAGGACGTGCCTTTCTCTTGGACAGACGCCTGTGAGGCGTGTTTTCTGGAGCTGAAGGAGAGGTTGACCTCGGCTCCCGTGCTCACCATCCCTGACAGTAGTGGCGGGTTCGTTGTGTACACGGACGCTTCCTTGCAGGGGTTAGGAGGTGTGCTCATGCAGAGGGGTCACGTGGTCGCTTACGCTTCGCGGCAACTAAAGCCCCATGAGCATACCTACCCTACCCACGACCTAGAGTTGGCAGCTGTTGTCTTCGCGCTGAAGACATGGAGGCACTACTTGTACGGTGAGACCTTCGAGATTTTTACAGATCACAAGAGCCTCAGACATCTTTTTGACCAGAAGGAGCTCAACATGAGACAGAGACGTTGGTTGGAGCTCCTGAAGGACTACGATTGCAGCATCACCATGGACTTGGTGGTGGGCTTACCTGTTACCCAGCGGGGACACGACGCAGTCTGGGTAATAGTGGATAGACTGACGAAGACGGCGCGTTTCTTGCCGATCCGAGTCACTTTGAGACCAGCACAGTTGGCAGAGAAGTATATCCGTGATGTGGTACGACTACACGGAGTTCCGCGGGAGATCGTATCCGACCGGGATGCTCGCTTTACGTCCCAGTTTTGGGCTGAGTTTCAGCAGGCCTTGGGGACGAGGTTGAGGTTTAGCACGGCTTACCACCCCCAGACGGATGGACAGTCTGAGCGCACGATACAGACACTTGAGGATCTTTTGCATGCCTGTGTACTGGACTGGAGGGGCTCTTGGGAGGAGCACCTACCCCTGGCGGAGTTTGCATACAACAACAGTTATCACTCGAGCATCGGCATGGCTCCCTACGAGGCTCTGTACGGACGGAAGTGTACGGCACCCTTGAGTTGGGTTGAGGTGGGGACCAAGTGGGAGGTTGGCCCCAGGTTGATCCGGCAGAGTCATGAGGTAGTTGAGCAGATCCACAGACGACTCCGCACTGTCAGGAGCAGACAGAAGAGCTACGCGGATCGGAGACGGAGAGAGGTGCAGTTTGAGGTTGGGGACCACGTCTTCCTTCGTGTTTCGCCCATGAAGGGCCTACAGCGGTTTGGGGTGAGAGGGAAGCTCGCGCCGAGGTTCGTAGGGCCCTTTGAGGTCCTGGAGCGGGTTAGACCCGTTGCTTACAGACTTGCCCTTCCCCCGCAGCTTTCTGGTGTGCACGACGTGTTCCACGTGTCCAACCTCAGGAAGTATGTAGCCGATTCCAGTCACGTACTGAGTCACGAGAGCGTCGAGGTGAGCGACGACCTGACCTACCCCGAGCAACCAGTGCAGATCCTAGACCGAGCCGTCCGCAGTTTGAGACGAAAGCAAGTACCCCTGGTAAAGGTTTTGTGGAGGAGCCAGCGGTACGAGGAGGCTACCTGGGAGCATGAGGCGGCAATGCGGGAGCGGTACCCAGAGCTTTTCGCGGGTACGTCTTTTTGGACCGGCTTCGGTCCTCTTTGAGTTTGTTATGATTATTTGGACATCTTTTCCCCACACCCTAGTTGGCGCAAGTTTTGGGGATGAAACTTCCTTTGAGTTTGTTATATTGTTACGAACGCGTGCCCCAGACGTCTTTTAAGACGTCTGAGAGGTGGCCCAGACGTCGGACCAGACGTCTGGGATCACATCCAGACGTCTGACCAGACGTCTGGGATCGTTTCCAGACGTCTGTAAAATAGTTATTTTCCGCACGAGATATTCGTCTGCGCGCCGGTGCACGCAAACCCGCTATTCCTCTCTCTCTCTCTTTTTCCCCCTCTCTCTGCGGCTGCAGACCTGCCGCGCACTCTCTCCCTCCTCACACGGCCTTAAAAGGCCATGCCTCCCCTCCTGTCGTCTCCACCGTCCCCTTCCTCTTCTCCTTCCTGTGCGCGAGAGCGAGCGAGCGCGAGGGCGGCAGCGGCGGCCGCAGTGAGCGCGGAGGAGGTGCGACGTGCGAGGGCGGGGCTCTGCCGTGAGGGCGAGCTCGTCGGAGCGGCTTGGCCGGCCGGCGGAGGGCATAGGAGGCGCAGAACGACGCGGAGAGGGACCTGCTGCGGTCTGAGCAGCAGACGTGCGAGGTGCGACGCGGGCGGCGTCGCGAGCGGAGGCCGAGTGGTGCGCTGTTCTGGAAAAATTTCCAGAATCAGACGTCTGGGTTGATAGCCAGACGGCGAGGGAGACGTCTGTAAGATCATACAGACGTCTGAAAGGTGAGTTTTCCGCTTTCTTCTTCCTTCCTGTCGACTGACCGTACTGAGGGAGGGAGTTGGCTGTGCGCAGGCTTGGTGATTCGCCATCCAACGCGAATCAGACGTCTGGCTGTTGTACCAGACGGCGGGAGCGACCTCCAGACGTCCGGGGTTACCATCGGACGTCTTAGAGCTAGGCCAGACGTCCCCACAGACTTCTGGACGTCTGGGAAACCACGCTGAGTAGGTAATTCTCTGATCCACTTTTTAAGACGTCTGGAAGAAGTTCCAGACGTCTGATTTTACACAGTGTCATCATTTTCGACCCGTTTAGGGCCCGTTCGGGTTCCGTTTTCCGCGATTCGAGTTGCGTTCTTTTCAGAATTAATTCCTCTAACCACCTACAGTAGCTATACACTGTTTTGAGACTTTCCTTGTGTTTGATCCTTGTGATAGGACCTCGTTCAGTTGCAGTCTTGGGAGTCGCGGAGGCACGCGGGATTCCCGATCACGCCCCCATTACTCCCGTTGTACCTGGTAGAGTGGCTTTAAGTTATTAATAAAATCTATTAAATTATGAAACCATAAATAGAACCTAGGACATTGCATGAATCCTAGGAATGAGAAATAGATGGAATGATAGCTCCTAGGTGTTGCATTAATCCTAGGACTGGAAAACTAGATTGTATGATAGATCCTAGGATATGGCATGAATCCTAGGATGGGAAAACTAGTGGAATGTATAATACTGCAGTCTTGGAAAATGGAAAGAGATATAAAGCTGCCTGTAATTTGAATTAACAGCTGCCTGTTGTGAATAGATAACGTGGTTGAGAACATAGATTGTAAGAATGTGAAACTGGAAAGTGAAAACTGGATGTTTGAGTAAAAAGGATGGAACCCTACGGGGAAGTAGGAGTAGAACTCCTGGAAGTGAATGGAATAGTTTTGGGGAAGTGAGCTGGCCCTTGAGTACGGAGTACCAAGAAGAGCGACTGTCCCCCTGTTTAGTGCAGAGCGGAGCCAGCCGCCCAGGGGACCCGGGGTTAGGATTGGCCACTCTGTACCGACTTGCTAGCCCTCGCGTACGTAGTACCGAGGAGAGCTACTAGTGTAGGGAGGTACTAGCTACCCCACGAGCCCCGGGGTTCTGCTAGCCTCCCACACCGACTTGTTAGGCCCGCTGGGGCAAACCAGGGTAGTCAGGCGAGGGTGCGCGGACTGTGGAGGGGCAAGGCCCCGGTTTGGTTACTGTGGAGGGGTTGGACCCCTGTTACTGAGAGGGCTCTGCCCTGGAGTGGTTCCGTGCTGTACTTTGGGCGCACCCGTTAACGGAAACGACTGACCGCGTGCCAGTACGGGTTAGCTACCTATGCGTTTATCGCGCGTGCCGCAGTCACCGTTACGTCTGTCAGTGACCTTGGGGTGGTTGACTGAGGGTAGGATCACCACGGGGGACTCTCCCGGCCAGGAGAGCACCACGTGCTACTTCTACTTTTCGGAAAAGACTGCAATCAAGATCGTTCCCACGAGGAACATTCGAGATCAAGTAAAAGATCTGAGAAATAAATGAAATAGTGAGACAATTGAAAGATGTAAATAAAGAAAGTAATAGAACATAACAGCTACTGTACACTCTACTGTTGTCTTTAGTTTTAGTTGCCACTCTACTCAGCGTTTTGCTGACGTGTTACACTCGTTACCTTTTTCAGGACCAGGTGTTGAGCAGCCAGGGTCAGCGGCTGCAGAGGACGCTGGGCCGAGTAGGGTCCAGTAAAGTTACTACTGTTTTTTGTACCTCTTTGTTTCCGTTATAGTGAGTAGTTCTTGTTTCCGCTGTACTTTTCTTTACCTGCAGTTCATGTTATATGATGAATGTTGTTCTACTGTTGTGGTGGTATGTACTGTAGTAGTTTCTTTCCTTACTGCTGTACTTTCTTAGTGTTAGTTATATTCATGCTGAATGTGGTTTATTTTGCTGCTCTTTTGGTTACTTCCTCGTTGGACGACTAGGTCTTGGGATTAGTCGAGTCGGTCCGGTTCTCGTGTCTCGTAGGGACTCGGGAACCGGGTCGTTACAGCAGAGAACACAAAAATAATTTAACTCACATCGCACGGTCATCCACTACCAATGTGACGCTAAACAAGTGCCCAATTTGAGTGCTATCATTGCGTCTAGCATGCACGAAATTAGAGGGTTTGGCCCTCGATTTGAGGGCCTTATTTTAATGTTATTTTAAATTAAATTATACCATTAGAGTGCCCTTATATAGGGCTACATGATTATGTAATTAGTTTACAAAAATAAGTTATTTAAATATTTAATAAAAGTAGGTGAAGTTGGTTGTTTATACATGTTAAATTAGAGTTTAATTCATTAATTGAAGTATAAATTAGTTAATTAATTATACAATAGACTTTATACAGTATTGATATACATAATAAATTATTTATTACACAATTTTATTATATTTTAGAAACTTTATTTTAATTTATATAGATTTAAATATTGGTTTAAGTTAGTTTTACATATAAATAAACTATAAATACTATAATACAATATAAATACGATTTAAATAAGTTGAAAATACTGAACATAATATAATACAAATATATAATATAATTTATCTCAGTATTAACTTAAATTAATAATTTATCCTATTTTAACTTAATAAATTACCTAATTAACTTAATAACTTAATTATTTGCTATAAATATATAATTAAATTAAATTATAGGTATTATATAGTACATATTACATATATAAATACGTATGTACAGTTTGAGATATAAATATGTACATATAAATAGGTTTATATAATTACTTATTTATTTATACAATTAAGTTATATAAATTAATATATAATAATACAATAAAATTATATATACAATAAGTTATTCTAAATACTTACTTTAATATATAGAATACATATGTAAGTTAATTATATACATTATCTATATATCATTCAATATATACATATAAAGCTTTGGTTTAATTAATATATACAAGTATATACATAGTATACAAGGTATTATTGGGAGTTTTTGGGGTTTTCCTGATTTTTATGGGTTTTATATATATAGTAGAGGTAAGGGATGAGAGAGAAAGAAAGAGATGAGAGAGAAGGAGTTGTTTTTGATGCTTTTGAAGTTAAGTTATTTTATTAAATTTTAAGGTATACTGAACCGTCGGCTGATATGTTCTACCATGCCGGGGGTTTAGAACACCTTAAAACTTGGTATACACCTACAAATAAATCTAATCCTACTAAAGACATCTTTATTTTATTTTTTTAGAATTTTTTTAATGATTTTTATTTATGTACAAAGTAACACAATTCTAGGCCTAAATGGATTTGAAGCTAAGCAACCTAAGGCCTAAAATGAATTCTAAGGGCTTTCATAGCTAGTTAAACACTCATATAGCTTCAGTACAAACCAAGAAAGATGTTGAGACATTTAAATCTGATTTTTCAATTAATTTCATTCAAATTTATAACTGTGATAATTAAACTCAATACATTAGCTGACAAAGAATTTAAATCTAAATTCAAGCCATTCTAATTGAAATCCAATTAATCTAAAGTACATAAATGCTTGTTCTCATTGAGTTCTAATATTATACACAAACCAGCCTTCTTGATACATAAAATTCCCAACATAATATCCCAACTCAAACCCTTAATTTCAGACTTGCAGCAGCTATAGCAATAGCCAGATCAGTTGTTGAAATTCAAATTCTGTAGCTACTGCTGCATCTCTTCAGACTAGACATTTGAGTTGCTAATCAGATGACTTAGCTTGCAGTCAAACTACTCAGCAGCTGCTGTGCTGCTTAGTTTAGGCCAAAATATTGCTTTTTCAGCAGAAATATATCCCAGCTGCTAATCTGATTAAAAATTAATCAAGATCAGACCTGAGAAAGTCTGATCTTGGCTCATGAATGTCCAAATCAATGCTCTAGCAAGTCATATTCATCTAAAAATAAATCCCTTTAAAACCATATATGAAGATATGAAAATCAATTTATGCCCAATTTGAAAATTACCAACTCTAGAAACCCTGATTTCATTCTCACTTCACACTATAGATAGTGTGAACATGAAAATCAAATTAAGACTTCAAATCCTTGTGAAAACAGTTCTAAATCTTCATTAAGACCTTTTAAATTTCAGTCAAACCTCCATTATCAGATTGGAATCATTTTTGCATTGAGAAACAAATGTCGCCCAGATAGGGCTTTTACTTTTGATCCACCAGGGTGATTTGATCACCTAGAGTTTCTAAACACTAACAATCAATGTTTAGTACCTTAGGGAGAATCTAGATAACTAAATGGGTCATTGCTAAGAACTCATCTCAATGAATCTGAGATTCCTTGGCCATGGCTACCCATTACAATGCTCTCATTGGGCATATGCTCCTTTGAGAAAAAAAATCTATATCAAAAAATATTCAAATTCATCGCAATATACCCAATTAAGCAAATCTGATCTCAAATTACTCGATTAGAATCATTTAAAATCAATTTGACTCCGAATCGCAAGATCAAGTGTGAAAACCAAATCTGAGAGAATCAAGCAAATCAAGTTAATCAAATCAGATCGGGGGATCTTTGTGGATTTATGGAATGAATGGGAGATCACCCATATGGATTTTAGGTGCTAATTTCAGATCTAGGAACCAAGATTCTCAAATCTGAATTAGGCCCTAATGAAGGGGTGATCAATGAATAAAAATGCGAGGAAATTAGAAATGAATCACGATGTGTAGGCAAAGCTGTATGAGTCGAAATGGAGGTAGAAAAACACCTCTCTGATCTGAATTGATCAGAGAGGACAGAGCACATCTAAGCTAATCTACTCCTACCCTATACTAAACCATCACTGAATTTGATTTCTAATATACTCCTATTGATCTAAATTACACTAACACTAAAACTAATCTAGAAAGCAGGGAAATCCTAATCTAAAGGAGGAATGGGATGCCTAGGCTGTAGCTGGTCACTACAGTGATGAAGGGTGATGAGGAGATCTCCAGCGAGGAATGAGGTCCCTGGATCCACAGTAGGTTGCTATGGTGATGAAATTGAGGAAGAAAAGTCGCCCTATCACCAGTGGCCCTAATGAAGGAGGAAGGGGAACTGGAGAATGGACAAAAGGATCGGCTCAGGGTGGAAGGAGTCGATTATGCGCATGCGAGTTGGGGAGGAACTTAAGTAGCTTTGCCACTGGATCTGGGCACTGTAGTGGTGGAATTAGACGATTAGGCCTTGGGCGGTGGAGATGGAAAGGGGGGAGCACGTGAGGCTTCAATCCAAATAATGGTCGTTGGATGAGATCTGGAGGGAATGGTGATGCAATGCGTGGGGTCGCGTAAAGGTTTGACTGGAGTTGGCCCTTTGGATCGAGAGATCATGAGATGAATGGTTGAGATTGGTCGTGTTCTTGGAGTGAATAGTGCACTTGCGACTGTAGTTGTGTTGGTGATTTTGCACACAAGCCCTTTTGGGCAAAGAGGTAGAGAAATTATGGTGAGGCCCATAAGTGGGTGAAATGAATGTGGTGCAGTCCTTAGGAATTGCAAGAAGGTCCCTGGTAGCTATCAAATCGGTCCCTGGAGGTTTTAATGTGAATAAATGTTTATGAACCAAGGACTTAAATGTAAATCTCTAAATGCAAGGTCCTAGTGATGTCTAAATGCAACCAAGTTTTTATTAAAGCTCAATTGAACATTCAAGAAGTTGATTTTACTTTTGATTTGAAGTTTTGAACTCAATTGTGTATTCAATTTGCAATTAGATCATCAATTTACGTTAATGAATACAATATCATATTTTATGACCTAATTTCGTATTTTTAACATAAATTGGATGTTTTAGGTCATTTCCGTTATTTTTCATGCTTAACTCTTTTTATCTGTTAATTCAGTAGTGTTTAACCTAGTTTCTAGCTTAACTTGTACATTTTAGCCATGATGAGCCACACCTAAACCAATTGTGTTTATGTCTGGACATTGTGAGAACCTGTCGCTTAGGAAGACTGACCAAAACTTAAGACTGATGACATATATCATCTCTCGACCAACAAGGACTCTTGATATTTAAACCTTAAATGTGATTTTCAAGACTCAGAAGGTTTTACAAGATTCAAAAGCTAAGTGGTTATGGTAGTGCTCAGTAATAGGTTAGGAATAACCAGGTGAATTTCAAAACTCAATCCCAAGGTTTCACATCTTTTTAAGTCTAAGTTGGTCCTAGCTTCAGCTCATGTTTTCGGATTGACTCTAAAAAATGAGGAAGACTTAAACCCAACTCTTATTGCATTGTGGCTCAAAGAATATTTGGTGGAAACAGGGTATTTCTATTGCACCCTAAAAATATTTTTGGTGGAAATGTATTTACAGGACTTTGGAGAGCATACTTGACTTATTCTAAAGAATGTCTTTTTCTAATTTTTTTTTCACAAATAAATGTTAGTATGTTTCCAACAACTTTATTTGGTAGCGCACACTTTATTTGGTGGGTAAGTTCTTTGGTGGTGTAACGACCCGGTTCCCGAGTCCCTACGAGACACGAGAACCGGACCGACTCGACTAATCCCAAGACCTAGTCGTCCAACGAGGAAGTAACCAAAAGACAGTAAAATAAACCACATTCAGCATGAATATGACTAACAGTAAGAAAGTACAGCAGTAAGGAAAGAAACTACTACAGTAGGTACCACCACAACAGTAAAACAGCATGTATCATATAACAAGAACTGCAGGTAAAGAAGGTACAGCGGAAACAAAAACTACTCACTAGAACAGAAACAAAAGGGGTACAAAAGCTGTGGTAACTCTACTGGACCCTACTCGGCCCAGCGTCCTCTGCAGCCGCCGACCCTGGCTGCTTAACACCTGGTCCTGAAAAAGGTAACGAGTGTAACACGTCAGCAAAACGCTGAGTAGAGTGGCAAACTAACTAAAGGCAACAGTAGAGTGTACAGTAGCTGTTATGTTCTATTACTTCCTTTATTCACATCTTTTAATTTTTCTTACTAATTCATTTATTTCTCAGATCCTTTACTTGATCTCGAATGTCCTCGTGGGAACGATCTTGATTGCAGTCTTTTCCAAAAGTAGAAGTAGCACGTGGTGCTCTCCTGGCCGGGAGAGTCCCCCGTGGTGATCCTACCCTCAGTCAACCACCCCAAGGTCACTGACAGACGTAACGGTGACTACGGCACGCGTGATAAACGCACAGGTAGCTAGCCCGCACTGGCACGCGGTCAGTCGTTTCCGTTAACGGGTGCGCCCAAAGCACAGCACGGAACCAGGGCAGAGCCCTCTCAGTAACAGGGGTCCAACCCCTCCACAGTAACCAAACCGGGGCCTTGCCCCTCCACAGTCCGCGCACCCTCGCCTGACTACCCTGGTTTGCCCTAGTGGGCCTAACAAGTCGGTGAAGGAGGCTAGCAGAACCCCGGGGCCCGTGGGGTAGCTAGTACTCTCCTAACACTAGTAGCTCTCCTCGGTACTACGTACACGAGGGCCAGCAAGTCGGTACAGAGCGGCCAATCCTAACCCCGGGTCCTTGGGGCGGCTGACCCCACTCTGCACTAAACAGGCACAGGTACTTCCCTTGGTACTGCGTACCCAAGAGACAGTACAAACTACATCTCAGTTCCATTCCTTTTTCCTTCCAGGAGTTCCACTCCTAATTCCCCGTAGGGTTCCAGCTCTTTATCTCAGAACATCATATGTTTCACTTTCCAGATTCACGTTCTCAAATTCCATGATCTCAAACATGTTTCCTTATTCATAACAGGCAGCTGTTAATTAAATTTACAGGCAGCTTTATATATTCCTTTCCATTTTTCCAAGACTGCAGTAATATACATTCCACTAGTTTTTCCATCCTAGGATTCATGCCATATCCTAGGATCTATCATACAATCTAGTTTTCCGGCCCTAGGATTCATGCAACACCTAGGAGCTATCATTCCATATATTTCTCATTCCTAGGATTCATGCAATGCCCTAGGTTCTAGTTATGGTTCCATACTTTAACAGATTTTATTAATACTTAAAGCCACTCTACCAGGTACAACGGGAGTAATGGGGGCGTGATCGGGAATCCCGCGTGCCTCCGCGACTCTCAAGACTGCAACCGAACGAGGTCCTATCACAAGGATCAAACACAAGGAGTGTCTCAAAACAGTGTATAGCTACTGTAGACGGGTAGAGGAATTAATTCTGAAACGAACGCAACTCGAATCGCGGAAAACGGAGCCCAAACGGGCCCTAAACGGGTCGAGAAAGACGATACTGTGCAAAATCAGACGTCTGGAACTCCTTCCAGACGTCTTAAACGGTGGATCAGAGAATTACCTGTTCAGCTTGGTTCCCCGGACGTCCAGAAGTCTGCAGGGACGTCTTTCCTATACCCCAGACGTCCGATGGTCCACACGGACGTCTGTAGATCACTCCCGCCGTCTGGTACAACTTCCAGACGTCTGATTCGCAAAGGATGGCGAATCAGCGAACCTGCGCACAGCCAACCCCCCCTCCCTCAGTACGGTCAGTCGACAAGAAGGAAGAAGAAAGCGGAAACTCACCTTTCAGACGTCTGTATGGTCTTACAGACGTCGACCTTGCCGTCTGGCTATCAACCCAGACGTCTGATTCTGGAAATTTTTCCAGAATCAGAACCCTGCTCGGCCTCCGCTCGCGACGCCGCCCGCGTCGCACCTCGCGCGTCTGCTGCTCAGCCCGCAGCAGGTCCCCCTCCGCGTCGCTCCGCGCCCCCTGCGCCCTCCGTCGGCCGGCCAAGCCGCTCCGGCGAGCTCGCCCTCACGGCAGAGCTCCGCCCTCGCACGCCGCAGCTCCTCCGCGCTCACTGCGGCTGCCGCTGCCGCCCTCGCGTCTGCTCGCTCTCGCGCACAGGAAGGAGGAGAAGGAGGAGACGGTGGAGACGAGAGGGGAGGCGCGCCCCTTTTAACGCCGCGCGGAGAGGAGAGAGAGAAGGCGGCAGGCCGCCTGCAGCCGCAGAGAAAAGAGGGAATATGCGGTCTGCGCGCTCAGGCGCGCAGGCGACTCGCGGGTGTCGAAAATAACGGATTTCCAGACGTCTTGAAACTATCCCAGACGTCTTATCAGACGTCTGGTTGTGATCCCAGACGTCTTGTACGATGTCTGAGCCACCTCCCAGACGTCTTAAAATACGTCTGGGGCACACATTCGTTACAGGTGGAAAGAGCTTCTCCTAGGCACAAGGCTAAAGACTAGGACAAAAAGTCTACCTACACGCACAACTAAGGACTCCACCTTCCCTAATGAATACTACGGTTGAATTTCAAATTCATAAGGTCTTTCTTGACACTGTGTAGTGTGAACCAAGGTTACTTAGACTCTTAAGCCAAAGCAAACTAGCGAATCCTGTATTGGTGACTCAGTTACAAGAATACATCCTAAGTTAGGAGAGATTATGGTCTATATCTTGTCAAAGCTTAAAGTGTATTAAGCCAAAGCTTGAGCGAATCAACCTACAGTGGCCGAGAAAGTCTAACCAGCAAAGGTTGAATGTCTATAAACACTTATTCTATTTTTATTTTCACCTATAAGATCATAATTAAACACTTAAGATTCTTTTCAATGTTTTTTTTCTTTCCAGTGTTTTCAATCTTGGAGTTTTCCCTAAACAATAAAGTTTATTCAGGTCCCTTATTGTATTTTTGAAATTTTTATTTTTTTCATTTTTTGTATTTTTTGACTTTGTAATTTTTTTTTTCAAAATTTTCAAAATGTTTCAATTTTTTTGGTATTTTTAATAATACTATACTATAGTGGTGTCTATAATTGCATTTCAGTAAATGATTCACCATTTACACCCCTATGCTTAAATGATGCAATGTCCTCATTGTATGAATAGGGTGGATGCAAATGCATGCTCTACTTATTACTATCTTAGATTGGGTAACGGAAGGAAGTTGAAATGAGGAGATAAAAATCTCTGTGCGGATGATTTCAAGTCTGATACAAGATTAGAGTGGAAAGTTGGGCTAAGAGGTGAAATGCATGATATATGTCACTATGAATGTATGCTAAAAATGCAAGGGTAGACACCTAATGCAAGAAATGGAAAAGAAGAAAGGGAAAAAATAGCTATGTACAAAGGATAGGTTGCTAAGTTTTACGCCTTCAACTAGGCATAAATCCAGTAAAAGTTGTCAAGAATGTAGGAGCCAAAAAGATGGGTGAGAATTGACAAGTCAGTGAAGCTCAATGATGGATTCAGACCATGTTGAATAGAATGGAAGTTTGTCAATCTCAAAGGTGAAGGATAGCTCCATAGTCAATTAGAATCAGAATCAGATACTTGGTACAAGGTCCAAGTAGAGAGTGGGTATCAAATCAGAGATACTTGGCGCAAGGTCCAAGTAACGAAAAATAGTATATCCAGAAAAATCAATAGCTCCACATCTTCAATCAATGAATACAGAGTCAAGATGAAGAAGATGAATTTGGGTTGGGAAGAAGAGGTGGTTGCTGATCTGAGTAAGGTGCAGAAGGATCAGAATTGTGCAAGGCTTGTGATATGACATGTGCTTGGCCTTGGGGAGGATTAGGTTGGACATACCTTTGAGTAGGTATGTTCCTAGGATTGGGTTCTACTTGAGATGGGAGTGAATGTGGTTGACGGGATTCTGTCAAGTGTGATAGCTTGGCTCTCATCTCAGTTAGTGCCGCGTCCTGTCTCTACTGCATAGCAATGTTTTGTTCTTGAATGTCAGCGAGAGCTTTCATGATATTCCCCAACTGATCATCTTGTGTAGGCCTAGCTTAAGAGTATTGGGTGGGCCTAGGTTGGGGTTGTTGGTAGACATGCGATGGATACCAGTGTGGTGTGAAGGTGGTGCTCAGATCAGATTGTGCAGTAGTGGTGCAGAAGGTTGTTGAAAGGTGGATCTTTGAGAATTTCCCGACCATGAGAAATTCGAATGATTCTGCCATACAGGGTTGTAGGTTTGTGAATATGGGTCATTATGAATGGCGTAGAGCTCCTCCGAAGCTCCAAAAGATATGGGGAAGTTAGTGGAAGGAGGAACAAAGGTTCCTCCAACTAGTGAAGGATATGGAAATGAATAATCCGGTAGTGCAGGTTGTGTCACAGAAAGATTGTTTATAATTTCCCTCGTAAGAAACTAAGAAGTGTGAGGTGTAGGTGATTGAGAAGAAGATGATGAAGGTTTAGATAGGAATTTCCATACTTCATCTACTTTCTTCTCTATTAAGCGTACCTTATTCAACTGACTAGCCACTATCTCTAAGTGTCTGTTGCTGAATTGGGCTTCGTGTACCCCCGTGTTGGAATGGGAATGTGAAGACTTTCTATTAAAATACTCATCGAAGTATTATTAATAGAATTTTCTGTCATGCCTTTGAAGAGCTTAAAAGATGAGTCCTCGTTCCGACACAAGACATTGCCTCCACAAGCGGCATCTACAAAATTTCTTGTGTCATCATGGAGCCCATGATAGAAGATCTGGATCTGTTGCCAACGTGGGACACCATGGTGGGGACACTTCCTAAGAAGGTCGTGGAATCTCTCCCAACCCTTATGCATCTGTTCTCCTGAATTCTGGGTGAAAGTGGTAATGGCATGCCTCAAAGCGTTTGTGTGACCTACAGGAAAGTACTTCTTAAGGAACTCATGTTCCAAAGAAGCCTAAGTCTCTATTGGTGTAGTTTGTGCTAGTGTTCTAAACCAGAAGGCTGCCTTGTCCTTAAGTGAAAAGGAGAATATTTTTATTAATAGTGTGTGCTGATCATGACCTTGTGGACCTAAAGTTTGAGCAAGATTTTTCAGCTCCTCTAAATGCTAAAAAGGGTCCTCAGAAGTAAGACCATGGAAGTGAGGAATAAGTGCAATAATGTTTGGCTTCAGTTCAACAGCATAACCTCCAGCGGGATAGCATACCACAGGCATAGGAGGTGCAATTGCGGGATTATAGTAATCCTGTAGTTGAGGTCTACGAGGTTGAGGTGGTGCTTGGGTAGCTCTAGGTTGAGGTTGAGGGTTTGCTAGAAAATTAACAGCTTGTGCAAGCTATTGCACTTGTTGGGTTAGGGTATTCATTTGAAGTCGTGTTTCAAATAGGTGTTGCAGATTAGGCATAGGACCTCTCTCCAATGGTGGTTGGTTATGAAAATTAGGGTATGGAGGAGGTTGGAACCTATGGTTTGGTGGTGGCGGTTGAGGATGATGTGTAGAGAGATGTGGAGGAAGTTCTTCAAAATCCTCAAATTATGCAGAATCATTATCTTCCTCAGGATGAATAGAATGGTGAATGGGAGTTTGAGGCCTAGGAGGTATAGAATTGGATGTGGAAGGCATTGAAGTGGAAGCTTGGGCATCAGTACCCAAGGGAAGTACTAACTTAGGATTCTGGGATCTCCTACCTTCCATTGAGTCGATTTTTGAAAAATGAACTTTTTTTTTTGTGAAGCAATCACAACTTAGAAGAAAGGTTCAATCTTTCAATCAATCACAAATCAGAAATCCAAATATCGATCTCACAAATCAAAAGATCAATCAGACAAGCAAGTGAGAAATTTGAATTTTTCCTATGGTCTGTTATGAGAAAATAGTGGTACATAAATAATTATTTTAGAACAATTGTACGCGCTTTAAAAGATAACCTAGCGGAGTGCAGAGCTCTATAGCCCACCCAGAATCTAGATAAGACTGGTGTGCGAATCCAAACCCTGTGGTTGCTCAAGGAGATGAGATAGAAACTTGTGTATTTGTGACTTTAGTGATCGTGTAGTGTGTACATGATAGACAGTCAACAAATGTCGGTGAAAACTCAGTCAGGGTTTCAAACAAGTTTTAATATCTCCTTTTGAATTTGATTCAGATATTTAGAGTGTTTTCTATGTAGCTTGTCTCACTTTTTAGTTCTTTTCTCAAAACAGATGATCTTGTTAAGTTTAAGTCAAATGCAAGGATGGCAGGAGCTAAGAAAGATAGAAGATGTGTACCTGACTCGAGCAACTCTATAGTTGATGCAATTTCACTTGATATGAAAATCTAGCAGGAAGAATGCAATCCTAAGTATGGATGCCTAGAGTATGCTGCTGCTACATAAAGGATGAAATCTTTTTGTATTTTTGATTTTATATTTTTTTTGGATTTTTGAATGCAACAAACAAAAACAAATAAAAAAAGAAATTGATACAGAAAACCGCGATATGAAAAAACAGTGTCGATAAGAGATGAGTAGAGAGAGATAAAGAGATAGAGTTCAAGTTATATAATGGTGTGTGAGAATAGGCTCTCGCAACTTATTCCTAAAACAAAGTCCTAAGTATACCTAAGTCTAAACTACCAACTATACTAATCTAAAGAAGTGGGAAAATGCAGCTTCGTCTAGAAAAACTCCTCCAGGAAGTTGAGTCTGAAGCACAGCAAATCCACTAGGAAGAAGAAATCTACCTGGAAGAAGTCACTACTCGTCCTACTCAAGTGTTGCAAAAACAACAAATGATTAGTAAGGTAATTATATACAAAATAAATCAAAGAATAAAATGAATAAAAGAATCTATATACATCAAAGAATATAAATGAAAGAATGACTATATACAAGGAAATAAAAGGTATATACAGATGAAGGATAAAAGAATAGTTTTGGCGTATAGAAAGCTGCCTCCCCAGCAACGGCGCCAAAAATATGATCGTCAACTACTGATTCACACTAAAATGGTGTTTTAAATGTCGTTGTAGTATCTGTCACAAATGCAAACTGATGTCGCGTTAATTTTATTTGATATATATTACTCTCTAAGTTCAAAAACATTCTTTTATTCCAAAAATTGTTGATTTTACTTACAAAATAAATGAATGAATAAATCAATGAAAGAATTTGGTTACTTATTTACAAAAGAATTAATTAAAAAACATTACAATGCTTGAAAACATATGTACACAAACAAGTATAAAAACTATGTATAACTACTCTATGTTAGTTATTTACAGCTAATATAGATGATACCTAAGTATAGGTACAAAAATAGTTAATAATACTTATTATACTAAGTTAGATTAATATACTAACATCTTTAGTAACATATATTATACATATAGTGACAGATATATATGTCAGTAAAACCTTAGTAAACTAAATACATAACCAAAGGTAAAAACTATTATCTATATTAACATATATATGCATAAAAAGTGACGAACACAACTATTACTAAAGCTCTAAGTGATATATATATACATATAAGAGTTCAAACATATTATCACTACAACAAAATGGGTTAAAGGCGACAAAAAATTTATGACGATTACTAATATTTATCGTTATATCTTAAACATAACAATGATTTAGATTATTCGTCATTATTTCTTCTAAAGTTAACAACAATTTTATATATTCATCATTAAATATGACAACGAAAGAAAATCATTACTATTATTTATTGATAGCTATAAATAATCGTCTCTAAATTATTATTTATTAGAAGTAATATAAGATTCTATATGTAATTATCCCAACATTAAACCCTCCCCATCTCTAAACCCCATCCCCCACTCGACGAGCTCCAGCCACCTCTCTCACTACCCTCCCCGCTCTCCTTCCATGGCCCTCCTAAACCCTAACCTCATCCCCTCTACTTCTCCGCTGCCCTCCCCCCTCGTTCCTCCCTCTCCTCTTCTACGACGCCATGGATGCACCCTTCCCCTCCTCCTCCTCCTCCTCTTCCTCTTCCTCTCCTACGCTGCCCTTCCACCGTCGCTCCTTAATCGTAGGGTTTCGAGATCGATGCCGAGGCCAACGTGCTCGTCCTCTACCTCGAGGGCCTGCGGGCGATGCTGGAGGAGCAGGGAGGTAGAAGCTTTGGGAGGCCTTCGCGGTGGCTCAAAAACGATTGGGGGAGAACGACCTAGAGCTCGAGGAGGCCCACGGGAAAGCTGGAGTCGAGGGAGATGTAGGTCACTGCTGAGGAGCATATTTGGCTCCACATGGTGACGGTTGCGAGCCCCTACGCCGCGATCGAGTTGGTCGATGCCTCGGTGCCCCTCCGCGACAAGGGGGATGAAGACGCATTGGTCTGCCTCCACTTCGAGCGTCTACAAGTGACATTGGAGGAGCAGGGGAAGTGGCAGCTCTGAGAGGCCATCGCGGTGGCTCTGTGGCTCACATAGTGGCTGCAATCACTTAGTAAGATCTATCTCCATTGATCTCTCTTCCTTGATCCTTCGATCGTTTCTCCAATCACATATGAGGATTTCAAGCATTTATTGTTTGGTTGCATGTTCACTCAGGAGATTTGGCACCATTTCAGTTTCTCTTGGTTGGATTCCTCTATTGTGTAAAATTTTTCGGAATCCTTCAGGAATGGCAAAAGGCAGCCAAGTGCAGTTGTTTCCTGATCTAGGTGATAAAGAGCCAAAGTTTGCCTTAACTCGAGATTGGTAAAGAGGTTACTCTTCTCGTCCCTTGAAATGGGGGATATCCCCCCTTAATCCCCCTTCACGTAAACACCAATAGGATAACAAGCCCTAAAAGATCCTAACTGGCTGCATCAAGAACAAGGGGCCTAGTTGGTGGGAATCATTTGAGAGATTTCAGGACTCAGATCTCTATTGAGCTATTGAGTATGCATTTGATTTTGTGGAAAGAAGATAATTTTTTGATGGAGGATTCAGTTTCAGGTAGCATTACGGTAGTAGATAGGAACTTTCCAGTTTGGCGTATTGGCAAAATGTAAAGGTAGAGCAAGGGAGTTTTTGGGAGGAATTGAGAACATTTGCGACATCTACACTTGGCTTGGATGGTAGGAAGGATTTTGATATTACATGCAAATAGATGAGAAGTCAAATGATAGGATATCATGTGATAGGTTTGTAGTTGAGTTTAATCTTAGCTAAGTTTGATCCAGTTGCCTGTAACATCATTGTCATTGGTGGAGAAGCATGTTTTTTCTAATTTCATTCATTAAGTCAGAAGGTGGACTTATCTCTATGTGGCAAAGACATAAGAGTCGAATTGTTTCATTGTTTCCTCCTCCATTCACCATATGTATTGTGACTTGTGAAGGTGGAGTTGTTTTCATGTGAAAGAGCCTTTGCTGGTTTTTGATTTATTGTCTCTTTTCAGAAAAAAAAGTTGATTGATTATCTAAAACCTTCATTTGTTATAGTTGTCAAGCACCTAACTAGTAGAAGCTTGAGAAGTTGTGCAGGAATTGACCAGAGATGCTTGTGAGGAGGCATACCAACAAGTATCGATGAATTAGACATGACTTTGTAATTGGATAACAGAAAGTAGAGATCGTTACATAGATGCCACTATTACACAGATGCCATTGTAAATATGAGAAATTACACATTTGCCATTTTTTAATATTTAATTGGGGTTTTGACATATATGCTCTTGTTAAATTTGGCAAAGATGTATACAACCCCATTGCTTTCTTATATACATATGTACCTGTTGTAATGATTTATATGCTTCCATAAAATTTAATTTACTAAGTTTCATACCCCTAAGAAAAATTTGGAGTAAAAATTAAAGAATTTTTACTCTAAACCTCTTATTTTTTTATCTACTTGCCGAGAAGCTTAATAACTGCATTCCCAGTAGCTTGCCAGCATGCCCAAAACTATCTTGTGGAGCTTCAAAAGGTAATTCTTTGAACTTCTGTTAAGGGAATGAAGGAATTGATGGATGAGTAGTACCTTCTTTAAGCTCTTGTTGACAAACGAAGTTTAATGTAAATTTTTTAAAATTTTAAGCGTTCACATCTTTGCTAATTATCAATGCTTCCCAGCTATATCTAACTTTTCCTCAAAAATTAATAGTGAATTTACCATCCAAATCAAACTTCTAAAGCATCGGATATTTAGTGCCTTTAGCTAGGGTAAACCTTCCACTCCCATACTGTGGTGAGTTGGAATTAATCTGCTAAAAGCATCCGCGGGTGAAATTTGTCCGTCGATGGACAATCCAGCGGTGAAGGAAGTGGTGACATGGCACTTTGATGCGAAAAGTCCCGTGATTTATAAAAATGGGTTTTTAATGTCATTGTAACATGTGAATTCGCATACACTTTTAAATTTGTATCCTAGATAGGGGAGTATCTAGGGTTGTCTGAAGAGGTAAAAATTGCAATTCAATTCTCTTGCTAAAAATAAATCTCAACTTTCTTTTTGGTACTTTAAATATATATATATATTTTTTGTATTTTAAAATAATATTGGCAAAGTGCGAATTGTGACAAAAAAATGCTAACACCTAAAATGCTAAGCTAAAACTTAAGAGATTAAAATATCCACTACTTAAGCTCACTCTAGGCAAGTGGAGGCCTATAGTAATTAGGGAGTGTAAGTAGAATAAGTGCTAGAACAAAAGTAACAATTGCAATAGGAAATTAAAAAGAAGGTAATTTGATTAACTAGAATTTGTGTTCTTTTCAAAGACAAGTAGATGAATGCTTCTACTAGAAATGAAAAGAATCTAAAAGCAATAAAAGAAACACAAATCCTCTTGCAAAATTTGGTGAAGAAGGGAATCTTCTTGCTCCAAGCCTAGCTGCTCCTTGGCTTGAAAAGAGGGCCTCCTTCTTCTCCTTCCTTGAGAGCTCCTCCAAGGTGGATGCTACCACCTTCAATGCTCTCCTCCAAGGGGTGGGCGTGCACCACCCTCAAATTCTCCTCCAAGGTGGCATGGACCACCTTCAAGATCTCCTCCAAAGATCTTCCTTGCCTGGCTCCTCCTTTGGCTGGCTTGGGCTCAAGAGAGAAGGGAAGAGGGGAAGGCACTAAAGGCAAAGAATATCCCCTTAATCTTCTTCTTCTTCTTTTTCTCTCTTGGGCGTGGGCTCTAGGTAGAGTATGAGAGTGAATTTGCTAGCCAAGGATGATTTGAATGGTGGTGGGTAGTGGTTTTTTTATAGGGTAGGATGGGGGGTTAAGGTGACTCTTGAAATGGAGGGCTAAGATGGGAAGATGGAGGTGGTTAATTGATCCTAGGGTTAAGGATGGTTGGCACCACCTAAGGGGTGTAAGGGGGGTAGTTAGGGTTGGTCAAGGGGCACCTAAAAGTGGCGCCAATCATGGAGAGGTGCCATGGGTTGGCGCCAACTTTGAGGCTTCTAGAAGGTGGGATTATGTAGATGGTGGAGATGGGTTTAAGGGGAGATGTGTGGTGGAGATGAAGGGGATTTTTGGAGGGAAAAGTGGCGCCAACAAGGGGGTAGTTAGGGTAGTTTTGGTGCCACTTTTAGGTGTCTTTTAGAGGTTGTGGGTAGGCTAGGTTGGCACCAAGTAGGGTTAGCTTATGTGGAGCTTAGGTGGAGCTAGTTGGTGGAGTTGTTAGGTAGGGTTTTTGGGTGGTACAAGCCAAGGAAGCTGGAGCATAGCTAAGCTAAGCTAAGCTAG
Organism: Thalassia testudinum; assembly: GCA_037157565.1. Taxonomy (NCBI): domain Eukaryota; kingdom Viridiplantae; phylum Streptophyta; class Magnoliopsida; order Alismatales; family Hydrocharitaceae; genus Thalassia; species Thalassia testudinum. The sequence continues at coordinate 146,671,230 of JAZHRO010000031.1, read as the reverse complement.
CTTAGCAAATGGTGGAGTAGAGGAGGAGGTGTTGGAGCTAGGGTTTGGAGGGAGGAGCTGGTTCTGAAGAGTCCGGAGCTAAAGTGGAGCTAGCAGCTGCTGAAGAGGTCAACATGGGGCTACTCTAGCTGGCTTAGCTTGCTAGTTCTTTGCTAGCTACTAAACCAAGCTAAAGTGAGCCGGCTTCTGTTGAATGGAGCTGAGGTGAGCTGGGTCTGGTGCTCCCGGGGAGGATTTAGCTGGTTGAGACAGCTAAGGTAGCTTAGCTCAATTAGCTTGAGCTAAGCTGGGTCCTCGGGAGCTAGACTTGAGCTTCCTGAGATGGGATGAGTTCTTCTTCAGCTGGCTGGAGTTGAGTGGAGTTGGATGTAGCTGGATCTGAGTTGGGGTGAACTCCAGTCAACTCAGCTGAGCTAGCTAGAGCTCTCTGTGGACTAGTGGGAGCTAAAATGTGCTAGACTCAACTAGGTTAAGCTAGATCTGAGCTGACTTGAGCTAGGGTGAGCTAAGATGAACTCTCTTGAGCTGCCATTCAGCTGAGATTAGCTGAATTGAGCTGAGATAAGCTAACTCTAGTTCAAGTGAGCTAGGTTCCAGCTGTGGTGAGCTGGATCAAGTTGAGTTCCAGCTAGTCGGAGCTCCTCCTTCACCATTTGCCTTCTTGAGTACTAGGGTTTTAGGGATCTGTATATCTGTTCATCCCTAACACTCACAAAAACACATTAAAACAACAAAAGAAAATGCAATGCATGCCTAACCTAGTTAATGCCTAAATGCAGCCCAAAAATCCATTTGCGAAGTAAAATCCTAAGAGCTAGGTTTGTTTTAATGCATAAGAATGATGATAAACTGGCGTTTATCATGCTCCGATTGTCGCGTGATTTATAAGCACGTGATACCGTGCGAGTGCAGTTCGAATCACACGCGCAGCGGAGGCGCAATCCAGAGCGTCCTCTCTCGCGTGATAAGAGCCCTTCATCTGACATCCAAGGGCAACGATTCAATCCATCGCATCTCAGCGAGAACCAGCAAATGCCAACTAACGGACACACGCGATGGCAGCTGGGATGTGAGACGGATGGCCAGCGAAGGTTGAGCGTGATCAATGCATGTGATGGATGGACAATGCAGCTCGCTACAGTGAGCACATGAGCGGGCATGAGTTGGCTACAGCGATGCATAAGTGGGATCTACAGCAACATCCTGGAGGTCGCTATTTGTCCTATGCCTATTTTAGCCTCCTCTCATCCACTATATAAGACCCTACACACCTCCCTTGACTAGGCATCATTTCTTATGCTAATCATGCCTACTCTAGAGCTCTAAAAGCTTATCAAAGCTCCCAGGAGCTCCCTCTCAAGCCCTAGGCTACCTATTAGTATAGGACACCTTCCCATCCACCAAATATTCAGCCCTCATCTCACCACGTTCATAGGTGACCAAAGGGCTGTCCTCCCACCTCCATTCAGGAAGTTGATTGTCTCCGTTGCCTCATCCCCATTCCTAGCTTGGTGAAGCTTTCCTCTACTCGGATTCTTCCCACACCTCCGTCCAAGCTACCGCCAAGCGCTGTCGTCTCGCCAGACATTCACTTTGGGAGATTCCTTCTTACCTTCATTCTCTTGTTTTGTTTAGCATATTCCTACTTAGTGTAATAAACAACATTTTGATATATCAGATTTTCTTCATTTCTGTACTCTCCTTCTTTGAATTTATTCTTGCCCGAAAGATTATCTTGGCTATTTCTTCATTACAAAAATAAAAAAAATCACAAAACCCTAAAACACCAAAAAGAAACAAATCGAATGTGGATTTCAAGAAACAAACATCGCCTCCCTATGTTTGACCTGGGACTCCCTTTCGAGTTTTGGTAAATTTTATTTGGTAGCGAGTTTTGCGACGACGGTGGATTTTCTGAAACCCTAACTTTTTATCGCGAAATTCTCATATATCATTTTTGCGTCGTTGCCAGGGAGGCAACAGAATTTGCTTTCTTATTTTTCGTGTTCCTTTGCATTTATGTATTGATTAACCCCTCTTGCCTCTGATTTGCTGTCTTGCAAGTATCCTAGCAAGGAGATCCAAGTGCGGTAGATCGGAGTAAAGTGCGGGTGAAGCGGTTTGTAAGTGCTCCCCACCACTTCCCCACCCACTAGTTCATTTCGCCACCTTAATAATCAAGACCAAATCTAATTAAGTGTTTTCACGAACCCAGGATAGAAGTTGTTTGTCATGTTTGCCACCTCCACTCATCTCTCACCCGTATAAAAAAAATAAAAAAGAAAATATACTTATTGTGGGACAAAATTACCATACACACTATACACACACACATTTGAGGCACATAGCCTCTTTTGATTATATCTACTCAACCGGGATTTCGACCTGTGGAATCGGTACATGCATCAACATACATAAGAGAGTAGAAATCAGATTAGGTTGATCACCTTTTATGTGCCTTAATTGGTGGTGAATCTGGGCCAATTGGTTGAATTGTTTGGGCTCCACCACCTAATTTAAAATTGATTTATCTTGTAGCTACCCCATAGGATTCAAATAGTTAGGTCAAGTTGAGCACTCCATATTTTCTTGATTAATAAAGGAAAATACTTGAACCCATGCTTTCAAACTTGGTTTGCCTCTCAAAAATTGATTGAATACAACTAATATTTGAATCTTAAAAGCTACTAAGCAAGATTCAAATCCTAAAACTTCATTTTCAATAATCTTGCTTGAAAACTTTTGGTTGTGCACATACACACATTCTCAACGAACTATTAAGGGCAAAATCCATTAACACGACCCATCACATTACGAAAGCACTACTATCCTAGGCCTTAATTAAAATTGAGTAAACGTTGGCCCTAGGATTCATAAAGTCTGTTTCAGGGTACTCTCTTCAACGCACTTCGAATTAATGATGTTTGCTTGCTTCTAAATGTGTTAAGTTGGAGGGCCCGATTGTCAAACGACTTAAGTAAATAAAGGTTTGGCATAATTAGAGACCCTCGAGACATGCTCCCCCTACTTCGCCAACCCAACTTTACCATCTTCAGAAGTAATGGCAACACCAAATTCGTTGTGTGGTTGGAGTTTATTCCTGAGGCATAGGTCCTTAGGCTACCCAATTTAAGGATTAATGGGAATACCATCATAAGCCCTAACTAGCTAGTTTTGGTCTTAAAAAGGTAATAAAAGCTCCTACATATCCATCAGACGGTCCTAAATGATTGATGTTCTGTTTTGAGAAGAAAAGATGAATACAAGGTTATTTTTGCAAAATTAACTACATTTACACCAATGCAGAATAACCATGGGGTCTTTCAAGGGTTTATTAAAGGTCATATGGTCATTACTGTGTAATAAGTGGGTCCATATAGAACAAAATGGGTTTTCACAAGATTCAGGAATTAATAGACATTTGAAACCTTAATTAATTGAGGTTCTGGTCAAGATAAAATTCACCTAAGCCTTCTAAAAGTCATAGAAAAATATTCCTTAAGGTTTGGTACTCTTGATTTGACCATTGGAATCCAATTTGACCTAAGATAGAGTCTTAGATAGACAGTTGCCCTAATTTAGGTTTCTACATAATTTACCCAGTCAAACTTGGTCAAAACCTAAATCCAACTTCATCATCAGATTCCTTGAGTCCAAATTAGGTTTGTATCAAAATTTGGGTCCAATCAGAAATCATCTTAACAAAGTTTGCATTTTGGTCCAGTCAGACTCTTTCTTACACACATACCCCTAACTTTCAAATTCCTTGCAAAGACCCCTCAACTTCATCTTCTTCGTGAAAAAGCCCCTGCTGCCATTGAGGTCAAACCTGACCTCCAAGCAACGTTGATTGACCCAAATCCTACTCTAATGGCAATTAAATCCCACTAAAATTAGTGGGATTGATGTTCACACCTAGGCAAATAATCTGGGATCAATTTGGAGTCCCAAGTATCCATGGATTTCTCGTGCGAACGCATGAGAATCATGAGTTCCTTTCTTTCAAGCCCAACCCATGGAATCTCTCTTTCTTGATTCAAAGCTTCCCTTGAAGCTCTATAAAGAGCCGATGTGCACAACCTTTTCTCCCTAGCAAGTTTTGGCAAGCCAAATACCCCTATTTCTCCTCCGGCCACCAAAACCTCTACTCTAGCGACCTCCCTGGATCCTCCTCCTCCGGCTGTCCAACCATGAAATTGGATAGCCTAAGTTCTTTCTCTCTTCCTCGCAATCCTCTCCGACCAAAGAGAGGATGTGTCTCTGCCTCGTTCCCCGTCGCCACCTCGCCGTCTCCATCTCCTTCTCAAGCTCCGGTCAAGCTACGACCAGAGCTCTTTGAACTTCTCCCTCTTTCCTAAGACCCTCTTTCCCTTCCTTTCTCCCTATACATCACTTCCCCCTCACCTACACTTCAAATCAACCACACTACCACCCTCACGCCCTCTCTCTCTCTGCTCTGGTGAAGGTCCGGTAGTAACTCTAGCTTGCTTTAGACCACCAAACCACCCCGCTCTGATCCCAGAACCTCCGTCGTCCCTCTCCCACCAAAACCTCTCAACAAATTGAGGGGATTGGCCACTCTCCCATCTCCCCGAACACCATCCCCTTTGTAGCTCCGCCCCGACCTTGAACCACGCACACACACACCCCAACATCACGAAACCACCACCTCCATGTTCGTCGTGCTCCGACAGACCTTTTGAACTCTTTTGACGAGGGTGCGAGGTCATGTTGTGATTTTCAGGTCACCACCGAAGCTCCGCCGCTGTGCCCTCCTCCGACCTTGACTGTCTTGTTTGTGCTGTGTTCTTCCTTGATTCCACAACCAGGTGAAGCGGCTCCACTCCAGCTGCATGCTCAGGTCATCAATTGAAGAAGCCAGCCACCCCTCCATCCGCAATTTGAAGCTTCATCATCCGCAACTGCATGAGGAAGGGTGTGGGACATAGTCCCACATCAGAAACTTCAGAAGTCTCCAAGTGAGATATATTGAATTTATGAAGAGTGCCCCTCGCCCAGTCATGAGGGGTCGGGTCCCTCAGCCACGCGCTCAGCGCACCCACACCTCGCCCGCCGTTTACATAGGCAGGTCTGGCCCAGGTCCGGATCTGGTTACTCGAGTAGGTCGGGTTTGAGGAGAGAGAAAGAAAAAGAGAAGTGGTGGGGGGGAGGGAGGTTTTGCCTCTGTGCTGTGTTGTGCCTCTCCCTTGAGGCTTGAGGAGAAGAACGAAGAGGCCTTTTGCCTCTATCTCCTAAGCCTTAGTTAAGGTGTCTGAGTACTTGGGCCATCGTCTGAAGCCTTGGGGCCCTTAGTTGATTCTGAGATTGTGGTTGACGAAAAATATTTGATTAATACTGTTCATATATTCAGGATATTAGTGCTTAATTGTCTAAGGTTAATTTGGTGATATAAATCACCATTTTAACAAATTCTTTTTGCACATTGCTACCTGGATTATTGACATATTATTCTAGATTGTTTTAAAATGAATTTTTGGTCTTAATTGCTTATATTTTCAATTGAATTGTGATTTGTGCAATTGAATTGCATACTTGCTCCTAGTGAACGATCTCAAACTCATTTCTTGACTCTGAGTTATAAATTATATTTGTTTTTGCACAATTTCGACTATACTATGACGAAGTATTTTAAAACATCGATTTCCCACGTTGACATTTTGGTGCCGTTGCTAGGGAGTAACACGCAATTTGATCTCTTGATTACAATTCCTAGCTTGATACTAACTTTCTCTATCTCTTTGGTTGTGATTTGTGTAGGGATTCAGTCAAGGACAAAGATCAATCGCACGACAACAACTCCAGGGGCAGGTAATCTCGTTTTCCATCTTCATTAAGCCCTTGATTATAAAAAAAGCTAAAAAAGGAAAGAAATCAATTAGGACAAACTTGCATTCTATATTTAGATTCAATCATCACAAGTTGCCTGATTTGGTTCATTTCTAGAAACATCCTGAACCTGATTTCTGCACCTATTTAGGGATTTAAGACACCTAGGGCTACGCACCTTCTTGATTGAGCCTTAGGTGTCAGATTTAGAAGAAATTAATTGAACCAAGTAGAGCCACATTAGGGTTTCCATTTCAAGATTTTAGAGACACACTTGCTTGAATAAGAATATATTCTCCCAAATTGTGTGTTTCTTAAGCCTTGATTGAATTTACCTAATCAAGTAAACCCTAAAATTAGGCTCTAAACAACACTTGAACCCTAAAGTTGGGACCTAATAATCAAGAACAAATTAGGTGAAGTTGACCCACCTTGTGGGGTCAACCAATCTTCAAATTAGGTTACTATTCACAAAACCATCTAAAGTTCAAGTAAAATCATAAGCACCCTATCTCTAAAGTTAAAATTGGTAGACTTAAGAGGTAAAGTTATCCATTCTGGTCTACTTGGATCCACGGTGACAAGGAAGGTCGGGTGGGGGAAACCCTGTAACTCGTGGGGGCACTCTACCGTGTGAGGGTCTTCACGGGACTCTCCCTTCCTGGCTGCCCAGGTATTTCTCAGGTGGACGACTTTCTGATCTAGAGGTATCCACCTTGAACCTCTATAGTCATCCAAAAATCTTTGGGTGTCTTGATCGGGTCCATCACACCTTCTATCCCTTGTCTTCTCCATCAGTGCATGTTTGGGAGGAGGTCCTTAAGACCACCCTTAAGGCCTCCATTAGCTATTTACTCTCGTTGAGGCCAAGTCTCGACCTCCCTATTTGTGCAACAACCTGACCATATCGATATCTCTTCTGATTCATCTGAGCCGAGATCTCCTTCATCCATAATCATGGAACACCCAACAGAAGAAGAAAACAATCTCCAGAATTAGCTTCAGCGCCTCAACAATCTATTCCAGGCTTTTATGAATCCACCGCAGTGCCTATGATGCGAGATCATTACAATCCCGCTGTGATGGTAATCAAACCTCGAGTCCAAATTACTACTAGCGGTCCTGATACTGAACTCAAGCCCAACATGATTCATGCTATTCCTAAATTTCATGGGCTTAATTCCAAAGATCCCTTCTAGCATATCAAGCAACTCATACATCTGGCCCAGACCTTTGGGTCAGAAACTCAAAATCAGGATATCTTGCTCATGAAGATGTTCTCTTTCTCTCTCATGGACAAGGCTACTCACTGGTACCAAATCCTAACTTGTCCGATTAACACATGGGCTGAACTGCATGAGTTTCTGAAAAAGTTCTTTCCCGTCGGTCAGACAAATGCTTTGAGGCACCAGATCATGCATTTTACACAAAATGCAGGAGAACCGCTTCATGAGGCATAGGATTGTTTTCTAGATCTCATGCGAAAGTGCTCCCATCATGGAGTTCCTAAATGGGAACAAGTCCAGTCTTTTAACCAGGGACTCCGTGAGGACATTAGATTGTTCGTCAATGTGACCTATGAGGAAATATCATGGGTCAGCACGAAGACATTGTGTGGGAGATTCTCGTGAATAAGTGCGAGAACTCCATCAATAATGAATCCATGGGCGTGTTCAACTAGACGACTGCTCGTGCATTGACAAATACACAGGGAGCACATGAGACTCAGGAACTATCCTCACCTGTCGATCTAGAATTAATGGCTAGTCTCCTGGACAAGGTCTCGATCATCGAAAAGAAGGTGGACGAACTGACTCGACATCTGCAACGAACCACTTCCGCACAAAACCCTTTTGCACAACCACCCTCTGGGAGGGGGGTTGTGCATAACATCTACCACAGATCTTCTCAGGGGATGGTCTATATCCACCCTCGTCTGATCTAGGGTTTCAAGGAAACTCCAGATCTACCTACTCTAGTTGGGGGAACTCTGAACCCTTGTCTGATTTCTCCGAGGTTCCTCAGACTTGCGAGGACCTCAATGCCATCCAGAATGATCCTTTCTCAAACTTCACGAGGTTGGGGAACAATCAAAATCAAAGACCTCAATATCAGCCCCAACCACAAGCTTCTTATCCATATCAGCAGCCTCAGCCTCGGCCCAACCCAAATTATCAATCTGGGGCAACATGAGAAGATCAAATGTCTCTAAGCCTTCAAACCCTGCCGACATTCAAAAGATGAATGCGGCTATGCAAAAGAGCACAAGGACGGAATCATAGAGGTCTGTAATCAACTTGCACAGATGGAAAATTCTCGCCAACCTGGTGTACTCCCTTCACAACCTCTGCTTAATCCAAATAACGTGCCAAACTAGAGGCACGTTATGAACCCGACTCAGGGCTAGGCTCACTGCATTTATCAGACCCCTTCCGCTCCATCACCTGACGGGATGGAGGCTTCGACATCATATTCTAGTTATCAACAACAACCACCTCTTTTGCCAACCCTGACCCAAAACTAGGCAGGATTGAATTCTGTAACTACCCATAGTGGCAAAACAACTTAGGAATCACCTCATCCGAGCCACTCACAGCGTGGTAGTTCAAACCCAAGCCCTAGGTTGGTCATCCAGGATACCCCTATCCCAGATCAAGAACCTGGACCAATTCTAGAGGAACCTGCAGAGGTTCCATTTTCGGAGGCCTTGACCAAAGGAAAGAGGAAACCCAAACTCGTGGCTCTCGAGGAGGATCTGGTCAAGTTCTTTGAGCAGGTCCAAATGAACATCTCGTTGATGGATGCAATTTGCCATGTACCGGCTTCTGCGAGATTTCTGGACATATGTACACCTAAGTGTAAGCCGCGAACTAAAGGCGGGAATCCAATCGTACTGTTGGAGCAAGCCAGCTCCATCATCTTGAGCAAACTCCCTCCTAAGGCAAAAGACTCTGGTACCCCTTTGATCTCTAGCAGAATCGGTGATTTGGAATTCAACAGAGCCCTCTTAGACTTAGGAGCTTCCATCAATTTGATCCCTATGTCCCTATTAGATCATTTCGAGGAAACTGAGCTAAAATCAACTGAGGTGACCTTGCAGTTAGCTGACCAATCGATCAAGTCACCTAGAGGAGTTCTCGAGGATGTTCTGGTTCGGATCCGCGACTTATACTTTCTTGTGGACTTCATCGTTTTGGATAGGGAGACTTCTGAGAATCTAAAGAATACACCGATTATACTAGGAAGACCATTCTTAGCGACAGCTAGGGTGAACATTAACTACGAAGAGGGCTAGATTGAGTTGAAGTTTGGGAATAAGACTCTGAAAATCGACATCTTCAAGGCCCAGAAAGGAATTAATTGCAGGGTAGTAGAAATAGTGTGCGACATTAATGCTGTGGTTGAGGACTCGTTTCTCGAGGATGACCTGAATACCCCTGATCCTCAACCCCAAGTAGATCATACCCTCCAGATAAAGGAGCCTAGCGCCAATCTAGACCCACCCACACCTCCCACCTTTTCTTCTGAGGCCCATCCCAAATCACCTTCTGTTTTTGATAATCCTATCATGGAACTAAAACCTCTTCCCGATCATCTGAAGTACGTCTTTTTGGGTTCCAATCATACGTTTCCTGGATTACCAATTTCTGACCCATATCTAATCAGGAGATGAAGCTGATTTCTGTCCTCCAACAGCATCGAAGGGCCATTGGATGGACTCTCGATGATCTAACTGGTATTAGCCCTTCATATTACACACATCGCATTTATATCGAAGAGGGCTCATGACCATCCCATGAAATGTAGAGACGTCTGAATCCAAACCTGCAAAATGTCGTGAAAAAGGAGATCATTAAGTGTTAGATGCTGGGATCATCTACCCAATCTCCGACAGTCATTGGGTGAGTCCGATCCAGGTTGTGCCTAAGAAGGCAGGGCTCACCGTAATTACAACTGATATCGGAGAAACCATATCGACCCGTATAGCAAACTTGTGGAGAGTCTGCATTGAGTACAGAAGATTAAATCCTTCACGAAGAAGGATCATTTCCCACTACCGTTCATTGATCAAATACTCGAGAACCTAGTGGGAAATCGATTCTTCTACTTTTTGGACGGGTACTCCAGTTATAATCAGGTGGCAATCCATCTTGAGAACCAAGAGAACACCTTCGCTTGCCCCTACGGGATGTACGTGTTCTGCAGGATGCTGTTTGGGCTCTGCAATGCACCCGCCACTTTTAAACAGTGCATGCTCGCCATATTCTCTGATATGGTAGGTGAATACCTTGAAGTCTTCATGGATGACTTCTTGATAATTGATGCGTCTTTCGATGATTGCCTCCTGCATTTGGTCCAAATCCTTAGGCATTGCATTGATGTGAATTTGGTTCTTTCTTGGGAAAAGAGCAATTTCATGGTTCTTAAAGGAATTATCCTGGGACATCTTATCGCCGAAAATGGCATCCAGGTTGATCGGGCTAAGGTAAATCTGATTTCCAAACTACTTGTACCTAGCTCGGTCAAGGACATTAAATCTTTTTTGGGGCACGTCGATTTTTACCATCAATTCCTTCCTAATTTCTCGAAAATCGCACGCCCCCTAACTAATCTCCTATCAAAAGATGTCCCATTTGAGATCACAAATGAGTGCATTCACGCATTTGAAAGCCTGCGTGACCAAGTTACCCAAGCACCGATCCTGCAATCCCCTGACTGGTCTCTACCCTTTGAGATCATGTGCGATGCGTCTGACTATGCAGTGGGTGTAGTGCTTGGGTAGAAAATTGACAGGAAACCTGTGGTCATCTACTACGCCAGCAAGACACTTGACGAGGCTCAGCATAACTACACGATTACTGAGAAAGAGCTGCTGCCTGTAGTATTTGGCCTGGAAAAATTTGGATCATACCTTTTGGGTTCTCGCGTCATCATCTACTCGGATCACACTACAGTGAGGCACTTACTCACGAAGAAAGACGTGAAACCTTGCCTAATCCATTGGATCTTGCTCAAGAATTTGACCTCGAGATTCGCGATAAGGTAAGGAAACAGAACGTGGCAGCTGATCACTTATCTCACCTTCCTTCTTCTGTCATTGACCCGTCCGTTCCAATCACAGAGCATTTTCCAGATGAGCATCTATTGACTATTCACGGTCTCCCCTAGTTTGTTGATATGGTAAACTACTTGGTTACAGGGAAAGTCCTACCAAATTGGGTGACTTCTAGGCGGGACAAGCTGATTTTTGAGGCCAAGTACTATATTTGGGAGGAACCGTATCACTTCAACATTGGCAATGATCAAGTAATCCGAAGATGCATTCCTGACAATGAGATCAACGACGTAATCTCATTCTGTCATGACCAGGCTTGTGGTGGCCATTTCTCTGGGCGAAAAACCACAGCGAAAATCCTCCAATGTGGGTTCTTTTGGCCCACGATGTTCAAAGATGCACAAACGTATTGTAGGACATGTGCTTGTTGTCAGACCCTTGGCAACATGGGCCCACGAGATATGATGCCCTTGAACCTGATCATTATGTGCAAAATCTTTAACATATGGGGAATTGATTTCATGGGACCCTTTCCAGGATCTAACAGTTTCGAATACATCTTACTCGCTATTTATTACGTCTCAATGGATCGAAGCCGTCCCCACCAAAACTAGTGATCTCAAAGTTATTCTCCGATTCATTCAAGAGAACATCTTTTCCAGATTTGGGTTTCCTAAGGCCATCATCAGTGATGGAGGGTCTCATTTCAACAATGTACACTTCCAGTCCTTGATGAAAAAGTATGGGGTGATGCATCGTATCTTGACTCGTTACCACCCCCAGACTAATGGACTGGCTAAACTGTCAAATCAAGAAGATCCTTCAGGTCACTATTCGAACTGACAGAAAAGATTGGTCTATTCATCTTCTGGAAGCTTTGTGGGCCTATAGGACCGCCCACAAAACCTAATTAGGCATGTCTCCCTTCAGACTTGTGTACGGAAAGGCATGTCATCTTCCTGTAGAGATGGAGCATAAAGCTTATTGGACAGTACGGAAGTGCAATCTGGATCTTTTGAAGGCTGGAATACACCGCCAGTTGCAAATGGGCGAGATTGAGGAACTACGCAATGATGCATACAAGAACTCGTGAATTTACAAAGAGCGGGTTAAAGCCTTCCATGACAGACATTATGCGAAAATCTTTTCATCCTGGTCAAAACGTCCTACTCCTTAATGCTGAACTCAAACTTTTTCCAAGTAAACTTAGATATAAATGGATTGGACCATTCTTGGTAAGATGAGTATTTGGAAATGGAGCTGTTGAAATTAGTGAACTCAGCCATGATTCTGAACCTTTTATTGTGAATGGTCAGAGACTCAAACCATTCATCGAACTCACTGACCCAAACTTGGTTGTTGTCTCTTTTGTTCTCCATTCTCTCGGAGCTTATTGCGCTTAGCTGATGGAGTTAAACTTAGCATTTAATGGGAGGCAACCCATCATCTTTTAAAAAAACCTGAAATGCTTTTGACATATCTCTTTGCTGAAATCATATTGCACTTTAGGGATCGTCCATTAAAACAACTACAGCTCTGGTACTTGTATCAAAGCTTGAAATCATCTGCAACAGTCACCCTGACCCGTCTACCCACCCTTTGACCCTGTTCTAATGTACGATTTATGCTGAGCTCGAATCCACCTAATTTACAATGAGGACATTACAAATCGTAGGCATGGAGGGGTATTAAAGTGAAAAATGACATGAAAATCAAATCATAAAAGGATTTTGTTGAACAAAAAAATGGAGGTTGAGGAAAAAGAAGGTCCATTTGTGAGAAAAATGAGAAAAAGGAGGGAGAAAAATTGAAAAGAAAAGAAAGGAGCAAAAAGATAAAGAAAAAATGGAGTCCTTTCAAAATAATATGGAACTTACCTAACTTCTAGGATGGATCGAATGATGAATTATGACCTAGAAGGCTAAAATTTAAGGGATTAGTGGCGAATACCGACCTTAGGCCTCTTGGATCTGTTATGAGATTTAAACACTCACGTACTTGTCAAGATCCAGATTAATCCTCAAGAGATTGAGGAAAATGCAAAGCTTATGCATTAGGTATAAGGCTTAGGTAGTATTTGACCTCGTTAACTGACCTCTGATTTGCGAGACTCGGTAACTTAAGCACCCTAAATCACACATAGTCTAGTTTAGTGTGCTAAAATATGAAATCATGCCAAAAAGCATTTATGTTGTTCTGAAAATGATCTTAAGATTTAGATTAGGAGCGGCTTGAAAACACAAGTTGATTTGGACGAGTTCCTACGCGGAGAGATGAGAAATTCCCTTCGAAGATGTGCAATAACATATTGTCTCCTCGGTGCTTGTCTCCTACGATATCTAAATATCCTATCGGGGGCACGTAAGCATCTTGTGCTGATTCAGATGCCATGAGCGGCATTATCACGAAATGTCGATTGCCGGGGTCTGAATTTAGTTACATAACACCATGGGTGGCACTATCTCAAAGTGTCGAAAGCCAATGTTCTGGGGGTTGCAATGGGCGGTGCTATCTCGAAGCATTGATTGCCAGGGACCCTGCGAGGATTGATGATGGGGACAAGGAATCCGATACAAAACATGTTTAGGGCCAATCCGAGGTTGGATCTAAGGAAAAATATAATGAAAAGAAAAAGAGAGAAAACTCTCCACAAATGAAAATCTTCTATCCCTCTTACAAAAAATACACTGGTAAATTGAACCTAGACTAACCAATACAAGCACTGGTACTTTAATCGCTGGGTCCAACAAACCTTAAGATAGTTCTTATGGGCCTTAGAAACCTTCGCGGCAGATAGAGGTAAGATCTAGTCTGGTTTGGATCTGGGCTGGTACTTGAGTATCTATGGACCTATTGTTGGTATTAAGATCTGATTCCTAGAGATTTAGCTTAGTAGGGCATCCTGACGGTTACATCCAACCTAGATAACTAGTTTGGTCCATAAGGTTTTCCTAAGGGACTAGAAAAAGTTAGGCGTGGGGGTATGATGAGAACACCATCATAAGCTCTAACTAGCCATTTTTTGTCTTAAAAAGGTAATAAAGACTCCTACATATCCATCAGAGGGTCCTAAATGCTTGATGTTCTATTTTGAGAAGAAAAGATGAATACAGGGTTATTTCTGCAAAATTACTGCACTTCCACCAATACAGAATAATCGTTGGGTTTTTCAGGGGTTTATTAAAGGTCATATTGCCATTAATGTGTAATAAGTGGGTCCATACAGAACAAAATGGGTTTTCACATGATTCAAGAATTAATGGACATTTGAAATCGTAAAAACAGACCCACTTAATTAGCTGAGGTTTTGGTCAAGATGAAATTAACCTAAACTTTCTAAAAATCATAGAAAAATATTCCCTAAGGTTTGATACCCTTGATTTGACCATTGGAATTCAATTTGACATAAAACAGAGTCTCAGACAGACAATTACCCTAATTTGGGTTTCTGCATAATTTTCCCAGTTAAATTGGTCAAAATCTAAATCCAACTTCACCATCAGATATCTTGAGTCAAAATTAGGTTTGTATAAAAATTTAGGTCCAATCAGAAATCATCTTAACCAAGTTTGCATTTTGGTCTAGTCTAACTCTTTTTCTTACACACATACCCCTAACTTTTGAATTCTTTGCAAAGACCTCCCCAACTTCTTCATCTTCCTTGCGAGAAAGCCCCTGCTGCCATTGAGGTCAAACCCAACCTCCAAGCAACGTTGATTGACCCATATCGTGCTCTAATGGCAATCAAATCCCATCAAAATTGGTGGGATTGATGTTCACACCTAGGCAAGCAATCTGGGATCAATTTGGAGTCCCAAGTCTCCATGAATTACTCGTACGAATGCACGAGAATTATGGGTTCCTTTCCTTCAAGCCCAAGCCATGGAATTCCTCTTTCCTAATTCAAAGCTTCCCCTGAAGCTCTATAAAGAGTCTATGTGCACAACCTTTTATCCCCTAGCAAGTTTTGGTGAGCCAAATACCCCTATTTCTCCTCCTCTAGCAACCAAAAACTCTGTTCCGGCGACTTCCTTGGATCCTCCTCCAGTGGTCCAACCATCAAATTGGATGGCCTAAGTTCTTTCTCTCTTCCTCACGATCCTCTCCGGCCAAAGAGATTGTGTCTTTGCCTCATTCCCTGTCGCTGCCTCGCTGTCTCCATCTCCTTCTCCTTCTCCAGCTCCAGTCAAGCCACAACCGGAGCTCTTCGAAATTCTCCCTCTTTCCTAATGCCCTCTTTCTCTTCCTTTCTCCCTCTACATCACTTCCTCCTCACCTGCACTCCAAATCAACCACACTACCGCCCTTACACCCTCCGTCTCTCTCCGCTCCAGCGAAGCTCCAGCAATGCCTCCAGCCCTCTCTAGACCACCAAACCACCCCGCTCCGATCCCAAAACCTTAGCCATCCCCCACCCACCAAAACCCCTCAAGAAAATGAGGGGATTGGCTACTCTCCCATCTCCTCGAACGCCATCACCTTCGTACCTCTGCCCCGACCTCACACCACACACACACCTCCCAACATCACGAAACCACCATCGCCACATTCACCAAGCACCGGCAGACCTTTTGAGCTCTTTTGACGAGGCTGCGAGGCCGCATTGTGATTTTTAGGTCGCCATCGGAGCTCCGCCGCTGTGCCCTCCTCCGACCTCAACCATCTTGTTTGTGCCATGTTCTTCCTTCTAGTGAAGTGGCTCCACTCCAGGTGCATGCTCAAGTCATCAATTGAAGAAGCTATCCACCCCTCCATCCTCAATTCGGAGCTTCATCATCTGTTGCTGCACGAGGAAGGGTGTGGGACATATTCTCACATCGGAAACTTCGGAAGTCTCCATGCGAGATATATTGAATTTGTGAAGAGAGCCCCTCACCCAGTCACGAGGGGTCAGGTCCCTCAGCCACGCGCTCAGCACATGCACACCTCACCTGTCGTTCACGCAGGCGGGTCTAGCCCAAGTCCGGATTCGGTTACCCGAGTAGGTCAGGTTTGAGGAGAGAGAGAAAGAAAAAGAAAAGTGGTGGGGGGGGGCAAGGTTTTGCCTTTGTGTGTTGTGCCTCTCCCTTGAGGCTTGAAGAGAAGAACGAAAAGGCCTTTTGCCTCTGTCTCCGGAGCCCTAGTTAAGGCATCTGAGTACTTGGGCCATCGTTTAAAGCCTTGGGGCTCTTGGTTGATTCTGAGATTGTGGTTGACGAAAAATATTTGATTAATACTGTTCATATATTTAGGATATTAGTGCTTAATTGTCTAAGGTTAATTTGGTGATATAAATCACCATTTTAACCAATTCTTTTTGCACATTGCTACCGGGATTATTGACATATTATTCTAGATTGTTTTAAAAAGAAGTTTTGGTCTTAATTGCTTATATTTCCAATTGAATTGTGATTTGTGAAATTGAATTGCATACTTGCTCCCAGTGAACGACCTCGGACTCATTTCTTGATTCTGAGTTATAAATTGTATTTGTTTTCACGCAATTTCGACCTATACTGCGATGAAGCATTTTAAAACATCAATTTCGCACATTGACAAGGATAGGCTTGCATTTTTGTGCTGCAGGGTTTCTTTTTCCTCATCCTTCCGATGTCCTTCCAGTGCATGCTTGGAAGGAGGTCATTAAATCCTTGCTTGGAAGGACCTTTAGACCATTCCCAAAGGTAGAGGTTTAGTTATAGCCAAGCAGATCCCATGGCTAATCAATAACCACCTCCCATTTGATTCCTACGGGAGGGGGTGAGATTTGCAGAAAATAGATAAGGTATGAAATTAAAATAAATCAATATCACAAATACACAATCACACAAGATACACAGGTATTTTTAGGTGGAAATCCAAATCGGGTGAAAACCATCACCTAACCCTCTCGAGTTAGGATTTTCCGATTAACTAAGTCGATCAAAACCACTATCCCAATCACTTAAAACGAGGGTAGCTGAACCTCTTACAACCACGCTGCAAATACGAGGGTAGCATAACCTCAAAACCCCTTCTCTTCATGAGAAGGCTTTTGTCTCACGAAGGAGATGGTAATTCACAAAGCGAATACCCAACCAATTAACAAAGTAAAATACAAAGCAACATATAGAGCCATAAAATAAACCTAGCTACTATAGGTAAAGAATACTTCCCTTTGCTGGAAGTGCGTTAGCTTGATGCGGATGCATGAATCACGTGTAGGCACTACTTTGCTCTCGTAATCGCGGAGTAAGAGCGGGTGCACAGCTGGATGAAGCTCTCAGGTGTGGAACTAAAGCTTGGAGAGCTAGAGCTTCTTCTCAAGATCAAAGTGACACAAAAGATGTGAAAATGGTATTGCTAGGTGTATCTTGGTGTGTGTTTGCAAGGCAAGGGGCCTCTCCTATTTATAGATATCTTAGGAAGGCTTAGGAAGGCTGTAGAAGCCTTAGGTAGCTGCTGGGGATCATCCCAAGTGAAAACAAGCCACAATCAAAATCATTAATGATTCTGACAAGGTCAATAGACATATGGGATAATTATCAGATGCCTAGAAGATACTCTTAAGACGTCTGGAAACTAAATCAAACGTTTAATTCTAGACAGGTTTTCTTACTGACTTGAGTCAGACCTAAACAGGGTTCCAGTGTAATTCAGTCAGACGACATATCAGACATTTGGCACTAGGTCTGGACGTCTGGAAACCTAATTAACTACGAGAATGGATTTCCCAAAACACAAATGGGTATAAGCCTCAAGAGAAGTGATTATGACTTAATCGAAGGCTAACGGCACCTATCAAACATCTAAGATACTCTTTGGACGTCTAATAGAAGCCTAAAGGTCATTTCTCAACGATCATACTGTGAAAGCCAACGTTTCACTGATTGGATGCTTAGCAAAGTCATCAGACGTCTTCTACGATGTCTGGACTAAGGGTTGGTTGATGAGTCGTTTTCCTTAAGAATGATTCTTGCACAAAGAAATAAGTTGTCGAAATAGAAATTGAGCGGCGGAAAGCTAATTGTCAACAATTAAAATTAACCACTCAATGAGGAGTGGGTCGTATCCACAGGGAATCAATGGCTATTACAAATTCGTGATAATTAAAAATTATTGTTCACGAATGATTTTCTCAAGAAATTGCGTCGAAAATCGCGTAGATATGAGTTTAAATAAAATTGTAAGTTGAAATTGCATTTAAGCCAAATAGAAGGAGGTTCAATGTAATCTGTACCATAATAAAATAAGAATAAAATCCTCACAATGGCACTTAAATGTAAATACGAATTAAGCTTCTCTTATAGCAAAATTCTTCCAAGAATTGAATGAAAACCCACTTAGATTAAGGTTAAGAAATTGATTTTCTTAATAAGCTAAACAATGAAGGGGGTTCTCATAAAATCACAATAATAATGAAATCAAGAAAATGAAGTGGCAATGGCATATGATGGTAATAACTAACAGGGGTGGTTCCTGTAGAAAAATAGGGGAAGTGCTTTGCCTTGCTCGCACACGTGGAGACCACGACCGGAAGCGTGAAGCTCACCGGAGGTTGAGTGGGCCAAGGGCTGCTCGGCAGTGGTGGCAGCGTGGCAAACAACAGCTGGAGGCGGCGGCGGCGGCGAGAAGGAGACGGTGGTCGCCTTCGCTGCTGGGGGAGATGCTCGCATAGCTAGGAGAGGTGTTGTTGCAGCAGGCACATGGGTGCATGTGTGCGGCTGCACGGGGAGTCGACAAAGGAGGTGATGCACATGGCGTCGCTGCTGGGCATGGAGCACGGTCGGGCGCGGGCAGGAGCTGTGCGCAGAGGTGGGACAAGGTGGCTATCGGCCGAGAGAATGCATGCACTGATTGTGCTGCGAGGGAGCGCATGAGGACACGCGTGAGGAGCTGGTGGCGTGCGTGGGCGAAGAGAGCAGTGCTGCGTGCTGGGAATGCCAACGCTGGAAGTGGCGATGGCGTGGTGCATGCTGAGGTCTCATAGTAATGCAAATGAGCTCCAGATGGTGGTGTGACCTGTCATGCCACATGCCTACGATGGTGGAGGCTCGTCGCTACGGTTGAGGTCGGTGGTGGTGGAGCAGACGAGAGTGGTGCACTCTCTGCAGAGTGATGAATCAAGGTGGTGGCCTACCGAGCACCGTCGTCTCCCCCCTCTTGTAGCTGCAACCACTTCATTTGAAATCACAAGAGGTGAGAGTAGATCCTCGTGAATGTTGGCAGTTGTTAAAAATGAATGAGCGTAGGAGGAGGCGGAGGTGGAGAGATTATCTACCAAACAGAATAATAATAATAATAAAATAATTAGGATTATTTATACATAACTTCTTAACTTCTATGTTAATTAAAATAATGTATGTAATATACCTAATTAATTAACTAATCAAATGCATGCAATTCTAGGTTAATTCTAAATGCATTTAGATATGGATGCCACACATGAATTATGCAATTAAGCTAAAAATATGATTTAATTTATTTACATCCTAATGTATGCTATGTAAATGTTAAAATTAACTTAATGTATAGGCACTTAAATACTTAAATAACTCACAAATATGGGCTAATCAAATATCCCCATGCCTAATTTTGCTAGGCCGTCAATTGAGTTAGCTTGGATAAATTGGAGTGTTAAGTCATGCTTGAATTTGCTAGGCTAATCAAATACCCCCATGCCTAATTTTGCTAGGCCCTAGCAAAATTAGGCATGGGGGTATTTGATTAGCCTAGCAAATTCAAGCATGACTTAACACTCCAATTTATCCAAGCTAACTCAATTGACCTTTCCATAGAAATTAGGTTGAACCATCTAACCCTAGATCATAAGGTACCCAAGTAGTTGTTGAGTCACAAACTAGGTCAACCAAGGACGAGTTGCAGGCACAGGTTTCCTTGATTTCTAACTCTACCCTAAGGCCTATTGGTCCCTGAGATTAAAGCATCCTTGCATGTGCATTGGTTTGATTTATTTGAGGTTGGTATGATTGCCAACCTAGAAAGAGAGTAAGAAAGATTTCTTTTTTTGTAATATATAATTTTTTGTTTGATTCCTCTAAGTTTAGCCTTGGATTAGTTATAAACACGGTCTGTGTCGGATTCATTTTCCCCATCACCGAACCTCGAAGGATGCCTGGCTTTCGATACTTTAAGATAGCACTGCCCATAGCAACCCCAAGAACTCCAAGCAATCGACACTTTGAGATAGGGCCGCCCATGGTACCTGAACTGCACAATGCGTTTACATGCCCCCAGTAGGATGGGCATCCTAAGAGACAAGCATCGAGGAGGTGACATGCTATCATCGCATCCTCAAGGTGAGTATATACTCCACCTCTCCTACAGCAGGAACTCATCCAATCAAATTGTGTTTTCAAGATTCTTCTAAGTTAAAACTAAGAGAACCAAATTTTCTTTAAGAAATGAATTAGGGTGATCACTATTTACACAAGACCAAGTGTGTGTGAAATGTGGATGCTTAGGTTACGAGGACCCATAAATAGAAAGGTAGAAACAAACACCAGGTACTACCCAGCCTTTAACTCAATCCCTAGCTTTCCTTCCTCAACCTTTGGACGAATGGTTCGCAACTTAACTTCTACTTAAGTTTTTAAGTCCACAATGGATCTTAAGGGTCTAAAGCTAGTAGTTCAACCCTAACTTTTATAATTAGAAACATTGAGTCAGCTTAGGCAAACCTAAAGTCTTAGTCTTATGCTTAAAGATGAAGAACCCAGCCAGTTGAGCTCATTTTTTTTTTTTTTTAAGAATAATATGCATGAATGATTGCAAAATGTAGACATGCTATAAACAAATGCCTTAGGTCCTATCCCCCCATGTCTGGTTCAAACAATATCCTCATTGGAAACAAAATAGTTAAAGGAAGATATTACCTGAGGCGAAGAATGATAGGAGCTAAGGCTCCTTAAGAGTGACCCTGTCAACCAGATGGCCATCCAAAGTAATATATGGTTTTAATCATTGGCCGTTGACGGTAAAGGGCATTGCTGAAGAGGAAGGGCTCTTGATCTCCAAAGCCCCATGCGGAAACACTTTGGTGATTTTGTATGGCCTGATAACACTACATTTTACAATGTTACTTCTGCCAAAAGGGGTCGGTCTTAAGGGTAAAATGCACAAAAGACATAGGAATGGGAGCATTGCATGCATCGCACATCAAGATTAATTATAGTGCATTATTAATGGCCATAGGTACAAGTGCATGTCAAAACAGGCCTCAAATGAGTGATCAGACCGCACGAATGGATTTAAAGCGACGAACGGAGTCCAACGGACTCGAAATCAGGCAAATCTAACATCCGGAGCTCCCTTTATCAGCCTAAGAAGTTCTGGTCGTTGATCATTAGATCAACGACCCACAGCGCGCCACGTGGAGCTACCCCTGCGCCTTTCTTCACGCAGCACCACTTTAAGCCATCCGATCTTCGATCGGACGGTTGAAAAGCACGCTCGCCCGTGCTCTCCGCATCTATGTGCCCGACCTCACACGAAGATCCGACCGTCAGATGCCCATCCAACGGTCGGCAGCAACCGCGCCCAATCTTCTCTACGCGACCATTCGCGAGGGCAGTGCAGCAGTCGTGCCCCCGCAACATGCCCTCAGGACGCGCGTTTGAAGCGCCTGCAGTGGGATTAAGTGCAGAAATCGACCGTGCAACCAAATTGGATCGCTCGATCACCATCGAGCGACCGCGGGAACACCATGCGGTGCAATCAGGCGTGTTCTGCCGAACGCTTGCAATGATGCACAGTAGCGCACGCCTTAGCAGCAATCCGTGAGCGCACCCCCCCACGTGATCAGATCGGACGACCCTCAAGTCGCGCACACGAATCGCACGTGAAGAAGAACGAGCGCGCACATGAGACCGTTAGGCAGGGGGCTTCACTGACGCTTTTAGCATGGGTTTAGCGACATCTCGGACGTTGCTAAAGTCCATACTTAAATTAGAAACCCCTTCTTCCTATATAAACCCTTCCCAACCACCCATGTAAAGCATTCAATTCGTCTTGCAAGTGTTGTAACACCCTCCTAACCCCCTTTAGCTCCTCTTGTGGTCAACGGAGTCGACGAGTCACCGACAGAGCCTCTCTCCACCGCTGTGGCCACCTAGCCGTCTCCCCTCTTTCTTTCTTTCTTTCCCTTTAATCTAGCTTTACTTCCTTTTTATTCAAGCATTTAGCTAATATTGTATTTGTAAAACTTGAATTGCATATTTAATATAGTGTTGATGTTACTTGGAGCAATGGCTATGATTTAAAAGACTTTAATCCTACTATCTCTCTCTCTCTCTCTTTCTCTCTCACTCATTTTTCTACCACGTCTTCTTGCAAGCAAAAACTCGGTATCTCTGTGACATAAAGTGATAAAGAAAATCCAATTTTTACGCCTCCCTGTGATCGACACTCGGACTCACATCCTTTTTTTCTTTTAAAACTGATGCTGCGAGTACGAACTATAACGATCCTTTTAAACAAACATGTCTTTCACACGTCAGTTTTTGGCACCATTGTCGGGGAGGCAACGGATTTATTTTGTTACTTCCATTTTACATCCATGCTCACATCATCTAACGCCTTTTCTCCTATTACTTGATGGTTGCAGGAATTCGGTGTTTGGACGGCAAAGCAGTGCAACTCATGATGGTAAAGATGGAGTAAGCGCAACAAGGACCGATCGTGAGTAATTCTTCATCTGTGGTTGTTTGCTTGCTTAAAAAAATTCTAAAAAAATTGTAAAATCGAAAAAAATTGGCGTGGTGCATGATTGCTTGACCTACATCCTCAACACATCACCCAACAAAAAAAAACTCTAACAGTCTTAATGACCTAACCTTTTTGGAGGTTCTTTCTTTTTGAGTGGTGTTTGCGAAGCCATCGTGAATTGACATGGGCCGCACCACTCAACCCTAAAATCAACTCATCTGATAGCAGTTGCATAAAACTAGGATGAGCACTCTCAGGTTTTAGAGCCTCTTCACATCAAAGGAAATCTACTCTCACCAATCGTGTGCAAAACTTGGCGTGCCCACTTGAAACTTGTCTGAAAACATTAAAACACGTCAACCCTAAAAGACATAAAAGTAAGGACAAACATTGAAAGATATCACATCTTAAAAAAAATCCTTACTTGAAAATCATGTTTTGATAGAAGTACACACACTGGAATTGGAAAACTAAGAGGCACCACCTCAATTAATGCCTCATCACATAACCCAAGCACAAACACTGTCCTAGCCCCTTTTAAAACAGAGTAGACGTGCCCTAGGCAGGACTGGGTTAAGTCTCAAGAGATGTGGTTTTGTTCGTTGGGCACTTGGCTTTCATTCCCTTAGTAGAATCTGGTGATTAGGCGGCGGGGAAACGTCAAATGACCCCCATTGTGGGGTCTATGGAACCAGCCATGCAAGCCAAAGGAGGAACCTTCCCTACAATCTCCTCGTAATCAACCTGACCAAATTAACTTTGGAAAAGGAAGTCCAGTGCTTACGGACTTGATCGCCCCTTTGGAGATTTCTAGGTTCCCTAAGGAATACACCATAAGGATTAGGCTTGTTTGCTTGGTTGTACACACACACTTCTCGTATCTATCGCTCTCCGCATCCCCTCCTATTCTTCTCTAGCGTATGCACAGGAGATGATCACTTCATCCTGAGTTTGTTTTGGGACGGGAATCCTGATTCTGCTAGAGACATGGCTGAACCTAGAGTAGATGAGGTTGAGGACCAACCCCTACCAGACACAATGGCCATCATCCAGGCACAAATTAATGCAAACCATTGGCTTCAGTAGCAACAAATCTACACTATCATGCAAACCATACACCAGTTGTAGAACCCACAAGGGCAACCACCACCACCTTTCCAAGGCCCACAAGGGCAACCGCGACTTGATCCACCACCATTCCAAGACCAACCTAGGCCCCTCCGCGACTTCTACAATCCTTCTGCTATTCGGGTCGAGCCGCACCTTAGGATCCCTGAAGGGGGAGATGATTTTGAGTTAAAACCAAATGTCCTGAGTCTGATTCAGAGCCACTTCCATGGAAGCTCAAATGAAGATCCCTTTCAGCACCTAGAGGATCTTGATCGGATAGCCCGAACTGTGAAACCTAGGAACATTAGCCTTGACATTGTTTTGATTAAGATGTTCCCCTTCTCACTAAGAGACAGCATCTTACTGGCTTAGAACCTCAGTTAGAGCCATCGCCACCTGGGAAGAACTGAGGCATGCATTCTTAAAGAAATTATTCCCCATAGGAAAAATCAATGCCCTCAGAAGAGCCATTACTACCTTTACACTCCAGTGCGGGGAACAGTTCCATGAGGCATGGGAAAGATTTCATGAACTATTGAGGAAATGGTCACACCACGAAGTACCAAGGTGGCAATTGGCCCAGATCTTTTACCACGGTCTGGACAGCAATCTACGGAACTTCATCGATGCATCACGCGGGGGGAACTTCCTAAACAAAGACGAGGAGAGTGCGTTTGAGCTCTTTGAGTCTATGAGCGAAAATTCGCTCAACAATGCCTCCATGACCCAGTTTAGCCGATCCAGTCAATCCCTTGGAGGGATTTATGAGGTACAAGCAAATTCTGGAATGGTTGACATGGATATCATTGCTAAGAAATTGGATCGAGTAAAATTAGTGGATAAAAAGATAGATGAGCTACTGAACCAGACCAGGAACTCGTTATAGACCTTCTCCCTAGCAAAGGGAGCTCACAATATTGACCTGGTCTAGCCCTTAAGCCAAATGAACCTGGAACAACCCCTGACCATGTTCCAGGGAGGGACCTTTGCTCCCTCAACCCTTGATTACTCTCTTCCCTCCCCCTCGACATCTGCTATCCTTGAAGATGTACAGGCTATCCAAGGCTATTCCAAACCTAACCCCTTCTCCAACACTTACAACACCGGCTGACGTAATCACCCAAACTTTGCTTGGACAACCCAGAAACCGCCTCAATTCTAGAACTAGCCTAGGCCAAACCAACAGCCAAACTTGCCTCCTATCAGCAAGGACCACCAGTTAGACCCCCATATAATTTGAATAGGGCAGCCCCTCCCCCACAAAACTAAATGGACACCCTGATAAAGATGATGGCTGAAATGAACCATAAACATCAGGAGGAAATGGCTTTAGTAAATGGATAATTAAGCCAGCTATTGGACTATAAACTACAAGGATCCCTACCTTCCCATCCATAATCGAACCTGCGAAACATGATTAACAGAGGCCTCGATTTGCAAGGGTTCCAAGTCATTCTCGGGCAGGCTCACATGGTCCAGCCAGCCCCACAAACACCTCCTGGGTTTGGTGCTTCTTCTTCCTCGTCTTCTCAAGGATCAACCCATGGTCCCAATGCCTCTGCAAATGTGGTAACCTTGAGAAGCGGCACCAAAACCCAGGATTCCAAATGGTTGACTCTTCTCAAGACTTCACCTTCTGAAACACCCGACTCAAAAGAGTGACTGGAAAAACCCAAGGACCCAGAAATAGATCCTATCCATGTTCAGACACCATATCCCGAGGCCTTGGAGACAATCAAGAAGAAGAAAAGTGGTGTGGAAATTGAGAAGCTTTTTGAGATCTTTAAGCAGGTTCAGATTAATATTCCGCTCCTCGAAGCTGTCAAGCACATTCCGGCTTACGCCAAGTTCCTAAAGGATGCCTGTACACCTAAACTTAGGCCAAGACCTCAAGCACCTAAGAAGGTTGTGCTTTCAGGGCAAGCTAGTTCTGTGACATCAAGCAACCTTCCGCTCAAGAGAACATACCCAGGAGCACCCCTGATATCTTGCAATATCGAGGACATGACATTTGATAGAGCACTCCTAGACCTAGGTGCTTCCATCAATTTGATTCCGACAATCCTGTACCACCAATTTGGATTTGGAGAGTTGACACCCACACCTGTTACCGTCCAATTGGCTGATAGATCTGTGAAAACCTCAAAGGGGGTTGTCGAGGACATTATTGTACAGGTCAAGGACTTCTATTTTCTGGTCAACTTTTCGGTGCTCGACATGGAAGTCCCTGAACATCTATAGAACACACCCATCATCCTAGGCAGACCCTTAGCTACGGCTAAGGCGAACATCGATTGTGACACGGGATGCATGGAAATCGCCTTCGGAGACAAGAAAATGCAGTTAGATATCTTCCAGGCGACCAAGTCTTTTGATTGCCATTGTATCGAGGAACACGATCCCGTAGAACCTTTGGTTGAGGAATGCCTCACCCTTAGTTCTATCTCAGACTACCAATCCTGTAACAACTATTCTGACCCATCACCATATATGCCCATGGACATCTGTAAGGCTGATTACCTTCAACCAACACTATTCGAGGAAATTGATGTTGATCAACTCCCACCTTTCCCCTTTCCATCAAACATTGTTCCACCCACACCTGAACTAAAGCCGCTACCCAAGAATCTCAAGTATGACTTCCTGGGACCTGACCAGACCCTCCCCGTAATTATCAATGCCAACCTAACTAGGGATCAGGAACTTAGATTGACAGCAACCCTATCAGAACATAGGGCTGCCATTGGTTGGACTATTTAAGATCTAAGAGGAATTAGTCCCACCTATTGTACCCACAAGATCTACCTAGAAGATGGGGCACGACCCTCCCATTAGATATAGAGACGGTTAAACCCAAATATGCGGGAGGTCGTTAAGAAGGAAATTATCAAGTGGCTTGACGCAGACATCATCTATCCCATCTCCGATAGCCCCTAAGTGAGCCCCACTCAAGTGGTTCCAAAGAAAGCCGGGATCACCGTTGTCACCAATGAACGTGGCGAATCCATCCCCACCCACACCACCATCACATGGCGGGTACGTATTGATTATAGGAAACTCAATGAAGCAACCAAGAAAGATCATTTCCCTCTGCCATTCATCGACCATATTCTTGAAAGATTGGCAGGGAAAAAGTATTTTTGCTTCCTAGATGGATATTTAGGATATGACCATGTTGCAATTGCTCCTGAAGATCAAGAGAAGACCACATTCACTTGCCCATAAGGCACGTTTGCATTCCGTCGTATGTCGTTCGGGTTATATAATGCACCCGCTACCTTTCATCGTTACATGCTAGTCATTTTTTCAGAAATGGTCGGTGAATACCTGGAGGTCTTTATGGATGATTTCTTTGTAGTTGGGAATTTATTCAATCACTGTTTGAGCAACTTGGAGAAAATCCTGAAACGATGTATTGAGGTTAATTTGGTATTAAGTTGGGAAAAGAGCTATTTCATGGTTCAAGAAGGAATCATCCTCGGTCACATCGTATCACATAAGGGCATTGAGGTGGATCGGGCTAAAGTTGATTTGATTTCCAAACTTCCTTCTCCTAGCTTGGTACGGCAGATCCGTTCGTTCTTTGGACATGTTGGCTTCTACCAAAGGTTCATCAAAGACTTCTCCAAGCTTTCCAAACCCTTGACCGACCTTCTGGTCAATGACACCCTATTCCACATGACCTTTGATTGCATGCAGGCTTACCACAACTTCCGGGACTTAGTCTCTACAGCACCTGTACTTTAGCCCCCAGATTGGTCCCAGGACTTTGAGATCATGTGTGATGCATTAGAGTTTGCCATAGGCGCCATCTTAGGACAAAGACAAGACAAGAAACCCGTGGTGATCTACTACGCGAGCAAGATGTTGGATGAGGCCCAACGAAATTATACGATCACAAAGAAAGAACTGCTCACTATAGTTTTTGGACTTGAAAAGTTTCGATCTTACCTTCTGGGATTCCACGTGACCATCTATATGGACCATTCAGCCATCTGGCACCTATTGGCTAAAAAGGATGCGAAGCCCAGGCTCATTAAATGGATTCTGCTCTTGCAGAAATTTGACCTGGACATTTGCGACAGCCGGATCAAAGAATGTGGTGGCTGACTACCTATCCAGACTCCACCCAGACCACATTGGGCCCTCCCTGCCTTCATCTGACACCTTTCTCGATGAGCACATTCTGGCTGTGCAAGACAAGAAACTACCTTGGTATGCTGACTATGTCAACTACTTGGTTGTAGGTTAGACCCCGCACAGCTAGTCCAAGCAGCAACGGGACAAGTTCTTGGCCGATGACAAGCATTATTTCTGGGATGATCCCATGCTGTTTTGCCTCTATGCTGACCAGATCATTAGGAGGTGTATCCCTGAGGACGAAGTTCAGAGTGTGCTATCTTTTTGTCACGACCAGACTTGTGGTGGCCACTTCTCAGGAAAGAAAACGGCTGCAAAGGTTTTACAGTTCGAATTTTATTGGCCTTCCTTATTTATGATGCACACAATTTCTCTAAGACTTGCTCTTGCTGCCAGACTCTGGGGACCATGATCAAAAAAGATATGATGCCCCTCTAGCCCATTTTGATTATCAAGATCTTCGACATTTGGGGTATTGATTTTATGGGCCCCTTCCCACCATCCAACGGCTTTGAGTACATCTTAGTCTCGGTAGACTATGTCTCTAAATGGATTGAAGCCATCGCCACCCGCTGATGCGATCATAAGGCTGTCATGGACTTTGTTAAGCGGAACATCTTTTCCCAATTTGGAATACCAAAGGCCATGATCAATGATGGTGGAAGTCGTTTTATCCACACCCAGTTCTGTACTGTACTTAGAAAATACGGGGTTAACCACCGCATTGCTACCCCATATCATCCGCAAACAAATGGGCAGACTGAGGTCTCAAACAGGTAGATCAAGAATATTCTATAGAAGATTGTGAGACCTGACAGGAAGGATTGGTCCGCACGATTGGATGATGCCTTGTGGGCATACTGGACCACTTTCAAGACCCCGATCGGCATGTTGCCTTATCGCCTGGTCTTTGGCAAAGTTTGCCACCTTCCTGTCGAGTTGGAATATCGGGCTTACTGGGCCGTCAAGTAGTGTAACATGGATCCCCAGTTAGCTGGTGCGTAGAGGATGCTCCAACTCTTCGAGCTCGGGGAGATTCGTCGGGACCCTTTTGATAATAGTCAGCTATACAAGGAGAAAATGAAAGCCGTCCACGACCGACTCATCCATAGAAAAACCTTCGAGCCTAATCAGCAAGTTTGGCTTTTTGATGCCCATTTGAAACTCTTTCCAGGGAAGCTCAAGTCTAAGTGGACAGGACCATTTAGGGTAGTCAAGCCCTACTCCAATGGGACAGTTGAAATCGCTGATCCAAATACTGGGTGCACTTTGAAACACCTTCTCACCCAGGTTCCCCCAAAGGAGGTTGTCATCCTCATTGAAGGATGATGCGAAGCACCGCCCAGTTGGATGCATTAAGCTCAGCACTTCTTGGGAGGCAACCCAAAAGATTCAGACTGATTTGGTATTATACTTCACTTAGGTAGTATCTTTTTGACCCCTGTTGCATCCATGTACTTGTCAATGATGACATTGTCCAACTTAAGCATGGGGGGGTCGTAAATTGCATGATCCTGAGTTCATTTAATCAGTCTGAATAGAATAAAATTAAAAAAAAATGAATTTAGGAAGAAAAACCTAGGCATTAGAAATTTGTCAATAGTGGGAAACAATATGGAAAGAACTTGAACACTTAGACTTTTCAGGCCTTCAGACTTAATCATCCCTGGTATTCATTAAAATATGGATTTAGCTTCAAATCCTTGTAACTTTAATCTACTCTAATCAACCAACTAAATAAGGTAATAAGTATACGACTTATCAACTCGCCCTCTAACTCAGAAGATCTTTTAGTCTAAGCATCTGCACACATTTTGCACAAACTCACTCCTCGGAGATTCTGACAGAAATTAGACAGCTAATGAACTTTCTAAGGTGGTATGGCTGGCAAGTTGTAGGTAACAGCCCATTGGCAGGTTGTTCAGAGCACAGCCACGGGACGACCTTTTTATTGTCTTTAGGTAAATTTGAGATCAGGGAAGCCACCTATCAAATAAAAAAAAAGAGAAGAAAAAAAAAGAACAAAATAAGCTACACTTCACTGCACGAGTATGACTGGCAAGTGATCGTGGGTAACAACCCATTGATATGTTGTCCAGAACCCAGCTCATTAAATGCACAAAAGGAACTAAAACACTTAAGGAAGAAGCGGGGAAGTAGAGCAAGCCGGGGAGATATACACTGGAAAAATCCTTGTGTTGACCCCAAGTAAAACAAACATAGGGAGAAAGCTACCGATCGAACAAATACACTTTCAGGCAAAACACTTCCTTTTCCGATCACCTAAGGGCGTAGAAACCTGAAGTCTGTCTAAATTACCGTTAAGTGAGTCTATCACGATCTTCACACCAAGATGCTTAGCGCTTAGAGTTTTTTCCGAGTTTTGGGTGGGTTGGGTAGCTATAAAAAGTTACCAACACACTCTTAACTCCAAAAATCTAAAAATAAGAAAAGATGAAAAAAAAATATATGTACATGCCTTAAAGTAAGGATTCAGGCGATTCATATTTCAGCAGACACCCGGGCACTGCTTAGTCTCTGTAGATCAGGATCTTAGTATATTTCCTCCTATTGACAAGTGACGAAATGTCTTAAGTAATTGATTCTTAAATTTTGACTAGAAATAATGGCTAGAATAAACCTTGCTAGGGACTAGCAAGGTGTAAGCATGGGAGTATGATAACTCTACATTTTACAATGTTAATTCTGCCAAAAGGGGTCTATCTTAAGGGTAAAATGCACAGAAAACACAGGAATGGGAGCATTACATGCATCGCACATCAATATTACTTATAGTGCATTATTAATGGCCATGAGTACAAGTGCATGTCAAAACAGGCCTCAGATGAGCGATCGGACCGCACGGATGGATTTAGAGCGACGAATGGAGTTCAACGGACTCGAAATCAGCAAAATCCGACATTCGGAGCTCTCTTTATTAGCCTAAGAAGTTATGGTCATTGATCATTAGATCAACGACCCACAGCATGCCACGTGGAGCTACCCCTGCACCTTTCATCGCGCAACACCACTTTAAGCTGTCCGATCTCCAATCGGACGACTGAAAAGCTCGCTTGCCCGTGCTCTCCGCGTCTATGTGCTCGACCTCACACGAAGATCCGACCGTTGGATCCCCATCCAACGGTTGGCAGCAGCCGCACCCAATCTTCTCTGCGCGACCATTCGCGAGGGCAACGTAGCGGTCGCGCCCCCGCAACACATCCTCAAGACACGAGTTTGAAGCGCCTGCAGTGGGATTAATTGCAGAAATCAACCGCATGACCAAATTGGATCGCCTGATCACCATCGAGTAGCCGCAGCAGTGTCACGCGGCGCAATCAGGCGCGTTTGGCCGAACGTGTGCGATGATGCGTAGCAGCGCGCACCTCAGCAGCAATCCATGAACGCACCCCCCCACGTGATCTCAGCCATTCGATCTCTGATCGGACGGCCCTCAAGCCGCGCACACGAATCGCGCATGAAGAACGGGCATGCGCGTGAGGCTGTTAGGCAGGGGGCTTCACTGACGCTTTTAGCACGGGTTTAGCGACGTCCCGGACGTCACTAAAGTCCATACTTAATTTAGAAACCCCTTCTTCCTATATAAATCCCTCCCAACCACCCATGTAAAGCATTCAATTCACCTTGCAAGTGTTGTAACACCCTCCTAGCCCCCTTTAGCCCCTCTTGTAGTCAACGGAGTCGATGAGTTGTCGATGGAGCCTCTCTCCGCTGCCGTGGCCGCCTCACCGTCTCCCCTCTTTCTTTCTTTCTTTCTTTCCCTTTAATCTAGCTTTACTTCTTTTTTATTTAAGCATTTAGCTACTATTGTATTTGTAAAACTTGAATTGCATGTTTAATATAGTGTTGATGTTACTTTGAGCAATGGCTATGATTTAAAAGACTCTAACCCTACTCTCTCTCTCTTTCTCTCTCTCACTCGTTTTTCTACCACTTCTTCTTGCAAGCAAAAACTCGTTATCTCTGTGGCATAAAGTGACAAAGAAAATCCAATTTTTACGCCTCCCTGTGATCGACACTCGAACTAACGTCCTTTTCTTCTTTTAAAACCGACGCTGTGAGCACGAACTATAACGATCCTTTTAAACAAACACGTCTTTTGCACGTCAGTTTTTGGCATCGTTGCTGGGGAGGCAACGGATTTATTTTGTCACTTCCATTTTACATCCATGCTCACATCATCTAACGCCTTTTCTCCTATTACTTGATGGTTGCAGGAATTCGGTGCTTGGACGGCAAAGCAGTGCAACTCATGATGGTAAAGATGGAATAAGCGCAACAAGGATCGATCGTGAGTAATTCTTCATCTGTGGTTGTTTGCTTGCTTAAAAAAATTCTAAAAAAATTGTAAAATCGAAAAAAATTGGCGTGGTGCATGATTGCCTGACCTACATCCTCAACACATCACCCAACAAAAAAAAATCTAACAGTCTTAATGACGTATCCTTTTTGGAGTGTTCTTTCTTTTTGAGTGGTGTTTGCGAAGCCATCGCGAATTGACATGGGTCGCACCACTCAACCCTAAAATCAACTCATCTGATAATAGTTGCATAAACACTAGGATGAGCACTCTAGGGTTTTAGAGCCTCTTCACATCAAATGAAATTTACTCTTACCAATCGTGTGCAAAACTTGGCATACCCACTTGAAACTTGTCTGGAAACATTGAGACACGTTAACCTTAAAAGACATAAAAGTAAGGACAAACATTAAAAGATATCACATCTTAAAAAAAATCCTTGCTTGAAAATCATGTTTTGATAGGAGCACACACTGGAATTGGAAAACTAAGAGGCACCACCCCAATCAATGCCTCATCACATAACCCAAGCACAAGCACTCTCTTAGCCCCTTTTAAAATAGAGTAGACATGCCCTAGGCAGGATTAGGTTAAGTCTCAAGAGGTGTGGTTTTGTTCGTTGGGCACTTGGCTTTCATTCCCTTAGTAGAATCTGGTGACTAGGTTGCGGGGAAGTGTTAAACGACCGCAGTTGTGGAGTCTATGGAACCGGAGGTGCAAGCCAAAGGGAGAACTTTCCCTACAATCCTCTCGTAATCAATCTAGCCAGATTAACTTTGGGAAGGAAAGTCCAGTGCTTACGGATTTGATCGCCCCTTTGGAGATTTCTAGGTCTCCTAAGGAATACACCATAAGGACTAAGCTTGTTTGCTTTGTTGTACACACACACTTCTCGCATCTGTCGCTCTCCGCATCCCCTCTTGTTCTTCTCTAGTGTATGCACGGGAGACTATCACTTCATCCTGAGTTTGTGCACAGGTCTTTTAAGAAGTAGGTAGAAGACGGAATCTACCTGATAACTTCAAGTAAAGGCAAGTTGATCTGCACTTGCTTGAAAGTTTCCATGATCTCTTCCGTCTTATCTTTGGCTCCAAATGAGCCAGCAGAAGTCTGCCCAAAAGTGGATAAATGCTCTGGAAAGGGCACTCTCAGTCTTTGGGTGGAAGGGTTGTCATGTCGGATAAGGGGTGGAATGGGGGCAACTTCTTTCGGTGAGGTGAGTTTAAGTGGAGGAGATTTGGGTAATTCTTCTCCGGTGGGGGCGAAAGTCGGGGTGGATAGTTTTTCAGAAGGTGAGACTATAGGAGCATCAGGTTTGGAAATTTCTTTCCCACTCCTCAGAATAGTCACCGCTTGGGCATGCTCCCTAAAGACAATCCCTTTTCCTTTAGGATTCTCCTCAGCAGCACTAGGAAGCTTCCCAGTTTCCCTCTGTCTAACGACCTCAACAAGGTGTCCTATCTGTGATTTCATTTCATGTATAGCCTTGTCATGAGATTGGATGATGGCACTTTGACTTTCTTGCATAGTTCTCAACATTGCCTTCAATTCATCTATCTCAGAGGTCTTAGGTTGGGTAAAGGTCTAAGGTTGGTTCATTTGTTGATTTTGAAAGGGTTGTGGTTTATAAGTCCCTGAATTTGAAACATTCCCTTGTCTCTAGGAAAAGTTTGGGTGATTCCTCCATCCTTCATTATAAGTGTTGGAAAAAGGGTCATTACGAGGTCTCGGACGGAACCCTTGAGCGGCCTTCAAATCTGCTTGTACAAGCTCAGGGAATTCGGAGGCCAAGTGGCAATCCACAGTGGCGCGTGTATTGCCTTGGGATGTGGAGGTGCTAGATGTGAATTGGCCCAGGCTTGACATAAGCCTTTCGATGTTTTGATTCAACAATTTAATTTGATAGGCTAAATTCCGGGTGTCCCTTTCCTCATTTGCCTCCAACTTTCTTTGCATGAGAGTGGGTTTTCTATCCATGTAGGCAGAATTCAAGTGAATAGAATTCTCACTCAAAGTATCGAAAATGTTTCAAGCTTCATCCTCAGTTTTAGATAGAAAGGTTCCTGCACAAGCACCATCCATAGTCAGCCTGTGTGAATCATTAAATCCGGTGTAGAACCTTTTAACCAGTTGCCACTTGGACACCTGGTGATATGGGCAAAGTCTCAACAGGTCATTAAAGCACTCCCACTCATCATGGAAAGCTTCCCTATCCTTTTGAACAAAACTCATAATTTCCCTCCTAAGGTGATTAGTTTTTCTCATGGGGTAATACTTTTTCAGAAACTCCTTCATGGCATCCCAAGTGTTAATATCATCTAGGGTATGATACCAATACTTGGCTTTGTCCTTGAGGGAGAAAGGAAAGAGGGTCTGCATTTGAGTGTCATCAGTAACACCTTGCACCTTCACCGCGGAACAGAACTCGGTGAATTCCTCTATATGTCTGTAAGGGTCTTCCCTAGCAGTACCATAAAAGAGGGCAATGGTGCACTACTGGTACTTGTGCGTGTGGACGGCCGTGCGTGGCATGCATGGAGATGGCGTGGCGTTGGAGGTGGCTGCTGATGGTCGTTGGTGTTGGGTTTGTTTTTGGTGATGAAAAACAGAAGAGAAGACTGGGGGAAGAAGATGAATAGTGCATTGAGTTGGGACTTCAAACGTCCGGAAAACTTCCCAGACGTCTTAACTTGCATGAATGGTGTTGGTGCATGAGGTGGTGGTGGTTGCTAGTGATGGCGGTGGGGATGGTGCACGCTGAACGTTGCACTCGCACCAAAATAAAAAGATCCAAAGTTAAATATAATTCAAAATTTTATTAAATGTGAACGAATGAATGAATATGATTTAATTAAGCATGTTGCCTTCCTGGCAACGGTGCCATTTGACGAGTCATTTTCCTTAAGAATGATTCTCGCACAAAGAAATAAGTTGTCAAAGTAGAAATTGAGTGGTGGAAAATCAATCGTCAATAATTAAAATTAACCACTCAATGAGGAGCAGGTCGTGTCAATAGGGAGGCAATGGATATTATAAACTCACGATAACTAAAAATTATTGTTCGCGAATGATTTCCTCAAGAAATTGTGTCGAAAATCACGTAGATATGAGTTTAAATAAAAGTGTAACTTGAAATTACATTTAAGCCAAATAGGAGGGGGTTCAATGTAATGTGTATCACAATAAAATTAGAATAAAATCCTCACAATGGCACTTAAATGTAAATACGAATTAAGCTTCTGGTATAGCAAAATTCTTCCAAGAATTGAATGAAAACCCACTTAGATTAAGGTTAAGAAATTGATTTGCTTAATAAGCTAAACAATGACGGGGCTTCTCATAAAATCACCATAGTATTGAAATCAAAAAAATGAAGTGGCAATGGCATATGATGGTAATAACTAATAGGGGTGGTTCCTGTAGCAAAACAGGGGAAGAGCTTTGCCTTGCTCGCATGCTTGGAGGAGACCATGGTTGGAAGAGTGAAGCTCACCGGAGGTCGAGTGGCCGAGGGCTACTCGATGGTGGTGGTAGCGTGGCGGATGGCCGAAGGCGGCGGCTGTGAGGAGACGGTGGTGGCCTTTGTTGCTGGGGGAGCTGCTCGCACGGCCAGGGGAGGTGGTGTTGTTGCGGCAGGCACGCGGGTGTGTGCGTGCAGCTGCATGGGGAGCCAGCGAAGAAGGTGATGCATGCGGCATCTTTGCTGGGTGTGGAGTGCAGTCGGGCGTGGGTAGGAACTATGCACGGAGGTGGGACGAGGTGGCTGCTGGCTGAGAGAACCCATGCACTGGTTGTGTTGCGAGGGCGCGCATGAGGACATGTGCGAGGAGCTGGTGGCATGCGCAGGTAAAGAGAGCGGTGGTGCACGTTGGGAATGCCAATGCTGGAAGTGGCGGTGGCTTGGTGCATGCTGAGGTCTCACTGTAATGCAAACGAGCTCCAGATGGCGGTGTGGCATGTCACGTCACAAGCCTACGGTGGTGGACGCTCGATGCCACGGTTGAGGTCGGTGGTGGTGGAGCGGACGAGAGTGGTGCACTCTCTGCACAGTGATGAATCAGGGTGGTGGCCCACCGAGCACCGTCGTCTCCTCCCCCTTCTTGTAGCTGCAACCACTTCATTTGAAATCACAAGAGGTGGGAGCAGATCCTCGTGAATGTTGGCAGTTGTTAGAAATGAATGAGCGTAGGAGGAGGCGGAGGCAGAGAGATTACTTGCCAAATAGAATAATAATAATAAAATAATTAGGATTATTTAAACATAACCCCTTAACTTCTATGTTAATTAAAATAATGTATGTAATGCACCTAATTAATTAACTAATCAAATGCATGCAATTCTAGGTTAATTCTAAATGCATTTAGATATGGATGCCACACATGAATTATGCAAAGCTAAAAATATGAATTAATTTATTTACATCCTAATGTATGCTATCTAAATGTTAAAATTAACTTAATGTCTAGGCACTTAAATGCTTAAATAGCCCACAAATATGGGCTAATCATTACTCGTCTGATTTTAATAGACAGAACCTACTAAATCCAAACTAAGTGATTGGACGTCTGATCCAACATTCAGACGTCTTAAAGTTCACTATCAAACATCTGATTTTTGTGTTAGACGTCTAAAAAGGCTATCTGAAGCCTATTTAGGTTTTCTAAGTTCTCTACAGAAAACCTAAGTATCGTATGATTGTGCAAGTGTTCCTAGAACTACTGTTAGGTAACTTTGAGGCTCTTTAACAAATATTCTAAGACAGAAATAAAGAGTAACAAAAGAAACAAAAACAAATTATAACAAACAAGAAAGGAAATATATCATATTCTTCATCTTCTTCTTCAAGCTTTCGCTACTCACGAAGCTCCTCCAATCCGCCATGGATGCGAGCTCGAACTCCATCATTACACTTGTAACATTTGCATTTTCCTGAAATCTAAAACACAAAAGCAAATGTTAAATAACAAGTGTTTTGTTATCATCAAAATAAACGATCGTGATGCCGTTGCACCAACACTCCCTCACCCCTGAACCAGAAGGAGCTGATTTAGAGGCAGTTGGACCAGCTGCAGCAAATGTAGCAATGGTTTCAATAGTTTAATGGTCAAGGAGCTCAACCCTTGAAGGATTTTTATGATTCTTCAAATTATGGGGAATGCCTTGCTATCATGATTCCCGCTGAAGATGTAGAAATCAAGCCCTAGGTGATGAGGGGATCTAGTTAGGAGTTAAAATTTGTCTCATTTTAGTAAAATCTTCTAAATAGAGCTCTCAACAAATATAATTTATAAACTCAGATATCTAGAAATGAAGTTTGAGGTCGAACACAGGGAGCAAGTAGGAATTCACACACTAATCTTGATTAATATATGAATGAGCACAAGGGCCTGCTGGCAGCTGAATGATGATGAGTCCATCAGGATGGGCACCCGGCTGTGGAAAGAAAGAAGGAACTTGATTTCAGACCTGGAAAGGTTCAAACCCAGACCTGGAGTGGATGATAGCTATGTTTGGGATGGAATTTATACAGTTCAGTGTGGATATAGGAAGATTATGGAAGGTGGCAGAGGTGGGGGCTACGATCACATTGACAAAAAAAATATGGCTCTTGAAGATCCCCCTCAAGGTATAAATTTTTCTTTGGCTATGTAGGAGGGAAGGCCTGATAACAGGTGATCTAAGACACAAAAGAATGGGAGTTGCTCTTCATGAATGTCACCTATGTGGAATGCACACTGATAATCTTAACCATATTTTTTCTTCTTGCTTGATTAATGATGTAATTTGGAGGACTTGCCAGGAACCACGCCCCTCGTGGGACTCTTTGTGGTATAACTTTTTATTGTTGGAGAGACCACACCTGTGCATGGCCTCAACTCTCTGGTGTGCGTGGAGGGCAAGGAACAAGAGGCTATTTCAGGAGAGACCGATATGCTGTGAGCAAATTGTAAATGAGTGCTGGTCTCTTATACATAGATGGGGATCTGATTTGTAATTTTTTATTCATTTATCAATAAATTGCCCTCCCAGATTGCTATCGTATAACGATAGCTTTCCTTTTGGTTTCAAAAAAAATATATAAATGAGCACAAGGAATCAAGTCAAGAATGATTATCAATGAATAATATCTACTTAAAATTGATCTTCAATGCATACATATGAGTATATCAAGAGTTCAATGAAGTAAAAAGATTTCTAAGGCAAATAATGGTGATTTAAATCACCAATTATTAGATTAGATGCATATATATATATATATATATGAATTACTCAGTAGTCTAAATAAATGAATAGTATCAACCACTTAAACACTTATCCACATAGGCAGATAAATCCACACTATCAAGCCTTAAAGCCTTATCAAATGTTGGCTTTCAATTTCAGATGACTTAAATGTTGTTGCTACAGTGCACGCACAAGCCTTTCCCTTAAGCTTTCATTCTTCTTCCTCTTCTCTTCAGCTCTTTGCCCCTTTTCTTCTCACGCATAAGAGGTTTCTCAAGTCTCACAATGACTAAGTGTTGAACCCTTGGTATGAAGAGTGAAACCCTCCCTTCCCCCGCTCTCTCTTTCTTTCCTCTCTTTTCCTCTCTCAAACCTGAGGTAATCGGGTATATGGGCATGCACAGTAACCAGGTCCAGGCTCACCGGCAGTGGGTGATGAGCGAGGAGTGAGGGCTTAGGCAGGTCGGGTAAGTGCGGGTGAAGGGGACCTCACCCCTAGTGTCGAGGCGATAAGGCCTCTTCACAAAATCATAATAAGCACTGTAGAACCTCTTTCCATGAATAATGTGGGACTATCAAGTCCCTCTTCCTTTGCACGAAGGTAGCTGTGAAGATGCCTCTAATTAGCGTAGCTCCTGAGGTTGTGATGCTCAATTGAAGACTTGGAGACCTGCTTGTATATATTCCATGAGACCTAGGAGGTATCTAAATGAAGAACACGGCTGTTGGCTTGATGAACACAGTTGCGGAAGGTGTTGCAGTGGCGGAGATCTGGTGAAGACCTGAAAATGTCAACACAGCCTCTTGGCCACATTAAAAGAGTCTACAAGCATCGTTGGAGGGTGTGGAGTGCGATGGCGGTGATTGTGTGGTGTGAGGGCATGTGTGGTGGTCTACGGAGGTTGAAGGATGACGTGCGGAGGTGGGTTGGTCGACGGGGAGTTTGGGTGCACGAAAGGGCGAGATAAGTGAGGGGTTTGGTTCGAGTGGATGATGCAGAGCTTGAGGGAGTGTTGGCAAGGTGTTCGGAGTTGTGTAGCGAGCGGAGGTCCTCTTCGGAGTGGTTGCCGGAGCGGAGAACGAAGGTAGCGTGTGTTCGATTGAGGGATTCTTTTTAGGTTTTTGGATAGGAAAAACTAACCTAAGGACTAAAGGGACCTAACTAACTAGTCTAATGGGACGAAGAGGGTAAGGATTGGCACCGACATTGGCAAGCCAGCGCTGTGGAAGATGAATGCTCCGGAGGGGGACGGTGGCGAAGACAGGGAGAGGATGGCCTTCGCTTTGACTGGCGAGTTGCAGAGGAAGATGGGGAAGAACATGGCATTCCCAATTTGGCTGTTGGGAGGCTGTAGGACGACAGAGGGTAAAGCTTGCCGGAGCGAAGGTGGACCGAGCTGAAGAGAGGAAATGAAGACTTATTGTGCCTCAGAACCTTGCTAAGTTGGTGGTAAGGCAT
The DNA here is from genome assembly GCA_037157565.1 of Thalassia testudinum. Taxonomy (NCBI): domain Eukaryota; kingdom Viridiplantae; phylum Streptophyta; class Magnoliopsida; order Alismatales; family Hydrocharitaceae; genus Thalassia; species Thalassia testudinum. The sequence continues at coordinate 146,631,387 of JAZHRO010000031.1, read as the reverse complement.
GCTCTGGACGTGCTTTTATAGGCCCTAAGGAGGAGTTTCAAGCTTGAAAACAAGCTTGTAACTCCATGATTTTCGCAAGTAGGACATGCGGATTCAAGGAGTCCGCATGAGCTCCATGAATAGATTTGGAAGGTAGGAGTAGGTCTAGATGATCAAGGATCTCCTCAAGAACCCTCCTTCCAATGTTTGAAGGGTTTGGCTGCAAAATCAGGGAGTAATCCCTGATCGAAGGTCGCCGGCGAAGTGGGTTTAGGAGTTCGCTTGAAGGAAGGCAGTGGGGACCTACTTGTGAAGAAGACGACAAAGTTGGGGGGTTATTTGTAAGGATTTCAAAAGCTAGGGGTATGTGTGTGAGAAAAGATTAGATTGGACCAAAATGCAAACTAGGTCAAGATGATCTCAGATTGGGCCCAAGTTTTGGTACAAACCTAATTATGACCCAATGAACCTGATGGTGAAGTTAGATTTAGGTTTCGACCAATTTTGACTGGGTAAATTATGTAGAAATCCAAATTAGGGCAACTATCCATCTCAGACCTCTATTTTAGGTTAAAATGGGTTCCAATGGTCAAAGCAAGCATACTAAACCTTAAAGAATATTTTTATATGATTTTTATAAGGTTTAGGTCAATTTTATCCTGATCAGAACCTCAGTGAATTAAGCGGGTCTACTTTTCAGGTTTCAAATGTCATTTAATTCTCAAAATGCATGAAAATCCGTTTCTGTCTGCATGAACCCACTTATTAGGTATTTATGATCATTTGACCTTTAATTAACTCTTGAGAAACCTCATGATTGTTCTGCAATTAAGATATTCTTTTAAAATTACAGTTTTACCCCTATTTTACTGTTTATATCTCAGAATGGATATGTAGTGAATTATGGTCTTCTAGCGGTTATGTAGGAGAATTTATTAATGGATTAAGACTAAATAAAGTTAGATATGGCTGATGATGATATTATCATCACTAGTTTTTAAGTTTGATTAAAAATTTCCTTCGGCATGGCTCTGAGGACCCATTCCAGTACTTGGAGGATCTGACCACTTTGGTTCAAACCACTAAAGCTAGGAATGTGAACGAAGAGCAAATGATCATGAGGCTTTTCCCCCACTCTCTCAGGGATAAGGTCGCATATTGGTACCATACCATTGGAAAGCCAATAGAGATCTGGATTACTCTTTAATCGGCTTTCTTGAAGAAATTCTTCCTAATTGGCTGGACCAATGCTCTGCGACGAGCAATTACCACCTTTGCCCAGCAGCCGGGGGAACTATTTCATGGTGCCTAGGAGCAATTCCAAGATCTATTGCAGAGGTGTCCACACCACGAGGTGTCAACATAACAACTCGTGTAGATATTTTACCATGGGTTGGCAAAACAACTCTGTAATCACGTAGATGCCTCCTGTGGAGGCAATTTCCTCAATAAGGATGCAGATAGCGCATATGACTTGCTCGAAAAGATGAAAGAGAATTCAATAAATCATGCTTCTATGGATACTTTCAACCAGTCCCAACAACCCAAGTCAAATGCTAATGTGATCTAGAATTCTCATTCATTTGACATGGAATTGATTTGCAATAAACTAGATAAGGTGGACTTGGTTGCAAAAAGGATGGAAGAGTGGATGCCTGGAAATTCATGAAACACTTCTACACCCGCTCAATCTCAAAATTTGGGATTTTATTCTTCATGAGCTTCCACGGGGCAGAAGTTCGTGAACCAACTAAAGTCGGCTCAACCTATGAGCTAGAATTTCTTGGAACCTTATGGGTTCCATACTAGGTCCTTTGATCCCTGTTTTTCTGATCATTCCTTATCTCCATCCTCACCCTATGAGGATGCGTATGCAATACAGGAGAATGCTAGATCCAACCTGTATTCCAACATGTATAACCTTGGTTGGAGGAACTGATGCACACAGTTAATTAAGGTTAAAAGTCTTAATTAATCGTGTAAGAAATGACTTAGGTTAATGATGGTCGGACCCAGATAGGTTGTTAATATGGTGATTTTATCGTTGAAGTGTGTATAGTGGTTAACCTAAATCGAGTCTAACCATCTCTTTATAAAATTTTTAACCTGGCCTACTTAATTTTATCTTGGTCACTTTTAGGTCGAGGGTCGAACTCAGGGAAGTGGGGTTACAAGTCATGTTTCTACGCCCTTCCTACAATGAGTCTCTTTTGTTCGTTTATTGTGTTTTTGGTGTCTTTATATTTAGATTTTTTTCTGATAATCTTTGTCCTTGAGGCACACCCTCCAAATTAGGTTCTTGGCTTTGAGCCAAATCAGGGTTCCAAAATGGGTTCTGCTATTCGTAGGATAGATTACTTGCAAGTCAAGTATTATCTTTTCTCTTTTATATATTTTTTTATCTTTTTACTAGCATGCAAGAGAAATAGAAATAAAGTAAATATGGTATAAATATATATGTATATACTATATATGTATAAAGGGGTGGGGGTGGAGGCGGAGATGGAGTTTAGCATGGTGTCGAGTCGATCGTCGTCTAGAAAGACGCAACTAACAGGACGAAGTGCCGCGTGTAAGGTGGATTGGTGGAAGATGAACACGCTTTCTGTACGTGTGTATCGGGGAATATTAGCAACTGGTGCAGATATTCCTGCGATACAACGTATGGTAAGTAATGTGAAAATATATATATATATATATATATATATATATATGTATGTATATATAACTATATAGATGTATATATATATGTATGTATATGTATATAGTAATATATGTATGTATAGATATATGTAGCTAGATGTGTATATATATATATGGATATGTATATATGTATGTATATTTATATATATATATATATATAAGTATATGTGTATATATATGTATATATATATGTATACGTATATAACTATATGTATATATGTATATATATATATATGTATATATATCAATATATATATGTATACGTGTATATATATATATGTATATAATAGTGTATAGGTGTGTGTGTATGAAAGTGTGAGTGTAGGTGTGTAAGTGTTGGTAAAGAGAGTGAGAGAGTGCTGAGAGAGAGAGAGAGAGAGAGAGAGGGTGCTACTGGAGTGAAGACGTGCAGGTTAAGTTGTCTGAGGCTTCCAAGCGCCGTCTGGAGCTTCATGCGCGCGCGCAAGCACGTATGCATGCCGAGAGGGGCACGCTGGAAGGGAGAGAGCGTGGGGAGAGGAGAGGCTGGAGCGGGCGCTCGCAGACGCACGCGGGTGAAGGAGAGGGCGACGCAGACGCACGTAGACGCGTGGGCGGGCGCTGGATTCGGCGCGGGGCTGAACGCGTGCACGGGCGAACAACAGTAGTTGCGCGCCGGGTGACCGGATAAGTGAGAAGCTTACCGGTCACCCCACTGTAGCCATAGTGTTTCGCAGATTGGCGTGAATAGTGGCTACAGTGTATGGCCGAGCCGCGCGATCGGGTACGCCCGGTGCTGTGAGTGCAGATGGCTCGGCATGCACGGAAGAGTGGCTCCGGCTGGTGGCTTGCGGGCGGGGTGTCGCGACAGAGCGCGCGGAGAGGGCTGCTCGCGTGCGCGGTGGAGGGCGAGGGCGACCTGCTGCTTGTGCGGTGGCTTGCGAGCGTTGGCTGGGGTGCGTGAAGCGTGGCCAGCCGCTGTAGAGGTGCGCAGTGGCCGGTTGCGGGCGGAAGAGAGAGCGTGACAAGGCGTGCGGAGAGGGAGGCAAAGGCGCCTACAGGCTCGCACGGTGGTCTGCGTGCGCTGCTGGCACCTTGCTGCTGCTGTGGAGCTCGGTTGGCTGCTGCAGGGCGTGTGGTGGTCGGTTGAGCTTCAAAGCTGAAGCTTTGCGGTAATGGCTGAAGGTGCTTCAAACGGCGAAACAAGAAAAGAGCCACCACGCCCACCGGCTCTTTGATGAGCTGGGCGGTGGTGGACTCACGGTGGTGGTTGTGCACCACCGTGAGGTGCTCCTATCCGCAGGGTGTCTCCTCAGAGGAGGAGGGCTGCGTATGGAGGGAGAGGGGGAGGGGACGGTGGCCTGGAAGGAGAAGTGGAGCTGTTGTGTTTTTGGCTTGGAGGACCAGGCTACTGCAAAGGAAGAAGTTGCCCTCTTTTTAAAGAAGAGAGCATGCACAGCCATGCCCTGGCTGTGCATGGCTCATGCATGGCTCATGGTAGGGAGAGGTTGCATGCGGCTGCAGGGAGTGGCGAGTAGGGAATGGTTGAGTCAGGACAAGGTGCGAAGAAGAACTCTTCCTTGCAGCTGCGGGAAGAATTCCAAATCAAATAACATTAAAAATAAAAAGATGGTGAATTTTGCGAAGCAGCACTTGGAGAAAAATGTAAATTGCGAGGCCATTTATTTACTCTCCTCTCTCAATTAAATGCCTGCATGCATGTATTTTTACAAATGCGACTATGGAACCCTAATATGCATAGGTAATGCTAGGAAATAGCACATGACGGCACAATTGCAGGTGTATTTTTGCGGTGCAATCAGTTAACTCGAATCATTGCCGTTTAGGTAGTATAGGGTCAAGTTAACCTAACATTTTAGTTTTAATTCTTTTTAACCGGTTGAGTCCAAATTATTCACTAGGAGGCATAATCATAATTTTAATTCACCATTCTTATTAGTTAAATTAATGAATAACTAATTACTATGATAATTATAATATATATTAAGTACATGAATATTTGCACAAAAGAGTAAACAATTAAAGCATGCAACTCATGTTGATTATGACTGAGACAAAAATAGTGTATGATGAATATAGGACCTCGTATTACAATATAAAAGTCAAATCAATCTCTTCTCTATGTTTATTTAACTCTTTCTCAAGCTCTTCTCATTGTCTTTATTTTCTCTTAAGCTCTCACTCACATTTTAACCACTTCTCTTCCTTAGCTTCTTTTCCTCTCTTTCCTTCTCTTGCCTCTTTATCTTTTCTCACTATGCACTTGAAGATCCACACTTAGTCGATTTTTGTCAACTTAAGCCCATCTCACTTAATTTTAACAAAAATTTGTTAATGGGTGGCTCAGGTTTTTCGGGGATACACAGCAGCTTGTAGGGTGGGACCAGACCCTACTAAGTCCAAGCCTAAGTTTAATTAGGTGGATTTTTATCAATTTAGCCATGCATAGTCTCCGGCCCATCATAGGCCCACATGCACGCTCGCCCACCCAGGCCCACGCACACAAGCACACGCTTGTGCACACACACATACGCACATGCACGACACATGCACTCATAAGATAAGGAGCATAGAGGGGATCTGTGTGCCCATCGCTGACGATTGAAGTGTTGGGTGCACATTTTCCTATTATACTAAGGCAGGCACTCGAGAACTATCGAGGTTGGACTAATCCTGTCGGTCCTGCCTTTGCCGCAGCTACATCAGATTGATCTTCAAAAGACAATTCCGATTGACTTACTGATTCAAATTGAGCAAACAAGGGCTCAATCGAAAGCTCTTGAGTTCCTCTATTCAATTTTAGCGCCACTTTGGGCTTTGAATTAGATTTGATCCACTGATTCAAGGGAAGAATATGGCTATTCCACCATATTCAAAATGTGAACTCAGAGGGTGAACTCAGGTCTTACAACCAACAGAGAGGTTAATACCCCTCTATTGAGGGTCTGGAATACTTCAGTGAAGTATTCCATATGGTTTAGAAGAGGGAGAGAGGTCAGAGAGTGCTTCAAAAAGCTCCAAAAGCTGAGAGCTTCAATATGAAGATTTAGAGCTTAGATTCAAGTTCAAATTTGTCTAGGAGAGAGATGAGACCATCTAAATTCCATCTGAATGGATTCAAGAGATCAAGCTCGATTGTTCTGGGCAGAATTGACCTTCAAATTTCAATGGAAATCCTAAGAACAGTGTTTGGGTTTAGAACTAACCCAAACTGTGTAGAACTTTGAATCCTACTCAATCCTCAATAAAACTCACTTAAATTAGCCTGGACCAATTCACAATCCTCCAAGAAACTTACATAACCCTTTAGATCTGAGATTAAGATCATAAATCACCACAATCAAATTAGAGTTGACTGTGAAAACCTAAAAGTTGACTTTCCAAATTAGAGCTTCTCAAGTCTAATTAAAAATCCAATTAGGCTACAATCCAACTAAGAAATCACTTGCGCACCTCAAATTCAAATTTTGAGCATTTTTTAAGTGATATCAAGCATCATCACCCGAGATGTGAAAGTGGTGAGTTCGGCAGACCAAATCAGGATTTCCTAATCAAAACTGAATCCAATTCATGCTTCCTGAAGTCCTATTGAAGCTTTTAGATCTATCTCTAGGATTATAAGTGGTCTGATTAGGTCTCCTCAGCTCTGCCAGAGTTGAGGAAGATGATGTCCAACAAAGAATATTACTCATTAAAAACAAATTTAATCACTGATTCATGATCCTATGATCATAGAGAAGCATTCTGGAGCTTCTCAAAGAGTTCCAGAGGCTAAGGCTTGGTTTTGGTTAATCGGAGCTTGCCGGAGCTTCGGTGAACGTCGTTCAGATTCACTAGAATAGAAACTTCCATTCAACAGACCAAGAATGGTCTCAAATGACTCTTGAGATCTCAAGAAACCTTAGGAACTTCTTAATTTTCGTAATTGGAGATTAAATTAAAAGATTTATCAATGAATTAATAAGATCATCTATTAAGCTCGCCTGAACTCAATAGTGACCCTCTCACTCAATTGAGTGAGAGGGTCACTATTGAGTTCAGGCGAACGAGTGAGGGGAAAGACTCATGGGAGTCTGGCGATGGTGTAGGAGTGAGTGATTAGGTGCAAGAACTCCTCCTGAGCCGTCATTGACAGCAAGCTCAGAAGGTTGGGGTGAATTAGGCATTTTAATTATATTAGTTAATTTGTCTAATTAAAGGCAAGATCGGGGTCCTATAGTTGTGGAGAAGTGATGGAGGGCCCCTAATAGAGGTGATTTAAGCTGTGAAACCTCTGCCATGGGTAGCAGAGGTCTCCAATGGAGGTGTAGTGGACTAGGCGGTAAGGTGATAATATCATGTAATTAATAGAGTAGAAGTGATCGCGAGTAGAGTTAGAATGTGATCAATGGATTTAAAAGATGAAAGAGGCTCCTGACAAGTTCAAGGAACTCGCCGGAGTTGTGGAAGATGACGGAATTCAAGTCATTTAACTAAGCTAAACTACTAACTAAGCTAAACTAATTTAGACTAATCTAGGATCCTAATTCAAATGTTACCTAGACAAAGGAGATTAGAAGACTCCGTCGGAGGATCATGACGGAGGAAGAAACCAGAGGGTTGAGGAAGAGGTCCGACGGAGAGGAATGCAACATGTAGGAGTAGGAAGATGGCGGCGCAACCTCAGTGCTAGATGTAGCGAAGGGTGGCAGAGATCAGAGGATGATCAGAGCTTTGGAGAAGACTGGAAGAAAGGGGGTACAGGTGATGAGTGGCTACTCATCATAGCTAAAAGGCCGAAATTAAGCTAGATACTAAGCAAAACAATATCAAATTAACACATAAAAAGGGTTAAGTGTGGGAATTAAAGAAAAGACCTAAAACTTTTAATGTGTGTTAAAATCTCCTAATTAGGTCACAAAAATAAGATATTCTGAAAATTAAAGAATAAATGATGATCCATGCATAAATTGAACACATAAACAAGTTTGAAAAGCCAAATCAGAAGTAAAATAAATGTCGTAAATGTTCAATTAAGCACATGTAAAAATTTGAAAGCAATTGGACATCATTTAGGCTTAGAAATAAATAGATTACAATTAGGTCCTTCATGCATTACATTTCTACCCTTCAAAACTCCTTCTTGGACCTATTTGCAAGCCGCAGGGACCCTTTTATAAGACTGCAGGGCCCTTCCAGCTGCTATTCTTCTCGCTTATGGGCCTGCATGCAAATGTTCTACCCCTTCTTCTGAGGGTCCGTCTGCAAATTTCCCCTTTATTTCAAAGAGAAGCCTGTGTTCTTCACGCGCACTGTAGCGCGCGAAGAACACAGCCATTCTCGACCGTCCATCGCACCTTTGATCTCGATCTGCGGCTGGATTCAAATGGAACCTTCGCGCGATTCGGTGCGTGCGTTCACCTCTCTTCCTAGATCTCATCTGACGGTCAGATCTCTCTCTTGACTCACCGCGCGCTCTACCCATCTCATCCTCACCGCCGGCCTGATTCTGATTAACCTCACCCTTGCGGTGATCTCAGTCACTGAGCTGCTATTTAAGCACCTCAGTGGTGTCGCGCGCGAGGGATCGCTCCCTCCTACATCTCTTAGCGATCAATTCTTCCACTCCAGTCTCTCCTCCTCATCTGGACCCTGATTTCACAGCCACCGGCTGTGGAATCATCGCCTGCTCTCGACCCTCCTCGTCGCTAAGGACCTCGTAGCACCTGAGGACGACCCTGGAGTCTCACTAGCAGACTCTTCCCTCCGCTGGAGTCACCCTCCTCCTTTCTTCCTCCTTAGCCGCCGGCTAAGGACCCATAGGTCCCATTCTTCCTGTTAGTTTAGTTTTTAATTCTGCACAAGTAGTGTTAGATTTAGTTTACAGTAGTTTAGAATAGATTTAGTTTTAATTGTTAGTGTTTAATGTTAGCTGTAGTTAGATTAGTCTTAGGAGTAGAATTAGTATTAGATCCCCTCCCTCACCTCCTCTGATCAGTCCAGATCAGAGGGGAAGAATCATCTGTTCATTAATCAATTTATCTCCCTCTTCATGTTTTGTTTTTCCACCATCCAATTCTGATTTATGTTCCTTTTAACGACGAATCTTTCATCTGTCACCCACACATCTGGACCCAATTCCAGATCTGATGGTGTACTGCCTCAGATCTGAAATTGGCGTCACAAGCACCATTTGGGGCTTCTCACTCACCCCATTTGTGTTCACAAAAGCCCCTTTTATTTTAGATTGATTGCCTCAGTTTGTCAGATTCACTTTAACATGGGTTTTGAAGAGATTTTGCTTTCTGAAATGTCTTGACAGATCTGACAAATTGAAGGGATTTTGGTTTTTCTTGAGGGCAAGGATTCTGAGAAGTTCTCTGGTGACAGAGAACAAATCAGAAGAGCCTTTCATGAATTTGCTTCTGCCTTGATCTGAATGCATTTGCTAGCTTTTATAAATTCCTTTAATGCATTCTTTATTTTTCTGATTTGTCATTTCAGAACTGCCATACACCACCTGTTTGATAATTATTTTTGTATGGTGATTCTCTAACCTAAGGAGTTTTCCATACTCCTTAAGGTTGCAAGAAACTGGGATTGTATGTTTTCGGTTTTAATTGACTGAGTTAAGTCTTCCTTCATGCTGTCTATGGCATTAGGAAGACTAACTCAATGCCATTTGTGTTTTGATCTGAAATGACGCTTTTGATAAGGGCTTTTCCTTGTGGGTATTTGAACTGAATTCTTATGTGATTTTCGTGAGATTTATACCCTTATCAGATTGGGATTTCAACTCTTTAATTTTTAGTTTGTTCTGAATTTTCTCTTATTCCCAGTTATACAGTAAAATGCTGCAAACTGCAGCAACATTCCCCTCTTCTCTAAATTCTCCTCTTCTCTGTGAATGCTTTCCCCCTCTTCAAATGGACTAACTGCAGCAGCAGTTAGCCCATTTGACAGTGGCTGAAGCCACTGACACTGCTAAAACACCCTGAACAGTACATTCTCTTCCCTCTCCATCTTCTCTGACAGTAGCTTAGCTGCTGTTTAAAATGAAATAAAAACTTAATTTAACCCTCATTCCCTAAATTCCTACTAAAACCTAATTATACATACTTAATTTCACACTGTAAATATACATATCCATACTATTATAACTATAATATACAGCCTGATTATGTACGTAGACATACATAGATATACGGTAAATACTGTATAAACTTGTACATAAATCTATATACATATGTAATCTATGTAAATATATGTATAAATACTGAACTATTATGTATGTATTTACTGATATATGTATATGTATATATACAGATTCATATGTACATATTCAGTAGCTATATTGTAGAATAAATTAGCTAAATTAATAATTTAGAGCTATAATTAAGTAAATAAATCTATAGACTTAGGTTAACATATATAGTAAGTAATTTAAGTTAGTTAAAGTACAATTATACCTAGTATAGCTTACTGTAACTTAGTTTTATTTAAAACACTCAGAACAGCTAGTTTAGCTTAAATAAAATAGAAATAAATTCGTAAATATACAATAAAAATATGTATAAAATACTTAAGTATGTAAATTGAATCTGTATAAGGTCAATTAGACCATTTACTAACTATTTTATAAGTAATTAACTATTTAATCACCTAAATCAACCTGTACAATCAGCCTAGTTTAGCGAATTTATTTGTATAGTAAACATAATTAAAATTCAAAATTAATTAATCAATTATGTATTATTATGTAAATATTTTATTTACCATATTTTATTTTATTTTATTTTAATAATTTATGGCCCCCAAATCGAGGGCCAAAAACGCGCACAGACGCAGCTGCGTTTGGTTTCCAGCGCACGATGTGGCGCTGGAATAGCGCCACATCGTGGGCTGCAAACGAAACGCAGCATATAAATATAATTTATGTTATAACCTTACCAGTCGTCATGGCGCCGGGCGCCCGAAACTTCACCTGCTCCGTCTGATCCGATAACCCGATTCTGATATGTGCTGAATACTGAATGCGTGATTCCTGTGTGGGGCTGGGAGCCCGAGCGTGTGCGAACTTGTTGAAGGCGTTGGGCTGAGGCCCTGCGCTGATACGAAAATGTAATTAAGCACCTAATCTGAGATTAGGGCGCGCTTAGTAGAGGTCTGGTCCCACCCGAAGGGTGCTGTGTATCCCTCGAAAAGCGCACCCGCTAATTAAACACATTTTACACTAAGGACTCCACCGCAGCCTCTGAAAGACTACACAGAACAAAATGAAAGGACAGACGACTTAAAAAAAAAAAAGAGATAACACGAGATAACAACATAAAAGACTCTGTACATATGTAAAATTAAACCCACATAATTACTAACAGAATAAAACGACACTATAAATGTCGCTAAAGACCTCAGGTTGCTTCTTTAGGTTGTATATAGTGTTTCCTGAGATTTAGCGACGTTTATATCTGTCACTAAAACTGATATGTATGTCACTATAAATAAATGACTAGTAAGTTAAGTTTTTACACCATGGTATCCTAATGGAGTATGAACTAACATATTAGTGTTAATAGTATAACTTGTAAATACATAGTTTAGAGTATAATAATAGATTGTTTGATGCTTGTTCATAGTTAGCATTTTTGCAAGCACTTCTTAGTAACTAGGTAAACAAAACATTCATTCATTCTTTAAATGTAAAGTTTCTTTTTTTGAATAAGAAGACAATTTTGGAGATAATCAAAGAGTGACCGAATTAAATTCAATAAATTGCCTCTCAGAGAACGACCTGGAACAAAACCAGTAAAAATTAGATAAATAAGCAAATGATAATAATGGTTGTAATGACTGGAACTCACCCATGCTCACCACTATACGACATCCTTAATGTTATATTGTACACCCTGTACTACAACGACATAATCAACAATTATTACCAATTTCAAACACAACAACCACACATCACAACCAACAAAAAAACCCGATCAACAGGTCACCAAAGGTTAGGGAAGAATAGCCTATTGAGTGACTCAGTGGGGGAAGAGGGTAGGGAGTCCCTCCCCGAGATCGAGGTGTGTAGGTCTATTTATAAGTGGCAGAGAGGAGTAGGGGATCTATATCTAGATGCAATTGTGTCCAAGTGTAGTGGTTTAAAGGTCTTCGTCTCTAGCGACGATGAAGTCACTGCAGTAGAGTTTGTTGGGCTAAAGAAGATAGGAGCCGTCGGATGAAATGGCAGCGGTGAGAGGAAGGTAGGCGGCCAAAACAAACGTGTTCAAACGTAGGATGGAAGGTGATCCAATGGTGTCAGCACCGGACCTCCTTGGTCGTCCGTAGTTGATGAAGAAGAAGACGAAGGTAGTGCTCACAAGGACCTCTTTGCAATAAAGGCTAAGGACCTAGTTGTAGAAAAAATCTCAATTGACATAGAAGTTAAGGACTAAAACGTAAACAGATAGTTTTTAGGCTTATTTTAATTTATTTCTTTTTCAACTTTTTATATATAATTATAAATTAGTTAAATATTAAATTTATGCCTTGAATTTATGTTTTTACCCTTCTTAGCCCTATTTAATTAAGTGATTAATTTTCTTAAGTTAATTAAGTACTTAGGTCATAAAATTAATTAAATTAGTTTAGATATTAAACAAATAGCTAAGTGTTTAATATTTGAGTCCAAATTATTAATTACGTTATTATTAAGATTAATTGATATTTAATTTAGTGTTTTTAACTAATTTTGAAGGTCCTTAATATTTAATCCTCTATATTATAATTAACCCTGTATTTAGTATATTTTTAGCTAATTAACTAGGGAAACTAGTTAATTAGGGGTAATTAAGAGTCATGATGAGTCTTTCATCATACCCCTAAGTCAAAGTTTTGCCAGTCTCTAGCAAAATTAACCAAGAAATATGATGATTTAAGTACCAGGGTAATTAAATATTCATAAATAATTCTATAGTAGTGGAATGCTTAGGTCAGAATTTTTAATATTCACATTTTTTATTTTTATATTTAAATAAATATCCATAAATATACAGAGCATTAGCAAGAATTCACTTACTATGGGCTCAAAATCCTATACACTTCTAAAAAATATGTATTCACAAAAATAGAATTTTGATGAGAATTTCTTTCGAATTAGAACATTGAAAACCTATTTATTCTCTGTATCCACTTTAAACTCTAAAACAAAAGAAGTGAAGATGACTAAAAAAAACAAAACTCAAAGGCTGGAATTTAAATTCCAACTCAAAAATTCAATAGACATAGGTTAATCCTTAAGTTTATGAAATTCAATTTTTACCAACCTAACTTTTGCAAATTAACTAGACACCCTTTGTTAACCAAATTCAGAGTAAAGTAAAATCCCTAACCAGCCAGCCTACAGCACCAAGGACAAACTTCTAGACCTAGGGTTTTGTCAATCTATCTCCTTTAGGCCTCAACTGCTAGTCTCCAAAACCTGATTTCTCAGGCTTCACTACCCAATATAAAGGTTCAGTAGCTATGATTTTAAAGCATTCGTGCTCGTGAACAGACTTGTCCTAAAGGCATCCGAAGTTGCAAAAATCCAGATCTTAAGACATCAATTTCTAATCTAGGATATTCCAATTCAAGCCTTTGGCTTGGCCTTACTCAGATTTGGTTGCTTTCTCCTCACAATTTTTCTATCCCAAGGTCAACACGATTTGTGTATATCTCCCCAGTGGACCATTGGGTCTCTTATTTCTATATTTTAACTCCATATTTTTTTCAATCCATTTTCTATAGGTTAAAACACCCATATGTAACAACGTGCTTTTATTAATGCAGGAAAGGGTAGCTACCATTTGTAGCGAGATGCTTTATTTGGTGGATAAAACCTGCATAGGCATCCATTTGTAGTGAGATGCTTAACTGTAGGGTGTATATAATTTTTTTTTCTTTTTTTTCAATAATTTATTTTTCTCCTCATTTTTCTTACTAAATAAAATACTCCAATTCCTTTTTCTAGGTGAGTGGCACATCCTTCACCCTTTCAAGAGCTGTCCCGTAAAAATCCTTAGACTAAAGAGGATTTAGAATCGATCTCTTAACCTGTGTTTTTGCGGTCTTAAATGCCAACAAGACAATTCTAATGTGTGTGAATTTTGGATACTTAGTGATAAGGTGGATTCGCATGCAAAAAGGATTAGAGTTTGGAAAACCCATCGTCGTAGTTCGATTCACGAGAAAATCTGTCGATCAGATAAAATTTATAACTAAAGCTTGAAAAGTGAGTCCTGGGTCGAACACGGAGAAGCGAACGTTTGGTTTTGAAAGGTACATGTTTTGCTTTTTATTTATTTTTGTTATTTTTATCTTATCTAATTTTTTTGATATTTTCAATAAGGCAAGAGATCAGGTCGATGAAATCTATCTAATCTACTTGCAAAATGAAAAGAGAGAGACAGAGAGAGAGAGAGAAACAATCATGTATTTCTATAAGGAAATGTTTATTACAACTAGGAAAGCAGAAAAATTATACTACGAAAGCAATAAAGATAGAGATAGGTGAGAGAAACCTCCTCGATAGTTGCTTGGAGGATGACTCACTTTGACGTCGCCTGGAGGAAGGTGGTGAGGAGTGAGATGAGTGATGACGGAGCTGGAGGACGGAGGGCAGGGTAGGACGGCGTTAGGCAAGGATCTACTTCCCAAAGTAGGTGAGAAGACAATCACATGATGCTCCACGAAGGGGGATGAGAGGAGGGAAAATATTTGGTTTTCTACTCTAAAGGAACATCCCAGGCTTGGGACAAGATCTCTCTAGAGCCTTGGAGGTGGTGAGAGGAAGAAAGGAAGAGATGAAGAAAAATGGGAGGGATAGGGGTTCTTTTATAGTGGAGGAAAGAATAAAATTCGTATATAGGACATTTAGTGATGATCATAAACGTCGCTGAAGATCCGCCACAAATATCGTTGAAGATAGCCCACGCACCCACCCGCCGCTGTGCTGGTGCGTGCTCCATGCGCCCATGCACTGCTGCACATGCGTGCCTCTACGCACACACGTGCAGTGGCGCGTGCATGCGCATGGGTGGCCTGGGTTGCGCCAAGTGGTGTAATTTGGGTCGTCCATCTTCTTTTCGTTGTAGGGCTGCTACAGAGGTCGGATTGAGTCGATTTTCATGCCGTTGGGCTACGATTGTTGACTCAAATCTATCCGCGCGGTCAGATTTGTCGTTTGAATCTCCGAATTACATCACCTAGTCCCTTGCCCATTGATCTTCCTCGAACTGCATATCGTGCTACACGACTCTGATCAAGGCGATTTCGGAGGTGTTGGACTCTCATCGTCGTCTGATCAAATTCGTATGGTTGGATCGTCAATCCGAGGATCCGAAATAAATTTCCTTCTCTCCTGATCACAAAAAGGATGCAATTAACCTAAAATATACCCAATTAGTCTAAATGCATAATGATGCATGTTACACAATATTTATAATATGGAAGGTAAATCTAAGCCTAGGAACATGCATAAATGGACATTTTAACCTAAATGAATGTATCTACATCATGTCCCCTTGCCTATCTTTTGCTAGTCCCTAGTAAAATTAAACTACATGCTATGTATAAAAATAGAATTAAGACTCGATCGCTTAGGCCTAAGTCATTTATTAATAATAGAAAATTTCAACTAAGGTCCTAAACTACGAAAACTCAACACTACTCGGGTGTCTGCTAGAATGCAAACCGCCCAAGTCCTCGCATTATTTGAAAATGGAAGAATACATTTTTTTTGTTTTTCTTCTTTTCTAATTTTTTGGACTTTTGGAGTTTGAGAGTTTCGGGATAACTTTTTATGGTTACCCGACTCGTCCAAGACTCTAAAAGGACTCTAAGTGTTAAGCATCTTGTGAAAGGGTGATAGACTCACTAGGCAGCGGTTAAAATGGACTTCGGGTTTCTATGACCCTAGGTGACCTTAAAGATTTCTGCCTAGAACGATAGCTTTCTCCCTACTTCTAAATTTTTTATGGGGTCAACACAAGGGCGAACCCAGTGTATATCTCCCCAGTTTATTCTACTTCCCTGCTTCTTCCCTAAGTGTTTTGGGAATTATTTGTGCACTTTTGTAAGCTGGGCTCTGGACAACCGGCCAATGGGCTGTTACCCATTGCAACTTGTCAACCGTACTCGTGCGGTGAAGTGTGGTTTATTTTCTATTTTTTCTCCTTTTTTTTAGTACCATCTTTTTCTTTTTCTAAGTAGGTGGTTTCCCTAATCTAAGATTTACCTAAAAGCAGTAGAATAAGTTTGGTCAAGTAGCTGGGCTTTGGACAATCGGCCAATGGGCTGTTACCCACGGCAACTTGCTAGCCATGCTGCCTCAGAAAGTTCATTAGCTACCTAATTTTCGAAGAAACTGCCGAAAAGTGAGTTAGTGCAAATAGAGTGTAGATGCTTAGTCCTAAAATCCCCTCAAATTAGAGGGTGGGTTGATAAGTCGTGTACTTATCATCCCAATTTATTCACCAAATTAAAGTAAATTACTTGACGAGGACTCAAGACTAAGTCCACATTCGAGTATACACCTGAGCTAATTAAGTTCGAAGATTCGAAGAGTCTAAGTGTTCAGGTCCTATCGTATCATTTCCTAACATTAATAACTTCCAAAAGTCCAAGTTCTCTTCTCCTAATTCTATTTTTTTTTTATCTTTTTGAATTTTTATTTTGTAAAAAAGAAAATAAAAGCAATTATACAGAGCTAACGAAATAATTTCAGGATTAAGTATCCACCCTCCCATCACTAAATGATGCAATCCCCTCATTGTAAAAACAAAGACATGAAAAGGGCGGAATAACAGAATATCACCTGAATTTTGTGACAATCCAATCAGTTCTGTAGAGAACGTTGAATATACGCACATGCTAAATTTTAATGCCTTCAGCTAGGCTTAATATACATAGAAAGAAGGATTTGAGAATTCACAAGTGCGGGTCAGAATCAAAATAAAAAGATTAATCCTCAGACCCGCCAACAGAAGATGTCCACAAATGTAGACCAAGTTGTCGCGTAGACCCATGTCCTAAGGTCGAGTGGTTCTAAGGTTTTGGATGAAAATCACGCAGAACCAAAGATTGTTGTATTTACGGGGCCAGGCCTGCGGTTTGGTGCTATGCAACCCAAGACTAAAGTGTCGGACAAAAGGTAGACTTGATTCACTAGGTTTAGATGTCCACTTAATGTTCAGCTCATAAAAATAATCAGTCATTCCAAGCTTGGGTCGCACATCAAAGGTATCGTAAGGGCCCTAGTAAAAAGTAGGTGGTTTTAGGTCAATAGGTACCCTTAAATCCAAAATCATAGTTCCCTCAGAAGTAGCTTCCCAGATTTTTATTTCCAACTTCCTCTAATCTAACCGCTTTGGCCCACCTCTGAAGAGTACCTGCAATCACAGTAAGATCAGAGAAAAAGTGAGATAAAAGTTAGGTAAGGTGGAAAAAAAATGCGAGAAAAATCAAAGAGCATTACCTCTCCGGCAATGGCGCCAAAATGATCGCACATGTTTTGCGAGTTTGAAATCAGGGTTACAAGTAACCCTTCGTTGCAGTTGCAAAATGCTTGGTCAAATAAAATTTATACCGAAACTCCAAGGGAGTCCCAGGTTGAACATGGGGAGGCAAACGTTTGGTTTTGAAAATCCACGTTTCTCTTTTTATTTGTTTATTTTATTTTTGTCTTTTCTAATTTTTTTGGTATTTTTAATAGGCAAGAGATTAGGTTGATGAAAACTTTATCTACTTGCAAAAATGTAAGAGAGAGAGGGAGAAAGAGAGAGAGAAATAATTATCTATTCATGAACAACTGTTTGTTACAACTACGAAAGCAGGAAAACTACACTATGAAAGCGTAAACAGATAGAAAGAGGTGAGAGAAATCCCCTCCGATGGTTTCTTGGAGGATGACTCGCTCTGACGTCACCGGGAAAAAGGTGGTGAGGAGCAAGACGAAGGAGGACGGAGCTGGAGGACGGAGGGTGGGGCAAGATGGCGTTGCAGCAAGGATCTTCCCGAAGGGCGGTGAGAGGACGACCATGGGATGCTCCATGAATGAGGATGAGGGGAGGGAAAACTATTTTGTTTTCTACTCTAGAGGAGCATCCTGGGTTTGGGACAAGCTCTCTTTAGAGCCTTGGAGCTGGTGAGAGGAAGAAAGGAAGAGATGGTTTGGAATGGTGGTGGGTGGGTCCTTTTATAGTGGAGAAGGAAGAACAAATTTGCATCTGGGTCATTACTGATGACCATAAACGTCGCTGCAGCTGACGCTGAAGATCCACCCTTCAATTCCTCTTGCTAGCGCACGCAGACCATTAGTGACAGTTGCAAGCATCACAAAAGGCCCACATTGCTGAAGATTCGCGCCTATCCTCCGTTGGCACCCGCTTCGTTGGCACGCGCTGTGCACTTTACGCGTCCATGCTCCCCGTGCTGTGCGCACGCACACACTGGCATGCGCTGCACTGCTGCTGCGTGCAGCTGTGGTTGTGTGCGGTGCGCTGCTACTGGCCGGCATTGGGCGGCCTGGATGGCACCACGTGGTGACATTTGGGTCATCCATTCTTCTTTCTTTTGTAGAGGGTGCCACAGTGCTTAGATCGAGATGATTCTCACACTGCTGGACTGTAATCGTCACTCCAGATCCATCCGTACGGTTGGATTTTCCATCCAAAACCCATACGGATGTTGCATTCCCCCTGGCCATTGATCTTCCTTGGACCTCGTATGATGCTACGGTTCTCTGATCAAGACGATTTCAAAGGCGTTAGACTCCGATTGTCGTCCTAATCTGATCCGTATAGTCCGATCATCCATCTGAGGCCCTGAAATAAGTCTTCTTCTCTCTTGACCATAAAAAGGACCTAATTAACCTAAAATATATACAACTACTCTAAATGTAGAATGATGCATGCTATGCAATATTTATAACCTAAAATACAAATCTAAGCCTAGGAACATGCATGAATAAGCATTTTAACTTAAATAGATGTGTCTATATCATACACCCCGTCCAAAATACCCAAGTCCAACAATTGTGGCTGAATTAGGATTGACTTGGGTTGGGTGATCTCAAAAATATCGTAATTCAGCTCTTCAGGGTGTGGTTGAGCAGTGGGGCTACTAAATGAATCATTAGGATTCGGATCGTCCAAGTTAGCCCCAACATGATCATAATCTTCAATAATCAGGCTATCAAAAGGTTCGTCATGCTCCTCAAGCTCGTTCGTCTCACTAAAATCCTCTTCCTTAAGCTCAAGTGAGACTTCACCTAAAGATTCGTCACCCTCAACGTCAAAGAATTCTTGATCCTTATTTATATATGTTTCAAAATCATATGTCATTTCATGGTCCATGGAGACATTTTTCATCGTTCACTGGCTCGGGGATTTCAGGTGAAGCAATCGATTCATCCTCAATGGGTTGCTCTAGCCCAACCTGGTCTTCCCCGGTCTCAGACCATGTATCCCCCCCGACAGGCGCCTGAGTAGGTTCAAACATTGGCTCTCCTGAAAGGGGTTCATCTTGAGAATCACTCCAAGATTGGACTAAGGCAACCACAAATTTCATCCTCAACCTCGATAATTTCCCAAGTAGAAACTCACCAAGGCCCCTATCCCTAACATTTTGGAGCAAATCCAATAAAGAGCTATTCAACTCATCAATCATTTTTATCAGTCTCCAATGCTTCAATGCATGGTGTTGGTTGGGCTTCTAAAGATTGTATGGTATTCCTCAAGTTAGCCAATACCTTATCTTGGATCTGGTTCACCTAAACCGAATGGTTCGGTTCAGGTTTGGGTAGGTTTGGGTAAAATCTAGGAGAGTCAAGATATCAAGGTTCTTGGGTCCTTCCCTGATGGTAGGTCATTTCAGGTTGTTTAAAGAATGGCAGCGACCTATGTTTAGCATAATTCTGGGGAGGGTAAGTGTTATAATCAGCATATCCTTCATGTTTCTAGAACTGGTTAGGTTGATCATCAACGGGTGGAGATCTATAATCATTGTAGCTCTGGGAAGGATAGTAATCATAGTCTTGTTGTCCAGGGTTAGACCTTGGACACTGAGGTTCGGATTGATATCCCCAATTAAAGTTATCCCGACTAGTGGATGGGTAATTATAAGTCTAGTCGGGATAGTAATCATCTTCGGTATAAGTGGTGGTAGGAGGGTAGGATGGGAAATGAGTGTAGGATGTGGAAGGATATATGGTCGAATAGGAGGGGAAATCAGAAGAAAGAAAGGAGCTCTACAATACAAGCAATCAACCTTGTCCTTAGGTGGGTTATCCTAAAGACCAACAGACTCCGAGGACTTGTCTTGAGATTATAACTGATTTGGTCTACTTTTATCCGGTCAATCCAACCAGCTAAAAGGAGGGGCTGGGGAGAAGGTTCTTCCTTTATCTTGTGACTTCGGTTCCTAGTGTACCCCCTAGCTGCAGTCCTTTGATGCTACTCCCTTAGCTAGACATCAAATGGATCAGCAGAAGCAGATTAATCGAAAAAAATCTCAGTCTGAGCCTCGAAGAGCGAATCGATCCTTAAGGCCAACATCTACTCAATTTTAATTAAGCTTGGGATGATTGCGCTCTTGGAATGTTATGGGCCCTTTAGATGGGTTGTGCCCTTCATGATCAATTCGAATGTGTGTGCGTGCACAGTCATGGTTTGCAAACAAGGTTATTTGATGATGTGTCTTTTAGTGTTTAACCTTATTTGGTAGCTTTTAGGGTTTAATCTTAGGTGTATTCAATCAAGTTTAGGAGAACACTCTAAGTTTTGAAAACACGGGTGTAGATATATTCCTTTAAAAATCAGAAATAAAATGTGGAGTGCCTATTTCAGTTCTAAAAATCAACCCTAAGTGCAAGCTATTTGATGAATCAATTTTAATTTGAGTGGTACGACCCAAATAGCTCAATCAATTGGCTTGTTGCACCACTTAGTTAAGGCACACAAAAAGTCTTAACCTAGTCAGATTTTTACTTATGTGTATTGAGTTGAAGTGTACTGGGTCCATAGGTCAGCTCCTGGTTAAGTAGTAGAATCAAAGTGGAATGGTGCGCCTTAAGTCGAGAGTTGTGGGTGCTAATGTGTGTCTCTTTTAGGAAATCCCACAATCAGATAAGTTATTTTTATTTTTTATTTATGCTGATGGCGAGGTGAGTGGCGTGATAAACAAGACAAACAATTTCTATCTTAGGGTTTGTGAAAACACCTAAGTAGATTAGGTCTTGATTATTAAGGTGGTGAAATGATTTAGTGGGTGGGGAAGTGGGGGAAAACTTACAAATGTCTCTACCCACACTTTACTCCAATCTACCACCTTCGACTCCGTGATCGGGTTCCTGCAAGATAATAAATCGAAGAAGAAAGATATGTTAGAAAAATATGTAAGTAATGTAAGAAAGTGCAAAAAAAATCAAAAAGCATTGCTTCCCAGGCAACGGCGTCAAAATGAAAAGGTGGATTTGCACGCGGAAAGGATTGGAGTTTGGAAAACCCATCGCCATAGTTCGATTCGCGAGAAAATCCATCGATCAGATAAAATTTATAACCGAAACTCAAAATGTGAGTTCCAGGTCTAACATGGGGAAGCGAACGTTTGGTTTTCAAAGATGTGTTTCGCTTTTTATTTGTTTTTGTCGTTTTTGTCTTTTCTAAATTTTTTGGTATTTTTAATTGGGCAAGAGATCTGGTTGATGAAATCTAGCTAATCTACTTGCAAAAAAAAAGAGAGATAGAGAGAGAGCGAGAAACAATCATGTATTTTTATAATGAAATGTTTATTACAACTTGGAAAGTGGGAAAACTATACTACGAAAGCAATAAAGATAGAGATAGGTGAGAGAAATCCCCCTTGACGGTCGCTTGGAGGACGACTCGCTCTAACGTCGCCTGGACGAAGGTGGTGAGGAGCAGAACGAATGAGGATAGAGCCGGAGGGCGGGGCAAGATGGCTTCGCAGTTAAGATCTACTTCCCGAAGTAGGTGAGAAGACAATCACGGGATGCTCCACGAAGGGGGATGAGAGGAGGGAAAATATTTGATTTTCTACTCTAGAGGAGCATTTCGGGCTTGGGATAAACTCTCTCTAGAGCCATGGAGGTGGTGAGAGGAAGAAAAGAAGAGATAAATAAAAATGGGAGAGGTAGGGGTCCTTTTATAGTGGAGGAAACAATCAAATTCATATATAGGACATTTAGTGACTATCATAAACGTCACTGAAGATCCGCCTTAAACGTTGCTGAAGATAGCCCACGCGCCCACCCACCGTTACGCTGGCACGCACTCCACACGCCCGTGTCGCGAGACTCGCGCACGCACCCATGCACGCCCACTACGCTGCAGCGCATGTGTGCCTCCGCGCCCGCGCTGCTGTGCGCGTGCGTGTGCATGGGGGGCCTGGGTTGCGCCAAGTGGTGCGATCTACGCCATCCATCTTCTTTTTGATGTAGGGGCTGCTAGAAAGGTCAGATTGAGTCGATTTTCACCCAGTTGGGCTGTGATCGTCAACCCAAATCCATCCGCGCATCAGATTTCTCGTTTGAAGCTCTGAATTATGTCAGTTAGCCCCTTGGCCGTTGATTTTCCTCGGACTGCATATGGTGCTACAAGACTCCGATCAAGGCGATTTCGAAGGTGTTGGACTCCGATTGTCATCCTAATCAGATCTATATGGTTGTATCATCAATTTGAGGCTTTGAAATAAGTTTACTCTAAATGCAGAATGATGCATGCTATGCAATATTTATAATATGAAATGCAAATCTAAGCCTAGGAACATGCATAAATAGGCATTTTAACCTAAATAGATGTGTCTACATCACCTAGGTTACTTAGCTTTCAAGCTAAAGCGTGGACAACAAAGCCTTTCACTCTCAGGTCCCTTAAACCATTAGTATCATCCCGCAAGATCTGTCAAGACGCAACTCGCTAAGTCTAGCCGAATGTCCTCAATTGATTAATCTAACTATAGCCTGTTAGATCTTTTGGCTAAGAATTCTACCAACTCCTTAATCAAATCTAGGTAGCTAGTCTTGTTACTCAACTTGGTGGTAAAAACAAATATTAAAAAATAAAAAAGATTTAATCTAGTCTTATTGACCAAGAAAGTTACAATTTAATTTCAAAATTTAAGTCTTATGTAACTTAATACATCTTAATTACTTTGTTTTAGAATGAAGAGAGAGAAAAACACATCCTATAGGGTTTCAAACTCTAACTCGAGAAAAATCCCATTTAACATTCGCACACAAATGCGTATTTTGAAAAGGTATTTAAGATAAAGTTTAAAATAAGGATTCAGTGTTCTTTGTTAATTATATACTATTTACAATTAAATATATTTTTGGCTTCCAACCTAAAAAAGAAAATTAAGTTCTTTAATTACTACTATAAGTATTTAAATACATTTTTATGTTCTTCTATTCTTCTTAGAAAATATATGTAATCCCCCTATTTTTTTAATTTTTATAATTATATATTTTAGTTTTTATGCTTTATAAATTTTTCAAATTTTTATGACTTTTTCAAAAATTTTCTATATTTATTATTTAAATTTTTCTATTTTTAAAATTTTCTTTTTTTCTACCAATATACTTTGAGTATTAATATTTCACTTCACACTCTCCTAAGCTAAAATGTTACAATGTCATTACAATAAGGGTGAAAAAGACTCTACACTACACTTAGTATAGGGTGACTGATGGAGTTGTAAAAAGGAGATCAAAGATCTCTATGCGGATGATTTCAAGTCTTACCTAAGTCAGAGTGGTCAGTCGGACTAAGTGAAGAGTAGACAAAATAAGGAAGTGACAGATAAAGAACAGACTCAAGTGTATAGGTAGATGAAAGTGTGGAAAGTTAGGAAACGGCTATATACAAGGTGTGTGGATGCTAAGTTTTATACCTTCAGCTAGGCGTAAACCCTAGAGAGTTAATAGAGCATGTAACAGTATCCAACATGACTCAAGACGTGTTGCTAGAAAAGGTTTAAGGCGTTGACCATTGACTTTGAAGGGTTTATTCTTGTTGGGTTTGGTTATTTCGACAGCTCAATTATCGAAGACTCTAATGACATCAAATGGACTTGTCCATTTGGATTTAAGTTTACCGAGGAAGAGTTTTGAACGGGCATCAAAGAGCAACACCTTCTGACTAGGTGCGAAAGATTTGCAGGAAATGTGTTTATCATGGAAGGCTTTTAATTTTTCCTTATACATCTTAGAACTCTCAGGAATCATGTCAGAGTTCCTCAAGTTCACTAAGCTGCAACCTATAGTGATCACCAGCCTTCACGAGGTCAAGATTACAGGCTTTAATTGCCCAATAGGCCTTGTGTTCGACTTCTACGGGAAGATGACAGGGTTTTCCGTAAACAACTTTGTATGATGACATGCCTATAGGTGTTTTGTGAGCAGTCTTATAAGCCCACAAAGCCTCTGCTAAACGGGAAGACCAATCCTTTCTATCGGATTGGATTATCATTTGAAGGATCTTTTTGATCTCCTGATTAGAGACCTCAGTTTGCCCATTAGTTTGGGGATGATAAGTTGTAGCAATACGATGTGTGACCCCATATTTTCTAAGCAAATTCCTAAATTGGCGTTATTGAAATGGGATCCATCGTCAGAAATGATAACACGTGGTATCCCAAAATGAGAGATGATATGACTCTGAATAAAAGGAATGACAACTCTATGATCATTTGTGCGTGTGGGTATGGCTTCGATCCAACAAGAAATATAATTAACAGTGAGTAAAATGTACTCGAAGCCAAAAGAAGATAAAAATGGACCCATAAAATTTATGCCCCAAATATCAAAGATTTCACAAACAACAATCGGGTTCAGAGGCATCATGTCTTTGCGTGACATGCTACCAAGAGTTTGGCAGTGACAACATGCCTTATAATGTCTATGAATCTGCAAAAAGAGTGGGCCAATAAAACCCGCACTGCAAAACTTTTGCAGCGATCTTACGACCAGAAAAATGACCACCACAAGCCTGGTCATAACAAAAAGATAGGACAGAGTCAATCTCAGAAGAAGATACACAACGCCTGATGATTTGATCATTGTAAAGTTGAAATAGATACGAATCTTCCAAGAAATAGTATTTGGCTTCTGATTTGAGTCGTTATTTGTGATTCCCATCCCAGTCAGGCGGGAATTGATGTGTAACCAAATAATTCACGATGTCAACATACCAAGGAAGATCATAAGATATAGTCAAAAGATCATCAGAAAAATGTTCGGTGATTGGAGAAGACTATATTTTCATAAGGAAGGCTGGAAAGGTGGTCTGCAACGACATTCTGGCGTCCTACGTTATCACGAATTTCTAAGTCAAATTTTTGTAAAAGCAAGATCCATCTGATCAACCTAGGTTTCATGTCCTTAGATAGAAGGTGTTTGATTGCAGAGTGATCAGAGTACACAATGATTCGAGATCCAAGGATGTAAGATCTGAATTTTTCCAATCCAAATACTATTGCTAGCAATTCCTTCTCAGTAACAGTTTAATTCCTTTGTGCGTCATTTAGTGTCTTACTTGCGTAGTAAATCACTATAGGATTTTTCTTTATTTTCTATCCTAAAACAACTCCAACTACGTAATCAGATACATCACACATGATTTCAAAAGGTAGATTCCAAAATGGAGATTGCAAAATAGGAGTCTGTGTAACTCTGTCTCTCAAGGTCTCAAATGTAGATATACACTCATTCATCTCAAAAACCATGTCTTTCTTTAGGAGATTCATGAGTGGTTGGGCAATCTTTCAGAAATCAAGTATAAATCTTCTATAAAATCCAACATGCCCGAGAAAGGATCGGATGCCCTTGATCAAGTCAGGGATTGGTAGATTTGAGATTTGATTTATCTTGGCTCGAACTACTTGGATAGCTCGCTCAAACATGAGATGGCCAAGTACAATGCTCTCTGGAACCATAAAATGGCTCTTCTCCCAGCTGAGGACAAGATTCACATCAATACAACGTTTTAAGATCTTTGATAGATTATCAAGATAGATAACAAAGTTCTCCCTAAAGACTAAAAAATCATCCATGAATACTTCCATATATTCACTCACCATCTCAGTAAAAATGGCTAGCATGCACCTCTAAAAAGTCACGGGTGAGTTGTAAAGCCCAAATGACATCCTTCGAAAAGCAAAGGTTCCGATGGGGCAGGTGGAAGTCATTTTCTCTTGATCTTCGGGGTGGATCGTGACTTGGTTGTATCCGGAGTAACCATCCAAAAAGCAAAACTTATTACCAGCAAGTTTCTCAAGGATTTGATTAATGAATGGTAGAGGAAAGTGGTCTTTCTCTGTAACTGTGTTGAGTTTGCAGTAGTCGATACAAACCCACCATGAATTCACAATTCGTGTGGGAATAGTTTCTCCATATTTAGTCTTGATTATGGTGAGTCCTGCCTTTTTGGGTTCCACTTGAGTTGGACTCACCCAAGGGCTATCAAATATAGGATAGATAATGTCAGCGTCTAGCCACATGATGATTTCTTTCTTTACGACCTCCTTAAGATTCTGATTTAGTTGCCGCTGTGCTTCGTGGGAAGGTCGTGCCCCATATTCAATATAGATACGATGAGTACAGTAATTGGGGCTAATCCCAGTGAGATCACGTAAGTCCGCCCGATTGCCTTATGATCTTGCAAAACCACAATCAATTTTGATTTTTGAGATTCAGAAAGATGTGAATTGATGATTATAAGATATGTTTGATTAGGTTCGAGATAGACATATTTAAGTGTGCCAGGCAATGGTTTGAGTTCAACCTTAGGAGTAGAATCAACAACAGAGTTTGGGACAAGATTTTCTACTGTAAAAAGAGGCAAAGATAACTCGTGTGATTCAACTTCTGGATCGAGTAGAGATTCTGATAGCGGGATTTCATCCTAAGGGTAAATGCTATCAAAAGTAAGGTCTTCTAGGTCTAAGGAACTAGGCTCATCCTCAAGAATAGAAACATATTTTATCTCCTCAATCCATTTGCAATCTAATCCTCAAGTTACTCTAAATATATCAAGTTTAATTGTCTTCTCCCCAAACTTTAGCTCTATCTTTCCAAACTCACAGTCTATGTTGGCCTTCGTAGTGGCCAAAAAGGGTCTCCGTAAAATAATTGGGGTATCTCTAATGCATTCAAGTACTTCCATATCAAGTCCAATAAAATCCACTGGGAAGTAGAAGTCTCGAACTCTAACTATGATATCTTCCGAAATTCCTTTTTGTGACTTAATAGATCATCTGGTAATTGTAAAGTTACATTGGTAGGTTCAAGGTTTTTTTATCTCAAAGTGTTCTACCAAGGAAGATGGAATAAGGTTAATGGATGCTCCTAAATCAAGGAGGGCTTTATCAAAGCACTGGTCCCTAATTATACAGGAAATAAATGAAGAACCTAGGTCTTTCTTTTTTAAAGGAAGTGTACTCGAAATAATTAAGTTCACCTGCTCAGAGAGTACCACAATGCTCCCTTTCTTCAGCTTATGCTTAGGAGTACCTAACTCCTTGAGAAATCTTGTGTAAGTCGGAATGTGCTTGATAGCATCTAAGAGTGGAATATTAATGTGAACTTGTTCAAAAATTTTAATTAAATCCTCATCTAATGTGACAGGCTGCTTTTGTTTTCTAGATTTCTTCGATGCTTCTGGGAATTGGACTTGGATATCCTGTTCTACTAAGGGGTTACCCTGATCTCAAGAATTAGCGAGAATAGCGGGATCACGTGAATCACCTCTCATAGGTATAGAAACAGGAGCTGTTCTAAATGTACTAGGTTCTTGGGATTACAAACGTGGATCTACGGGGTCCCCAGTGGAAGTCTTGTTACGACCCGGTTCCCGAATCCCTACAAAACACACAAAAGGTCCTCAAGTGTCTGTATTGTGCGCTCTGACTATCCATCCGTCTGGGGGTGATATGCTGTACTGAACCTCAATTGTGTCCCCAAGGCCTGCTGAAACTCAGCCCAAAATTGGGATGTAAAGCAGGTATCCTGATCGGATACAATCTCCCGCGGAACTCCGTGCAGACGTACCACATCGCGGATATACCTCTCTACCAACTGTGCTGGTCTCAAAGTGACTCAGATCGGTAAGAAATGTGCCGTCTTCGTCAATCTGTCTACAATCACCCAGACTGCATCGTGTCCTCACTGGGTAACGGGCAAGACCACCACCAAATCTATGGTAATGCTCTCCCACTTCCACTCTGGCATTGGAAGTGGTTGCAATAGCCCTGTAGGCCTTTGATTCTCGACTTTCACTTGCTGGCACACCGAACACTGCTGCACGAATTCACCTAAACCCGTTTCATTTCCCTCCACCAAAAGTTGCGTCTCAGATCATAATACATCTTTGTGTTCCCAGGATGTATGGTGAACCTGGAACCGTGTGCCTCAGTCAGGAACTCTCTCAATAGCTCTCATCCCGGGGAACACACAAACGTCCCCTGATGCGCAGCACCTCGTCGGTAAAGGAGAAGTCTCCAGGGTCCCCTGACAGTATTCTGTCACGCAATGACTGAAGGTACGGGTCTGCCATCTGTCCTGTGATAATGCGATCTATCAGCTCTGGCCTCGTCGGTCGTGTCACAGTCACTGCCCCACGGTGCCCCAGTAACTCTAGGGGTCGCCAACTGCCCATCTCCTCCATGAGTCTCCAACCCTGTGCTTATAAACTGGCCAAGTGGGTGGGCACCTTCCGGCTCAAGGCATCAGCCACCACGTTGGCCTTCCTCGGATGGTAGGAAATGCTGCAGTCATAGTCCTTCAGGAGCTCTAACCAACGTCTCTGTCTCATGTTGAGCTCATTCTGATCAAAGAAGTATCTGAGGCTCTTATGATCTGTGAAAATCTCAAAAGTCTTACGATACAAGTAGTGCCTCCAAGTCTTTAGTGCGAAGATGACAGCTGCCAGCTTTAGGTCGTGGGTAGGGTAGCTATGCTCATGGGGCTTCAGTTGCCGCGAAGCGTAAGCGACAACGTGACCCCGCTGCGTGAGCACACCCCCTAACCCCTGCAAAGAGGCGTCTGTGTACACAACGAACCCACCACTGCTGTCTGGGATGGTAAGCACGGGAGTCGAAGTCAGCCTCTCCTTCAGCTCCTAAAAACACACCTCACAAGCGTCTGTCCAAGAAAAGGGCACGTCCTTCTGGGTCAGCTGTGTTATAGGACGTGCAATTTGCGAGAAACCCTTGATAAACCACCTGTAGTAGCCTACCAGTCCCAAGAAACTGCGGATCTCTATCACTGTACGTGGTCTCTCCCACCTGAGCACCGCCTCAACCTTGGCTGGGTCCACAGCCAAGCCACCCCCGGAAATCACATGACCTAAGAAGGTCACCTCCCTTAACTAGAACTCGCACTTGCTGTATTTGGCGTACATCCTACATCGTCTCAGTGTGTCCAAAATCATCTGCAAGTGCTGTCCGTGCTGCGCCTGATCCCGAGAGTAGATGAGCACATCATCAATAAATGCCACCACGAACTGATCCTGGTATGGTCTGAGCACTTGATTCATCAAATCCATGAAAGCAGCGGGGGCATTGGTCAGCCCAAACGGCATGACCAAAAACTCGTAATGTCTGTACCGGGTGCGAAAAGCTGTCTTGGAGACGTCGGTCTCCTTGATCCTCAACTGGTGGTAGCCAGACCTCAAGTCTATCTTGGAGAAAACCTTGGCACCTCGCAACTGGTCAAACAAGTCGTCAATCCTCAGCAGCGGATATCGGTTCTTGATGGTGACCCTATTCAGCTGTCTGTAGTCCACACAAAGGCGTAGGGTGCCATTCTTCTTCACAAACAATACCGGGGTTCCCCACGGAGACGCACTGGGCCTCACAAAGCCCTTCTCCAGAAGGTCTTGCAACTGGGACTTAAGCTCTCACAGCTCAAGTGGTGTCATCTTGTAAGGTGCTATAAAAATGGGACTCGTCCCCGGTACCAGTGAGATCTCAAACTTGATCTCTCGCTTGGGCGGTAGTCCTAGCAGTTCCTCTGGGAACACGTTGGGGTACTCTCTGACCAC
Organism: Thalassia testudinum; assembly: GCA_037157565.1. Taxonomy (NCBI): domain Eukaryota; kingdom Viridiplantae; phylum Streptophyta; class Magnoliopsida; order Alismatales; family Hydrocharitaceae; genus Thalassia; species Thalassia testudinum. The sequence continues at coordinate 146,601,634 of JAZHRO010000031.1, read as the reverse complement.
CGGGATACTCTGAAAATCTGTCATGGGCTTGGGCTCTGCCACTACACAAGCCAGAAAGCCCTCACACCCCTGGCCCGAAAGTCTTGCCACCCGAAGTGCAGAAATGCACATGAAGCCTCCGTCCAGTGGCTGCCTGTGAAACTCAAAAGAGGGCAACTCTGGTATGGAGATGATCTTCCTCTCAAAACTCCACCAAAGTGTGGTAAGCGGACAACTAGTCTATCCCCAGAATCATGCCAAAGTCATCCATCGGTATCACAATCAGATCAGCGGGGTGGCTGTGTCCCCTAACACTGACCTCACAACCTGTGTAAACCTCCTCAGCTACAAACAACTGATCACCCGGACTTCTGATCACAAATGGATCCTCGAACAACACAGTCTTACCCCAAACTGACAGCAAAAGTAGCAGCGACAAACGAGTGCGTGGCGCCGGAATCAAAAAGTGTGCAAGCTAGTCTGTCGGAAACTGTAACCATACCTGCCACCACTGAACCTGAAGCTTTGGCGTCTCTGTATGTTAGGGTGTTGATATGCCCCTCAGCCCTAGGTGCGGACGAAGCAACCACACTCTGTGTCGGACAGGTAGCCGCTGGTCGGTACCCTCCCAGCGACTGCTATCCTCCCCTACGTGCCTGGGAACCGCGGCCTCCTGCTCGTCCTCCAGTGCTTGGCGCGGGGAGCATCTACTGACCTCTAGCCCTAGACGGGCAATCCCGCCTGATGTGACCCGGCTGGTCACATTAGTAGCAAAGGGGAACTCGACTCCTGCCCTCAGTAGGTCCCTATTGACAGCTGGGTGGGGGTCCAGTGCTAGCAGTTGGCCCCTGTTGGGGGCCCCTAGAGGCCACTGACGACCCCGCAAAATATGACGGCTCTCCTGTGGGCGCCGTGTGCCTCCTCTCTCGCCGGCCTTGTGAGTAGTCTGGCTAGTAGGGCCTCTTCCATCTGCTGTCAGTGTCACGTGCGGCCGGGTTGGTCTCCTTATATGTCATGGATGCCTCCACCACTCTAGAGAACGTAGACAGCTTCAGGGGTTTGACATACCTCCAAATAGCAGGCCAGAGTCCCTCGGTGAACCTCCACAGGCGCTCCTCCTCGGTAGCCACAGCTGTCGCGGCGAAATGAGACAGCTCCAGAAAACGCTTGCGATACGCGCTCACGGTCATCGTCCCCTGGCAGAGACTATGGAACTCCCGCCTCCTCTGATCGTGCCATATCTGTGGAAAGTACTGCTCGCAGAAGAGGGTGACAAACTGGTCTCAAGTCGGCTCGGCCCTCTCCTGACCTTTGACTACCCTCCACCACCTGTGTGCCGCGCTCTCCAACTTGTACATGGCAAAGGCCACACGGCACTCCGCAGGGGGTGAAATGTGTCAAACACCTTCTCGATCTACTTGAGCTAGTGCTCTGCCTTAGTCGAGTCCTCATCCCCCTTGAAGGAGGGGGCGTCAACTTTCGGAACTGTCCGAAAAGCTCGTAATGGCGCTGAAGTGGGGAAGCTGGTATGCCTCTAGGCAAGGAGGGCTTGTGCTCCACGTCCAGCGCTGTGTCTGTCTCGCGGTCCCACAGAGGACTCTCCCTCCGCAGCCCTAGGGAGAGGCACCCGTGGAGGCTGTTGAAGCTCCTCTTGTACGATCTCCCGCATCAGCTGGGCGAGGTCTTGGGCTTGAACGCTCGGAAGTAGTGGCTGATCTACTGTGACATCGGGCTCAACGCGTCCGCCCCTCCGACCTCGTCCTCGGTCGCGTCCACGGCCCGCCTCAATGACTCCATGTCGAGGCATCTCCTGCAAGAAGACGCGAACACAGAACAGAAAGGCGTGAATTCCACAGACATTCAACAAAGGAAACTCAGAACAGATGTCAAAAGGTACGTTGTGGTGGTTACTCTAGTCACAAGCACGTGAGTTGGTTATTTTCCAGCTTGTTGGTTCACTTCTTGGGACGACTTTGTTCTGATACCATCTTATTACGACCTGATTTTCGAATCCCTACAGGACACGAGACTGGACTGACTCGACTGATCCCAAGACCCAGTTGTGCAATGACAAAGTAACCAAAAAGCAATAAAATAAACCACATTCACCATGCAAGTAACTAACAGTAACAAAAGTACAGTAGTAAAGAAATAAACTAATACAGTACACACCACCACAACAGTAGGAAAGTAAATGAGTACAGGAATAATAAGTTCACAATGAAAGAGTATAGAAGTGTAATAAACTACTCACTACAACAGGAAACGGAGTACAACAGAAAGCTACAATTATTGGGCTCTCCTAGGCCCAGCAGCCTCTGCAGCCGTAGGTTCTGGCTGCTCAACACCTGATCCTGAAAAAGGTTATGAGTATAAAACGTCAGCGAACGCTGAGTAGAGTGGCAACCAACTAAAACAATAAAGGTGGAAAGGTAGTTGTTTTTCAATTTCTTTCTTTCTTTAACTAATTATTCTTTCTTTTATCACTTGGTTTATTTATCAGGTCTCTTTTTTGATTTCGAATGTTTCTCATGAGAACGATCTTAATTGCAGTCTTTTCCAAAGAATAGAAGTAGCACGTGGTGCTCTCTTGGCTGGGAGTCCATCGTGGTGGTCCTACACTCAGTCAACCACCCCAAGGTCATGGACAGACGTAACTGTGACTACGGCATGCGTAATAAGCGCACGGGTAGCTACCCCGCACTGGCACGCGGTCAGTCATTTCCATTAGCGGGTGCGCCTAAAACACAGCACGAAACCAGTATAAGGCATAGCCCTCTCAGAAAAAGGGGTTTAGCCCCTAAGAACCAAACAGGGGTCTTGCCCCTCCACAATCTGCGCATCCTCGCCTGACTACCCTGGTTTGCCCAATGGGCCTAACAAGTCGGTGTAAGGCGCTTAGCTGAACCTCAGGCCCCGTAGGGTGGCTAGCTCTCTCCTTACACTAGTAGCTCTTCCCGGTACTGTGTACGCGAGGGCCAAGTAGTCGGTACAGAGTGGCCAATCCTAACCCCGGGTCCCAACCCAAAGGCGGCTAGCTCCACTCTGCATTAAACAGGGGGGATAGTCTCTCTCCTTGGTACTCCGCACTCAAGGGCCAACTCACTTCCCCACTCACATTCCCAGTTCCATTTCATTTATTTTCAGAAGCTCTACTCCTAATTCCCTGTAGGGTTCATACAAATATTCCTCAGGCCATTCCATACCAGGTTTCATCATTTCTACTTCCATTTCTCAGGTTCTACACATGTAACATGTAACTTTATTGTTCACATTCCAGGTTTATTCATAGGTAGCTCCTGTTTCCAACATTCACCCTTCTATTTCCAGTTCATATACATGCAGCTCATATTATGACATTTAACGTAAACAACAGGAATTTACATGCAATAGTTTGCTAGTACAAGTACTTTACATTTCACAGGCAACTGTTATTCATTTACAGGCAATTATTAGCATTCTATCTACTCATCCAAGACTGCAATTCATACATTCATTACAAATATTCCAGTGTTTCTAGTCCTAGGATTCGTGCCATACCCTAGGATCTAATCATTCATTTCACATATGCATTCAGGTTTTTAATTAAACTAGGGGAAGCCGTTCTACCACTAAACCCAGGAGTAGTGGGGGCTTGATAGGCAGGTCCGCGTGCCTCAGCAAACCCCAAACCCGCAACGGGATGAGGTCCTATCGCAAGGATCACTCACAAGAGACTACTTAGAACAGGATAAAAAGTATTCCAACAAGTAGAGGAATTTATACAGGAAACAACGATATCTTAATTGCGGAAATCAGATCTCAAACAGACTCTAAACGGGTCAAAAATAGTAATTCTGATTCACATCAGACATCTGGAACACCTTCTAGACGTCTTAAAAGAGTCCAGAACCATACCTCAACTCCTGCGCCACTCCTCAGACGTCCAGGAACTCCGTTAGACCGTCTGGACCCAGTTCCAGACGTCCGACCACCTCTTCGGAAGTCTGGAAACGCTTCCCTTCGTCTGGTGCCTCGCCCAGACGTCTGGACTGCGTGGGAGGGCGTGTCCTACGCCTTCCCGAAGCGAATCCTGCACGCGTCAACGAAAATCTTCTCAATATGGCACGAAACAGCGCTTCAGCGGAATGGCCTACATGGCCATATCCGCAAAGAAGGTGTACGTCGCGAAGCTTACCTCTTAGTCATCTAGAATCTCCTCCAGACATCGTCTACGTCGTTTGGACGTCAATCCAGACGTTTGATTCTGGGAAAAACCCAGAATCAGAACCTGCCTTCGCCTTCTCACGCCGCGCGTGGCCACATCGCACCCGCTCGCCTGCTGCTCCTGTTGTAGCAGTGTCGGGGAGGACCTCCTCGACGCACCTCTCTACCTCGCGATCGGCTATGAGCTCTCCAGCGAGCTCCCACACGAGCTCGCACGCTTGCTCTCCTCTCTTCCCCTCGCTGCTCCTCTCCTCCCACGCTGCTCACGCTCGCTGCTCGCTGCTCTCGCTGGAGGAAGGAGAAGGGTGGCTGGAAGTGGGGTGAATGAGGGAGAGGAGGGGGGTTTAGGGTTTTCATCGGTGAGAGGAGAGAGGAGAAGAAAATGAGGGTCGCGTACTATCTGCCTGTAGCATGCATGCAGACGCGAGGACGTAGACGAAAATTTTGATTTTCAGACGTCTGGGAGTGGGTCCAGACGTCTTGCAAGACGTCTGACCCTCAATCCAAACGTCTTACCAGACGTTTGACCTAAAGTACGGACGTCTTAAAAAGGTTTAATGACTCGGGTCTTAACAAGTCTCACGGTGGGTTGTAACAGAGTTAATACCCGCATGTGAAGAGGAAGTACGAGAAGATGTAGATGCTTAATTGTGGAAAGATGTCTTCGGTAGTAAAGGTTGATTCGTTTGATTCGGATATGATTGCTGTTGATTTGGATACAAAAATTTGGGAGGTGCAATGGACATGTTGATTCTAATTTAGGGGAACTTGATTTAGAAAGTGGGCTTGTCCCTGGGTCGGATGTTGACCTCCTGGGTTAAACCTATTATTTTGGATATTTCTAGGGTTTGGAACTGGCTAGGATGGAAGGGCCCCTAGTTGACGAGATTCAGCTAACTGCGTAATTTGGTACCTAAGGTTAGCCAGTTCAGTTGAACATTGTCGTTGGACCTCAACGAGAGCCTCAGCATTCTGTCGCTGGCTCTCAGTCACAACTCGCAAAATCTGATCAAGCTGCATGTCTCTCTTTGTCCCTGAGTAGTTCTGTGTACTCGCGTGAAAGGGCCTGGCATTGGATTGCTGAAACAGCAATGTAGGAAGGTTTTATCGAGTCTGATTCAGATATTGTGGTCTTTGGGAATGATCAGGCCAAGAGAAATTAGGGTGATTATGCCATCCAGAATTATAGGTATTTGAATATGAGTTTGATCTCATAGTGTATCCTTGAATGGCGTTTAAATCATAAGGATATGGCATGTTTTCCACAAAAGTAGGAAGTGGGGAAAGAGGTGGGAATGATGGGACAAAGGTCCCTCCTTGGGCTAGTGAATGAGTAGCAAGTAAACCTAAGGAAGAAGGATCTCTAGAATCTAGATTATTTACAAATTCCCTCATCGTGGGAATTTGCGAAATAGGTAAATGCGTGGGATTCTCCGTAGTGACTAGAGGTGTAAGAGTTTTCATAGTGTTGCGGACCTCGTCGAGATGCTTCGCTGCGTTGTCGACCTTGTCCATTTTCTCAGCTATGATTTCTAAATCCCTTGAACTAGACGGGTTTTCGATCTCATGAATGCCCTTGCGATGAGAGTTTTGATGCGGATTTTGGTGCGTGTTTCCTCGCGTGAATTGCGACATTAATGCATTGTTAATCAAGTTTTCTGCCATCTCTTCAAGCAGTTTTGAGGCGGATTCTTTCTCGTGATTCAAGAAGTTCCCACCACAAGAGGATCGACTAGATTGCGAATGCTCTCTTATAATCCGTAGTAAAAGATATGCATGAGTTGCCAACGAGGGATGTTGTGATTTGGGCATTTCCTTTGCAATTCATGAAAGCACTCCCACGCTTCATGAATTGGTTCTTCTTGATTCTAAGTAAAGGTGGTAATGGCTCGCCTAAGGGCATTGGTGCAACCTATAGGAAAAAATTTCTTCAAAAATGCATATTCGAGTTCGTTCCAAGTCAAGATGGGTTTAGGGTTTGTGTGGTACCAGTAGGCGGCTTTGTCTTCTAAACTAAAGGAGGACATTTTCATTAGTAGGATTTTCCATTTTTTATTTCGAGGACTGATGGGAACACCATCATGAGTATAACTAGCTCAATTTAGTTATTATCAAGGAATAAATGCTCCTACATTACTGAAAAAAGGCCATAATTCGCTGCAAATCATTATGAGAGAAATACAAGAAAATAAGAGTAAAACTATAGTTTTAGTAGCATATCTCAATTGCAGTACAATCACAGGTTTTCCTAGGGGGTAATTAAGGGTCAAATGGCCTTAAATGTCCAACGAGTGGGTTAGTACAGATAGAAAAGGTTTTCGCGTGTTTTGAGGATTAAATGACTTATGAAATCATAAAAACAAACCCGCTTAATTAATAGAGGTTTTGTCAGGATAAAATTTACCTAAATCCTCTAAAATTCATAGAAACATATTCTCTAGGGTTTGGTACCTTCAAATTGACCATCAGAACTCGTCTTGACCCAAAATAGAGTCTCAGACTGACATTTGCCCTAATTTAGGTTTTTGCATAAATTACTTAGTCAAACTAGGTCAAAACCAAAATCTAACTTCACCATTGGATTCCTTGGGTCTAAATTAGGTTTGTACCAAAATTTGGGCCAAATCTGAGATCATCTTGACCAAATTTGCATTTTGGTCCAATCACTCTATCTCATTCAGACCCTTAACTTTTGAATTCCTTATAAATAGCCCCCCAACTTCTTTATCTTCTTCACAGAAAGGTCCTTGCTGCCATGAATCTTAGTCCTACAACTCTGGCAACCTTTGATTGAAGAGAACTCTGCTTAACCAATCCCTTCCAAAATTGGAAGGGAGATTCCTTGAGTAGTCCTCTTCCCATTGAATCCGTCCATAAACCCTAAAACTTTCCCAATCTCTCATACGAACACATGAGAGATTTGAGTATCTTATTTCGACGAGCATCCCAAGCTTGGAAGCTTGGCTTCCAATCTTAAAACCCCTTCATGAACCCTATAAAAGGATCCCCAGGGCACAGTCGTGCTCTTCAGCAAGGTTTGGGGCCAAAACCCTCTTCAAAACTCCACCTTCGGTCCCACTCCGCCTTAGCTTCGGCGAGCCTCTTCCTCCGTCATCTCCAACCTCCCAATCGCCAACTTGGGAGCACCAATATCTTCGTCTCCTTCACCCGCGCCTGGTGTGCCAAAGCTAGGGTCGTCCTCCTCTCTCTTCCTCGCCGTCGGTGTCAGCCAATCAAAGTTGGCGTCCTCCTTCCCCTTTCATCCCTAATACTAGGTCCTTCAACTGCCTCTTCCCCTCTACTTCCTCTTCCTTTCTTCTATCATTCAATTCGACCTCCACTACCGCCATTCACCCTCATCTCCTCCATCTCCGGTGACCACTCCAGCAAGGGTTCCCATCCGCCACACACGTCCATCACCCTGGCCAACTAGTCCACAATCTCTGCCACACTCCCCTCATTGAAAGCCCTCTACCTATTCGCCACTCCACTCACCCAAACACACTGACGACCAAACCCACCTTCAGACGCTATTCCTGACTCCGTACGACCACCACAGACCACCATCCTCCACAAAACCACCGCCACTACCTTCGTTGTGGTCCGGCGATGCTTATGAGCTGTTCTAATGTGGCCGTGGGGCCGTATTTTTGATTCTCAAGTTTCTCTCGTCCAAGCCATTACCGAAAAGCTTCAAAAGAAGCTTGAAGCTACTTCAGCACCTACAGCTCCAAACAACATCTCCAAGAGATGCGGCTACACTCCAGGTCTCGTTCCAAGGCCTCGATTAGGCGCTACATCCTCAGCAGCCACTCCAATTGCAGACGCCACCACCTGCTGCTGTGCGAAGGAAGGAGGGGGACATTTAGTCCCACCTCGGAAGCGGGCGGCAACAAAGAGGCACATAAATTGATTTTATGCCTTTAGCTATTCACCTCAAGTGACACACAGGGGTGAGGTCCTTACGCCTTGACGTGCCTCGCCCAAGACACTGCACCTGTAGGCCTGGTGCACCCGATTACCCACCTAAGCCACACACCTCGGCTGCTACCCACTGCAGGCAGACCTGGTCCTAGGTGTGCGTGTACCCGATAACCTAACTATCCTAACTATGGCCCTGAGAGGGCGGATCACAGAGAAAGTGAAAGGAGAGAGGGTGCGGGTTAGGGGGGTTTTGCTCTATTATTTAATGGCTAACACTTAGCCATTTGAGAAGTTGTTCCCCCTGTGCGTGAGAAGAAGAGGAGGCTGAAGTAGAAGCCAAAGAAGAGGAAGAAGAGAGAAGAGAAGAAAAGCACTGTAGAATCAGACATTTAAGACGTCTGATCCTACCAGCAGACGTCTGATTTGAGGCTTGATACTTGATACTGTTGAGATATTGAATGCTTGATATATATGCTTAGAGAATAATTGGTGATTTAAATCACCATTATTTTAGCTTCTCTACCTTTTTATTGCCTCAAAATACATGAGAATTCATTGAACATCTAAAGTGACATATTAGTATTTATTTAATATTATTTTGTGATTTAAATTCTAGTGATAATTTGCATTATTTAGATTAGTGTGTGAATTCCTATTTGCTCTCTATGTTCGACCTCGGACTTAAAATTTGGGTAATAAATTATATTCGTTTTTCGCACTGATTCAATCTATGCTACAACGCGACGATTTTAAAACCCATTTCAGAGAGACTAACAAGGACCAAGAGTTTGAGATAGATTTTTCAGATCGTTGATATGTTGGAATGGATCCTCAGATGGATACCCGTGAAAGTATGGGATTAGAACTATAATATTTGGCTTTAACTCAATGTCATTTTCCCCAACGGGAATCCTAACATTAGGCTTTACTTGTGTATTAGATGGATTATAGTAGTCTCGGAGTAGAGGCCTAGGACGAGGTGGAAGAGGAAAATCAGGTGGATCAGGACCCGCCTCAAGTCAAGGAGGAGGACAGGCATGCAAATTCTGTAGGTTTTGAAGAGCAGCTGTCAGCAAATTAATTTTGTAGTTCTGCTTGAGCATTTGTAAGTTCTGGTTCAGAAGTGCCTCATGGATATCAAAAGGCGGCATCTCCCCCTAACTAAAAGAAAAAGGGATCTCAAGATTCAGGTTCTACAATTGATCCATGGAATCAAATGCAAAAAATGCAGAAAATTCAGACGATAAAATTGGTTAATTCAGTGTAACCGACTTGGATAAACCTGTCAAAGGAGATACGAGGGGCGGTTTCAGCGATTGCCTCCCGTGCATAAAACACAAAAATGTGCAAAGGCACACTCACACCTCTGCGAAAAACAACAGCAAGCAAAACCCGAAAATAATGCGAAAAGTGAATTTTTCTTCTTTTCAAAGGAAAAGAAAATCCTAAGAATACGCGTAAAATGTAGTGATGCAAACAAGTAGAATATCAATCCAAAATATGTGCCTACGGAGGTGTGTATCCTTAAATTCAAAGGTCTAAGATCTAGGATTGAGATCACTCATTACTAGCTCCCCAGGGCTCTTAATAGTGAGACAGACTTCTTGATCTTCAACCAAAGCCCTAAGAGGTGTAAAGAGGAGAAGTAGAAATAATAGACTCGTGTAAGTCTAGTGATTGCACTGTGTGCACGATAGCATGCAACAGACATGTACGATAAAAACTCGCATGAAATCTGCAAACAGATTTATGTTACGAGCTTTTGAAATTCCTCCTTTTAGTTAATCTTTTACAATGATGATAGAAAGAAGTAAATGTGACTGCTTTTTAGATCTTTTCAGCAAAAATATGGTCTTGCTTATTATCCAAAGACAGGGATCTATGCAGGTTTTTACGAATTTTATTGCTGATGCGAGATAGAAATTCCTGAGTCAGATCGATACTAGCAGGTAAATGTACTCCTAGGAGTATACGCCTAGAGATATGTTGCTGCTAGTCAGAAAGTATGAATATTTTTGGTATTTTTTAAATTTTCTAAACTAAATGCAACAAACAAATATATACTAAAGACTAGGGAAAGGAATACTCATAATGGATATGTATAATGAAAGTGAGAAAAACAAAAAAGAGAACCTGCCTTCTTCCTGAGAATACCTGTAAAGATATCCCTGAAACAAAATAAATAAAAAATAAATAAAAAAACCAGTTAGAAAGAAATATTTACAAACTAATAATTAAAATGATAATGGTGAATGTATTTTATAGTTACCTCCACGGCAATGGTGCCATTAAAATGATGCGTAATTTCTCAACACAGTTAATTAAGATTAAAAGTCTTAATTAATTAGGTAAGAAATTCTTTTTAACTTGTTGAGTCCAAGTCCTTCACTATGAGGCATAATCGTAATTTTAATTCACGATCATGCATATGCGTTGAGCGCGCGGGGAAAAGAGGCGCGGTGTGCGCGTGACCTACGCCCACGTTCAGGGACTTTAGTGACACCTGAATTCGTCACTAAAGATCCTAACTTAATATTTTTAAGCACAAAATGACCAACTTGCCCTCAATCCCTAAAACTATAAAAGGAGACCCCTACCACTCAAATTTTTTATCCCTTCACCTCTCTCTCTCTCCAAAGCTCTAAAGAAGCTTGTCCCAAACCTGGGATGCTCCTTTAGAGTTAAAAGCAAAAATTTTGTTCACTTCTCATCCAGTTCGTGGAGCTCCCGTGGTCATCTTCTTGCCCCCATTCTGGAAGTGGATCCCGCGACGATGATGTCCTGCCTCGCCCCTAGTTCTTCCTGCTTCATTCTTCGTCTTCCGTCTCCACTCTTCGTCTTCTAAACGTCGTCCGTTTCGGCTCGTCCTACAAGCAACCGACCAGGAGGATAACTTCTCTCCACGTTCTCTTTTACTACTTTCTAGAATAGATTTTATTGATTTCTAGCTGTAATATTTCTCGCTTTCTAGTTGTAAAAACATTATCCATTTTATAAAAGTGCTACGTTCTCTCTCTCTAGTTGCGTATCGATTCGTTATGAGTATGTCGCCTTTAAACAAAAATTAAAAAAATATATATAATTGCAGATTTCAAATCGACATATCCTCCCTGTGTTCGATCCGGATTTCTTTTTGAGTTTTAGTAAAATTTATTTGTTGACTGATTTCTTTGCAAATCACACTACAACGACATGTTTTCCAAATTCAAACTCTATTTGCGTAGATTTACCACTTCAACAATGCCCCTAAAACAAGGACTTTATCAAAGCACTAGTTTTCAATTATAAAGGAAATAAATGGAGATCCTGGGTCTTTCTTTTTTAAAGGAAGCGTACACGAAATAAATAAGCTCACCTGCTCAGAGAGTACCACAGTGCTCCCTTTCTTCATCTTATGCTTAGGAGTACACAACTCCTTGAGAAATCTCGTGTAAGTCAGAATGTGCTTGATAGCATCTAGGAGTGGAATATTATTGTGAACTTGTTCAAAAATTTTAATTAAATCCTCATCTAATGTGACAGGATGCTTTTGTTTCCTGGATTTCTTAAATACTTCTGGGAATGGGACTTGAATATCCTGTTCTACTGAGGGGTTACCCTGATCACGATAATTAGCAGGAATAGTAGGATCAGGTGAATCACCTCTCACAGGTATAGAAGCAGGAGATGTTCTAGATGTACTAGGGTCTTGGGACTGCAAACGTGGATATATGGGGTCCTTAGTGGAAATCCCACGATGGGTTGTAACAGAGTTAATACCTGCATGTGAAGAGGAAGCACGAGAAGATGTAGATGCTTGATTGTGGAAAGATGGATTCAGTAGTAAAGGTTGATTCGTTTAATTCGGATATGATTGCTGCTGATTTGGATACTCAAATTCGAGAGGAGCAGAGGGTGGGTTTTGATTCTGATTCAGGGGAACTTGATTTAGAAAGTGGGCTTGTCCCTGAGTCGGATGTTGACCTCCTGGGTTGAACCTATTGTTTTGGATATTTCTAGGGTTTGGAACTGGCTGGGATGGAAGGGCCCCAAGCTGACGAGATTCATCTAACTGCGTAATTTGGCCCCTAAGTTCAGCCTGTTCTACTGAGCATTGCCATTTGTTGTTCGCTTTGAAACATGTTTTAAAATCAATGAGTGCAGTATAGGTCGAATTAGTGCGAAAAACGAATAGAATTTATTACTCGAATGAAAGTCCAAAGTTGAACAGAGGGAGCAATTGACAAAAATGCTTCTCAAGATTTCAATTCAACACAAATATGTAATCAATAGAAATCCAAGCAAATATGAATGAAAGTGAATGTCAGATAATGCAAAAAGAATGTGATAAAATGGTGATTTGAATCACCAATTACCCCTCACAATTTATATCAAATAACTCAATAGCACAAAGCAATTAAATGCCACGTAAGGTAAACGCACAATGCACTTCAAATGAAGTTCAGAGGTCTGTTTAGCAAATCAGACGGCTTAAATCACTCGCTGCTATAGTGCCAAGAGGGCACCCTTCCTCTTCTCTAAGTTTTCTTCTTCCTCTTCATCTCCTTCTCTAGGTTCTCTCTTCTTCCTCTTCTCTGTTTGTGCCTTCTTCTCCTTTCTCTTCTGCTCAGGCCTCCTCTCCTTCTTCCTTCTTCACGCACAAGGGGGAGGTTCCTTAAACAGCTAAGTGCCTGTCGTTGGTCCTGAGAGCAAAACCCCCCTTGCCCCCACGTGCTATCTCTCCTTCTCTCTCAAGGATCTGCCCTCCCAGGGCCTCAGGTTATCGGGTATTCGGGTAGAGCGCACCCGAGACCAGGGATGCCTATCGTGAGTGGCAACCATGGAGTGCTTAGGTTAGGTGGGTTATCGGATCAACCAAACCTGTGTAAGGTGTCGCAGGTGAGGCGCGTGAGGGGCGCAAGGACCTCACCCCCTGTGACTTGAGGCGATAAGCCTATGACACAAAATCACTTTATTTGGCTGCAGGCGCCCTTCAGCTTCCGAGGTGGGACTATCCCACTGCCCTTCCTTTGTGTGCAGCTACAGCTGCTGGTTCTTGCAATTGCAGTCAAAGGCCCAGTCAAAGGGCCAAATTGGTCCCTGGGTTGTGATTCTGGGAACTCTCCGTTGCACCTGGGACTTCGCCTGGGATCTGTAGATGCTGGAGCAAGCTTCAAGCTTCGCTCGAAGCTTCGTCAATGGCAGCGATGACCTTTGTACCTGAAAGCAAGAACAAGGCCTAATGGCCACGTCAAAATAGTTCAGAACCTTCATCGGACGTCGTGGAGTGCAACGGTGGCGGTGGTGTGCTGTGAGTGCCTGTGAGGTGGTCTGATGACCTCGAGAAGGTTGGCTGGAGATGGGTTTGTTCGGCGGAAGGTTTGGAGGGGCAATCGACCTAACTAGGTTAGGGCTTTTGCTCCTGGGGTCAAGGTAGAGGTGTAGGGATGAACGGCGAGGGGTTTGGTGGTGTGTGGAGCGAGATGTGCCTCGCCAGAGGAGTGGCTAGACGTGGAAGGGATGACAATGATGGGCGTTAGTGTGGTCGAAATTAAGTGTGGTTAGGATGAAAATGAAGTAGAGGAGTTAGGGGACTTATCTAGGTAGTTCGCAAATGACGGGGAGTCAAGGCGGCGCCGATTGCGGTATGGTCGGCGTCGGGGAAGAAAGCGCTCCGGTGAGAAGGAATTGGCGAGGAAGATGGAGGACAGGACGTCGGCGGGTACAGCACGACGCGAAGGAGAGCGAGGGAGATAAATCCACCGCTGGTATCTTGCGTGGACGAATGATGGAGTCGGAGGAGCTCGCCGGACGTTGAGGAGCTTCGACCGGATGGGGAGAGACAAAATTAAGGGGGAATCCAGTCGAATTCAAGTGTGGAATCTTTGGTTTGATCTGGGGGTCCTTTTATAGGCCTCAGGAGGGAGTTTTGGGTTTGGGAAGCAAGCTTCCCAAGCTTGGAAAGCTTCACTGGAGATAGGAATTTGAAGATACCCTAATCTTTCATGCATTCGCATGAGAGATTGGGAATGTTTGAGAGCTTGGGAATTGGCTCAAAAGGAAGGGAATTCCTTGACGAACTTCCCTTTCAAATATAAAAGGGATTTGTCAAGGAATCAAGGAGAACATACCAAATTTAGGTCGCCAAAGTTTGTAGGAATAGGATTCATGATGAAAGGGACCTATTTGAATAAAATGATGATAAATATAGGAGCCTATTTGTAAGGATTTTGAAAGTTAAGGGCCTATGTATGATATAAAAGAATTAGATAGGACCAAATTGCAAACTTGGTCAAGATAGTCTCAGATTGGGTCCAAATTTTGGTACAAACCTAATTTGGACATAAGGAATCCAATGGTGAAGATGAATTTTGGTTTTGACCTAGTTTCGCTAGGTAATTTATGCAAAAATCTGAATTAGGGCAAATGTTAGTTTGAGACTCTATTTTGGGTCAAGATGGGTTCTAATGGTCAAATTGAAGGTATCAAATCCTAGAGAATATTTTTCTATGAATTTTAGAGGGTTTAGGCGAATTTATCCTGATCGAAACCTCATTTAATTAAGCGGGTCTATTTTTAGGGTTTTAGAAGTCATTTAATTCTCAAAACATACGAAATTCATTTTCTGTCTGTATTCACCCACTTGGACATTTAAGGCCATTTAACCCTTAACTAAGGCTTGAGAAAATCCACGGTTATTCTGCATTCAAGATATGATGGTAAAGTTACAGTTTTAACCCTGGTTTCTTGTATTTCCCTCAGAATGGATTTGTAGTGACTTAGGACTCTTTAGCGGTTATGTAGGAGCATTTATTCCTTGATAATGACTAAATTGAATTAGTTATGGCTCAGGATGGTGTTCCCATCATATCCCCATGCCTAGCTTTTGCTACTCCCTTAGTAAAATCTTTTTTAAGTAACTCAAATTCTAGACCATATGCCTTTTTATGCTTAGATTTCTACTATGTGCTTTCTTTTGTAGATTAGGTGAGAATGTCAATAGTAGGCCTAGAGGTACTCAAGTACCAACCAAGATTCGAACCTGACCAGCTCTAGCCTTAGTCTATTGCGAAGGTTTCTAAGGCCCACATGAACTTACCTAAGGTTCGTTGAACTCTGCAGTTAATGCATCCGTGCTTGTAACATGTTTAGCCTAGGTTCAGTTTGCAGTGCATTTTTGTCAGAGAGAGACAGAAGATTGTTTTGTTTTTGAGAGTTTTCTCTTTTTTTTCTTTATTTATAACTTCGGATTGGCTTTACAACACGATCTATATCAGATTCCTAGCTGCCACCATCAATCCTCGCAGGGTCCCTGGCAATCAATGCTTCGAGATAGCACCGCCCATGGCAACCCCCAGAACTCTAGTGTTACGACCCGATTCCCAGATCCCTACAGGACCCAAGACTGGCTCACCTCGACTATTCCCTAGACCTAGTCATCCAATGAGAAACAACCAAAAGCAGGAACATAAATCACATTCATACATGCAATATAACTAAGCAGAAGGAAAGAACGAAGCAGTAAACGAAAGTAGAACGACTATCTCAAATAGTACATGTCACCACAGCAACAACATCAGAAAGAAAACAGAAAGTAGCAGGAATAGTAGCTCAAGGGTCCAATACTCATGACTATAGCAAGAATTAAAGAGCTAGAAAGAAAATGACTACGGCTAGGCTCGGCTGGACCCAGCTCTCTCTGCAGCTAGGAACTCTAGCTACTCACCTCCTAGTCCTGGACAGGGGAGTGGTGTTTACACTATTTAAATGCAAGTAAAAACAACAAGCAGGTTTTATTTTCATTTCTATTTATCTCATTTATGTGTTTCTGGTTCTTCTATCTCTTAAAGTATACAAGTATTTCTTGATCTTGTTTGTTCCTTGTGGGAATGATCTTGATTGCTGTCTTTTTCGTGGTGTAGAAGGTACACGTGGTGCTCTTTTGGTCGGGAGAGTCCCCTGTGGTAGTCCTACACCCAGTCAACCCATGGGAGGATTGCATCTTTCGTAGAGTTTCTCGCATTTTCCATATTTCCCGTTTCTGACTTTGCTTATCACAGGATCGAGACATGAAATTGGGATCATACTACTTTAGGCCTGTACTTGTTGGTGGTCAATTACCCGAGGTCACTGTTGTGACGTAGCGGTGACTACAACACACATGATAAGCACACATGTAGTTACCTCGCACTAGCATGCGGTCAGTCATTTCCGCTAGCTGGTACGTCCAAAGGTACAGCACGGAACAGCACAGGGCCTTGCCCTCTTAAAATAGGGGTCTCGCCCCTCCACAGTCCGCATACCCTCGTTCGATTACCTCGGTTTGCCCAGAGGGCCTAAAAAGTCGGTGTAGGTTGGCTAGCTTAACCCTGGGCCCCGTGGGGTGGCTATCTCCTCCCTACACTAGTAGCATGCCTTGGTAACACGTACGCGATGGCCGACAGGAGTTGGTGTAGAGTCACTAATCCTAAACCCGAGTCAACCTAAGGGCGACTAGGTCCGCTCTACACTAAAAGGGACAGTTGCTCCCTTTGGTATTGTGTACCAAGGACTAGCTCACTTTCCATTTACATTCGAGATTTTTTTCGTACACAGGAGTTCTACTTCTAATTCCCTGTAGAGTTCATGCTCATTATTCATCTCATTTGTCCATATTCAGATCTCAGGTTTCATAACTCATTCTGCATCTATATACAGGCAGCTCGTGTTTTCACAATTTAATTCTCAATCATTTACATGCAACTCAGGGTTTCACCGTTCACTTTCTCATTCACATGTAGGCAACTTGTATTTTAACATGCATCTTATAGTTACACTAATACCATTTGCTAGCAATTTATTTTAATCATGCACTCAAGTAAATAGTCCAGCTCAAAACAGGCTCATACATTTCTACCCTAGGGTTCATTCCACATCCTAGGGCTCGATCCAATTATTCTAAATAGGTATGTTCTTATTTAAATATTAACAACTAAATTAAACCACTCTACCAGGGGATACATCACAACCACGCAGCAGGCTGAAACCCTATATCAGGGGATACATCACAAAAAGAGAGTTCAGAACAGTGTATAACAGACTCTAGTACGTAGAGGAACTCAAAAGGAAAGTACAGGTATTTTGTTTATGTAAAACGGACCCCGATCGGACCCTAAACAGGTAAAAAACGTGCCTACTATTCAAAATCAGATGTCTGGGAATAATCCTAGATGTCTTAAAAGACGTCAGATCTTACCTTGTGTCTTCTGCGGTATCCTCAGACGTTCGGAGTCCTCTGCAATCATCTGAGGTGAGTTCCAGACATCGAATCCTCCTTCCGGTCGTTTAGAAGGACCTTCGGACGTCTGGCGACGTGATCAAACGTTCAAAAGTGCCTGGAAAAATGCACTGCGCACCTTTCCAAAAACCTTTACTTGCTTAAGAAAGCCGCAAACCCAAATCAGGCCAGATAGATCTCTGCAGTGAGGCTTGCATGGCCGTAACCACGCAAAAGCACGTAGCTTATCACTGCGCGTGCTTTCAGATGTTCGGCCCCAGACCCAGATGTCTTGCTACCACCACGGACGTCTGGTCGATGCTCCAGGCGTCTGATACTGGAAAAAAATCCCAATATCAGAACCACTCTCGCGAGCTATCTCCTTCGAGAGCTTACCTGCAGGAGCTTTCGCAGTCCCTCCCACGGCTGCAGAGGGTCGGGAGGTCGCCTCCTCGAGCCCGTCCTCGCATGTGTGCCAACCATCGGTCGTGCGTGCTCCACCGAGCTCCCTCCGAGCTCCACCGAGCTTCCATTGAATCTCCTCCAAGCTTCCGTCGAAGCTCCTCCGACTCCACATGAGCTCCCTGAAGGTCCACCGACCTTGGTCCTCCTCTCACGCTCTTCCTCTCTCTCCCTCTTGCTCTCCCTCGCTGACCCTCATTCCTCCTCGTTGTGGCTATAAGGAGGGGAGGAAAGAAGGAGGTGGTGGCCGGTGGTGAGGGGGTGAGGGTGGTGAGAAGGGGGTTTAAATAGAAGTGGGGTTAGGGTTTAAGGGTGAGGGGTGTAGAGGAGAGAGAAGCGCTGTGCATCGCCCGTGCATAAAGAGCAAAGGAACGTACGAAATTTCCCACTTTCAGACGTTTGGGGCTGTGTCCAGACGTCTGGACAGATGTCTGACTTAAATTCCAGACATCTTATTCGACCAAAAAGGCAACGGGTCATTTCACTTGGCTTTCAAGATTTCGAGATAATCTCGCCTGTGGCATTCTACAGCTAAATCCAGACCTTGGCAATCGACATTTCGTGATAATGCTACCCATGGCATCTGAGCCAGCACAAGGTGCTTACATGCCCCCGGTAGGATATTTAGATATCCTAGGAGACAAGCATCGAGGAGACGATATGTTATTACGCATTTTTGAGAGGAATTTCTCGCCTCTCCGCACCGAGAACATTTCCAAATCAACTTGTGTTGATCAGCCGCTCCTAATCTAGGTAGCTTTTTCATAACAGATTTAACGCATTTGCATGATTTTGATAATTAAACGCACTGACCCAGATTGTGTGTGGATTATGGTGCTTAGGTTACTAAGTCTTGCAAACCAGAGGCCAGTTAATGCGGCCGAATAATCCCTAAGCCTTAGACCTAATGCTTAAGCTTTGCATTTTCTCCAACCTCTTGAGGACCATCCAGATCTTAACCGATACTTGAATTTTTAAGCATAAACACAAGTCTAAGAGGCCTAAGATCAACGTTCATACTAATCTCTTTTGTTTCTTAGCACTTTTATTTCTTTTATTTCTTTCTTTTTATTGTTCTAGAATTAAGTAGATTCCTTAATCTTTTACTAAAGACTATCTCTTTTTGTTTCAAACTGTGCTCCTTTTTGACATTTATATCACCTCTCCTTTCTCTCCTTTAAAATGATATGCAATTAATTCTTAAAATTTCCTCCCCTTTCTCCAGTTTTTGTTCTTTTTCAATTTTTTATTTTTTGGTTTCTTTTTATGAAACACTTTCTTGTGACATGATTCTCACAGCATTTTGTACTTCAATACCCCCCATGACTACAATGTGCAATGTCCTCATTGTAAATTAAGTGGGTTCGAATTCAGCTTAGATCGTATATTAGAATAGGTTTAGGTTGGTGGATGGGTCAAGGTGACTTTTGCGGACAATTTCAAGCTCGGGTATGAGTACCAGAGGTGGAGTCGACTGTTCTAATGGACGAACCCTAAAGTACAATATGAGTTCAGCATGGGATGTGTCAAGAAGGGTTTTGGATTTTTCAACAAGATGACGGGTTGCCTCCTGTTAAGCGTAGAATTTAACGCTATTAGCTGGGTGCAATATGCTCAGGTAGACTGGGTTGATTGCATGAATGATAGAATTGTGATGGACGAGAATTGGATGGCCACAGATGAGTATCAAAGCATGATGGAGAGTCATGATGGAGAGTCATTCCAGAATATCTTTGATATAGGTCAGGGTCATTCGTTTCTGGATGATCTTTCTTGAGTTTTTGCGGTGGGAATATTTGGAAGGTAAAGTGCTCATGGGATTTTGTAGTAAGGTTATGGTGATTCCAAGGCTCAATAGAACTGGGTTTAGTTAGTGTACCCTAGATGTATGGTTCCTCTCGTGCTCTGTGACCTATCAAATTGCTAGTTGATGAGTCATTGCGATTCTTTTCTTTTGGGTTTGAGATTATCTCCTCAAGAAATGACTCATAGATTGGGTCTTCAAATGAATCTTCCCTATAATCTTCATATTGTTGGTGAAGGTCACCCTCAATATCGTCCAATCTTGATTCCTGCTGGTCCTCAAAACAAAATGTCTCCATATCCATGGACTTTGAATCTGGTTTGTCACCATGTTTCCCAACATTTCTAGGTATATCTTCAAGTTCAAATGTGAAAACCTCCATTGTTCCCATATCATTATGCTCGACTAGATCATCATCTAGGATATCAAAGGTTTCCAATTTAGGTTCTTGGTTTCCTCCTAAGGATATGGTCATGAGATCCTGTATAAAACCTAGTTGTTCTGTCAAGCATTTTCCTTTTGCTGCCTCAAAAATATTTATCTCAGTATGTTGATCTCCGGAGGCAATTGTCATATGTCCCGATTCGCAATTGATTATGGCTCTAGCAATGGCCAAGAATGGTCTTCCCAAAATCACGGGCATATCCTGTGTCTGTTGTGGTGTCTCCATGTCAAGAACTAGGAAATCTGCTAGGTAGCTGAAATCCTTAACTTTAATTACCACATCCTCTATCATCCCAATTGGTGTGATCAGGGTTCGGTCAGCTAGTTGCAAAGTGACATGAGAGGGTTTTAGCTGTCCAATTGGTAATTTTTCAAATAGTTTTGTAGGGATGAGGTTGACTAGGGCACCTAAGTCTAGCATAGCCCGCTTGAAGTTTGTATCACCGATATTGCAAGGAATTAGCATTGTGCCTAGATCAAATTTCTTAGGAGGTAGACTGTTTTGGATTATGGCACTTATATTTTTAGACAGTACTACCTTTCCTAGTGTTTGTTCTTCCATCTCTTTCCTAGGTAAGTTAGGTGAGGTTGGGTTGAGAGTGAGGATATCAAGTAGTGGAATTGTGACTTGTGCATTCCTCAAAGGTCCCTTTATATCACTTTCTGACAATTCTTTGGTGTGGAGGTGAGATATGACCTGAGATAGGGAAATGGATTGGCTAGGGATGGGTTTCTGTTCTTTAATAACATTGATCATAGCACAATATGGTGGGGAGGTGGATGGGAAAAAGTCGGACCTTTCTATTGCTGTGGGGGTGGTGTTGGGTAAGTCATCTTATGTTTTGGCTTAGCTGAGGTGGATGGAGAAAATACGTAGGTATGAGTCGTTGGACTAGGTTGGGTATAACATGTTTGACCTTGGGTTTAGTTTACAATGTGTTTTTGGGTCAACATGCTGTTAGGATTTGGCAAAGGTTGGGAAGGAAGTGTGCCAAGCTGGTGAGAACTTGCCAGCTAGGTCACTTGATTGCGAAGTTCAGTGATTTCTTCTTTGTGTTGTTTTTGCATGTCAACCAAGGTTTGAAGAATCAAAGATGTCTGATCTTCTTTAGGTGGTCCAGATTGGAAATTTTGAGTGGACCTTGGTTAGGTGGGCTGATAAGGATGCGGAGCCTATGCTCGGGGTTGAAATTGAGGTCTTGGATTCGGGTTATTTCCTAACCATGAAAAGTTAGGATGGTTACGTCAATCAGGGTTGTAAGTGTTGGAGAAAGGATTATTCTGGATGGCATGAAGATCCTTGCAAGTCTGAAGAGCTCCGAGATAATCAGGGTACGGGGATTCAGAGTTTCCCCAACTGAGGTGGGCTGACCTGAAGTTGCCTCCGAAGCCATAATTAGACGGGGGTGGATATGCATCCATCCCTGGGGAGTGGTAGATGTTGTGCGCAACCTCCCTTCCCGTGGGCGGGTGCGCGTATGTGCTTTGAGGTGCAGAGGTGGATTTATGTAGATGACGAGTGCTGTTCACCTTTTTCTCAATAATGGAGACCTTGTCCAATTGACTGGCTACCAACTCGAGATCAATGGATGCGGAAAGGCCTCGGGATTCGTGTACCCACCGATTATTTGTCAATGCGTGGGTGGACGTCCGATCATATGCACCCAATGACTCATTGTTTAGGGAGTTCTCGCACGTGTTCTCGAGAATTTCTCAGATCGTGTCCTTATGTTGACACATGATGCTACCACCACAAGTTGCATTGACAAAGAGTTTGATATCTTCATGGAGTTCATGATAAAAGGATTGGACTTGTTCCCACTTTGAAACTTCGTGATGGGGGAACTTACGAATGAGATCCAGAAAACAATCCCATGCCTCGTGTAGAGATTCTCCCGCTCCTTGGGAGAAGTGCATGATTTGGTGCCGCATCGTGTTGGCACAATCGATGGGGTAGAATTTTTGTAGGAAGGCAGTTTGAAGTTCTCCCCATGTGTTGATTATGTGTGGTTGAGTCTGAAACTAGTGAGCGGCTTTGTTAGCCAGAGAGAATGGGAAGAGCTTTAGGAGTAATCCATCCCAATTCTACACATTTGCCTCAAAAGTGTGGGCCAGATGTTTTCAGTTTTTGATGTGTTGGAAAGGATCCTTGGAGTTCAAGCAATGAAAGTTTGGGGTCATATGAAGCATGCTAGGCTTGAGATCTACCTCGGGCCCTCCCACGGGAATGTTGATTTGAGGTTCGATCTCTACCGCTACGAGATTATAATGATCTCGCATTTGAGAGCGCGATGGTGGGTTGATGATGGCATTGATTCGATTTCGAAAATCATGGAATTGTTGCTCAAGATTAGGTTGTTCTTCTTGGTGATCCATGGTTGATGAAGGGGAAGTAGGTTCTGAATCAGAAGATATGTCAATGTAATCGAGTTGTTGAACAAACACAGAAGTCGAGGCTCGACCTCGACGAGAGTGAATAGCTAATAGAGGCCTCAAGGATGGTCTTAAGGACCTCCTCCCAAACATGTACTGATGGAATAGATGAGAGATAGCAGGTGATGAACCCAATCAAGACATCCAAAAATTTTGGATGACTATAGAGGTTCGGGGTGGATGATACCCCTTAGTCAGAAAGTTATCCATCTGAGAATTACCTGGGCTGCCAAAGAGGGAGGTCCTGCGAAGACCCCTGCATGGTAGAGCACCACCACGAGTTATAGGGTTTCCCCTACCCGACCTCTCTTGTCACTGAGGATCCAGGTAGACCAGAATGGGGACTTGACCTCTTAAGTCTACCAGTTTTAGACTAAGAGCAAGTTTCTTATAATTTCACTTGAACTTTAAGATGTTTTTGTGCAAAGTGACCTAATTTGAAGATTGGTTAACCCAACAAGATGGGTCAACTTCACCTGTTTTGTTCTTTGAAAAATTTAGGTCCTTTTAGTGTTTAAATGAAATTAAGAGCCTGTTTTTAGGGTTTGCTTGAATAGATAAATTAAACCAACTCTTAGGTACACACTGTTTGGGAAGATTAATTCTTGATTAAGCAAGTGTGTCTCTAAAACCCTAAACTGGAAACCCTAATTGGCTCTGATTGGTCCAATTCAATTTTGTCCAAATGTGGTACCTAGGGCTCAAGCAAGGTGATAGCCCTAGATACCTTAAGATACTAAGTAGGTGCACAAATCAAGGTTTGGATGTTTCTCTAGAATGTATCAAATCAGGCAACTTGATGATTAATCTAAGTATAGAATGCAAGTAGCCCTAATTGATTTTTTCCTTTTCTAGCTTTTCAGAATCAGGGGCTTAGAAGAAGGTGGATGGAGTTTACCTACCCCTGGAGTGGTTGATGTGCAGCTAATCTTCCTCCTATGAGTCCTCTGAAATAGATCACAGTCAAAAAAAAAAAAAAAAATAGAGCAAGTTAGTAACAAATTAGATATTGCAATCAAGAGATCAAATTGCGTATTAGTCCTCGACAACTGTGCCAAAATGTTGTTCGCTCTGAAATGGGTTTTAAAATCAATGCGTGTAGTATAGGTCAAATCAATGCAAAAGACAAATAGAATTTATTACTTGAATGAAAGTCTGAGGTTGAACACAGGGAGCAATCGGCAAAAATGCTTCTCAAGATTGCAATTCAACACAAATATATAATCAATAGAATTCCAAGCAAATATGAATGGATATGAATGTTAGATAATGCAAAAAGAATGGGGTAAAATGGTAATTTGAATCACCAATTACCCCTCACAATTTATATCAAATAACTCAATAGCACTAAGCAATTAAATGCCACGTAATGTAAGTGCACAATGTACTTCAAATGAAGCTCAGACGTCTGTTTAGCCTATCAGACGGCTTAAATCACTCGCTGTTACAGTGCCAAGAGGGCACCCTTCCTCTTCTTTTTCTTCCTCTTCATCTCCTTCTCTGGGTTCTCTCTTCGTCCTCTTCTCTGTCTGTGCCTTCTTCTTTCTCCTTTGCTCAAGCTTCCTCTCCTTCTTCCTTCTTCACGTGCAAGGGGGAGGTTCCTTAAGCGGTTAAGTGCCTGCTGTTGGTCTTGAGAACAAAACCCCCTACCCCCGCGCACTATCTCTCCCCCTCTCTTAGGGATCCACCCTCCCAGGGCCTCGGGTTATCGGGTATTCGGGTAGAGCACACCCGAGACTAGGGCGGCCGACCGTGAGTGGCAGCTAAGGAGTGCTTAGGTTAGGCGGGTTATCCGATTGGCCAGACTCGCGTGTAAGGTGTCGCGGGCGAGGCACATGAGGGGCGTAGGGACCTCACCCCTTGTGACTTGAGGCAATAAGCCTATGTGACAAAATCACTTTATTTGGCTACGGGCGCCCTTCAGCTTCCAAGGTGGGACTATCCCACTGCCCTTCCTCTACGTGCAGCTACAACTGCTGCTTCTTGCAATTACGGTCAAAGGCCCAATCAAAGGGCCAAATTGGTCCCTGGGTTGTGATTTTGGGAACTCTCCATTGCACCTGGGACTTCGCCTGGGATCTGCAGATGCTGAAGCAACCTTCAAGCTTCACTCGAAGCATTGTCAATGGTGGCGATGACCTTTGTACCTGAAGGCAAGAACAAGGCCTAATGGCCATATCAAAATAGTTCAGAACCTTCACCAGACGTCGTGGAGTGCAACAGTGGTGGTGGTGTGCTGAGTGCCTGTGAGGTCTGATGACCTCGAGAAGGTTGACCAGAGATGGGTTTGTTCGGCGGGAGGTTTGGAGGGGCAATCAACCTAACTAGGTTAGGGCTTTTGCTCCTGGGGTCGAGGCGGAGGTGTAGGGATGAATGGCGAGGGGTTTGGTGGTGTGTGGAGCGAGATGTGCCTCGCTGGAGGAGTGGTTGGACGCGGAAGGGATGACGGTGAATGGGCGGTAGCATGGTCAAAATTGAGTGTGGTTAGGATGAAAATGAAGTAGAGGAGTTAGGGGACTTACCTAGGTAGTTTGCAAACAACGGGGAGTCGAGGGGCACGGATTGCAGTATGGTCGGTGTCGAGGAAGAAAGCACTCCGGTGAGTAGGAATCGACGAGGAAGGCAGAGGATGGGGCGTCGGCAGGTACATCACGACGAGGAAGAGAGCGAGGGAGATAAATTTGCTGCCAGTATTGTGCGTGGATGAAGGATGGTGTCAAAGGAGCTCTCCGGACATTGAGGACCTTCGACTGAATGGGGAGAGACAAAATTAAGGGGGAATCCGGTCGAATTCGAGTGTGGAATCTTCGATTTGATCTGAGGGTCCTTTTATAGGCCTCAGGAGGGAGTTTTGGGCTTGGGAATTAGGCTTCCCAAGCTTGGAAAGCTTCACCGAAGATAGGAATTCTAAGATACCCTAATCTCTCATGCATTCGCATGAGAGATTGGGAAGGTTTGAGAGCTTAGGAATTGGCTCAAAAGGAAGGGAATTTCTTGACGAACTTCCCTTTCAAATCTAAGAGGGATTCGTCAAGGAATCAGGGAGAACATGCCAAATTTAGGTCGCCGGAGTTTGTAGGAATAGGATTCATGGCAGAAGGGACCTATTTGAAGAAAATGATGATAAAAATAGGGGCCTTTTTGTAAGAATTTTGAAAGTTAAGGGCATATATGTGATAAAAGAATTAGACATGACCAAATTACAAACTGGGTTAAGAAAGTCTTATATTGGGCCCAAATTTTGGTGCAAACCTAATTTGGACCTAAGAATACCAATGGTGAAGTTGAATTTTTGTTTTGACCTAGTTTGATTGGTAATTTATGCAAAAATCCAAATTATGGCAAATGTCAGTCTGAGACTATTTTGGGTTAAGATGGGTTTTAATGGTCAAATTGAATGTATCAAACCTTAGAGAATATTTTTATATGAATTTTAAAGGATTTAGGTGAATTTTATCTTGACCAGAACCTCATTTAATTAAGCGATTCTATTTTTAAGGTTTCAGAAGTCATTTAATTCTCAAAACACGTGAAAACCCTTTTCTGTCTGTATTAACCCACTTGTTAGACATTTAAGGCCTTTTAACCCTTAACTAACTCCTGAGAAAACCTACGGTTATTCTGCATTCAAGATATGATGGTAAAATTATAGTTTTAACCCTGGTTTCTTGTATTTCCTTTAGAATGGATTTGCAGTGACTAGGGCTCTCTAGCGGTTATATAGGAGCATTTATTCCTTGATAATGACTAAATTGAGCTAGTTATGTCTCATGATGGTGTTTCCTTCATCGTTGGACGTCAGTGAGAGCCTTAGCATTCTATCATTGGCTCTCAGTGAAAACTCGCAAAATCTGATCGAGCTGTCTCTTTTTGGCCCAGAGTAGTTTTGCGTACTCGCGTGAAAGGGCCTTGCATTGGAGCAGGCGTGTGCTTGGTTGGCGCCAACCTTCAGTGATAACTTGGCGAGCCTTTAGTGATGCTTACAGTTGTCACTAATTGCTTTTAGGAGCAAGAACAGCTGCGAGCAAGAGCGATGGGGGTGCGATCTTCTGCGACAGCTGTAAGGGTCTTTAATGACGCTTGCAGCTGTCACTACAACCCTCTACACGAATTTCTTCTTCCCTCCACTATATAAACACCCCTATAGCCCCCATTCCTCTTCATCTCTACCTACTCTACTCCCACCGACTCCTAAGCTTTAGTAGCCTACTAAAGCTCCATTAGAGCTTACTCTCAAGCTTCAAAGGCCTCCTATTAATGTAATGATCCTTTGCCCCACAAAACATTCGTCCTTCATCCCACCACCTTCATAAGAAGCCTTGGAGTTGTCCTCGCACCTCCATTCTGGTAGATCACCTCCATCTCCTCGCCTCCATTCTAGAGCCTCAGTGAAGCATTCCTCTACTCAGCGTCCTCCTACATCTGACCTCTGTCGTCCTGCATCTCTCCTTCATCCAAGCTTTTGCCAGGCACCATCGTCTTGCCAAATAGCTGATTCGGGAGATTTCCTCTCACCCCTATCTCTTTTATGCTTTCGTAGATTATTGTAATGAACATTGGTGTGATATATCATATTTGTTCTATCTCATTTTGTGAACTTGTCTTGCTTGTCTTTTTATTTCAAAAAAACTAAAAGTACAAAACCTCAAAATACCAAAAAGAAATAAAATGAAGCGTGGTTTTTAAACAAAGTAAACGTCACCTCCCTGTGTTCGACCCAGGACTCCTTTGAAGTTTCCGTTATTAATTGTATTTGATAGACGCATTTTGCAAGCTACAACGACGAGTTCTCCAAATCCTAATTTTAATTCACGAAACATGGCTCATCATTTTGGTGCCATTGCTGGGGAGGCAACGGAATTTACTTTCTTGTTTTCTGCGCTTCTTTGCATTTACATATGATTAACCCCGCTTGCTCTGATCTACTGTCTTGCAGGTACCCTAGCATGGAGATCCAAGCATGGTAGACCAGAGTAAAGTGCGGGTAGAGTAATTTGTAAGTGCCCCCCACATTCCCCCCCACTAGTTTCATTTCACCACATTCATAACCAATCCCTTATCTACTTAGGTGTTTGCATAAACCTTAGGATAGAATTTCTTTGTCTTGTTTGTCACCTCCACTCATCTCACCCTCGCATATTATAAAAAAATAAAAAGATACTTCTCGAGGGACAAATCAACATACACACTACATACACCGACATTTGTGGCACATAACCTAACTTGATTTTTATCTACTCAATCAGGATTCTGACTTGTGGAACCAGTACACCAATTCAACATATAAAGGAGTAGAAATCATACTAGGTTAATCACCTCTTTGTGTGCCCTAATTGGTGGTGCATTTGGGCCAATTGATTGAATTATTTGGGCCGCACCACCTAATCTAAATGGAAGTCATTTTGTAGCTGCCTCATAAGATTCAATAATTTGGTCAAGCCAGGTGCTACATATTTTTCTTGATTTGTAAAGGAAAATACTTGAACTCGTGATTTCAAACTTGGTTTGCCTCTTATAAATTTGGTTGAATATACCTAATATTTGAATCCTAAAAGTTATTCAGCATGATTCAAATCCTAAAATTTACCCCATCCTCAATAATCTTGCTTGAAAATGTTTTGGTTGTGCACATACACACATTCTCAAACAAATCATTAAGGGCACAACCCATTAAGGACCCTTCAGATTCCGAAAGCACTAAATATCCCAAGCCTACCTAAAATTGATTAGACGTTGGGCATAAGGACTAATTCACTCTTTGGGGCTCAGATTGAGATTGTTCTCAATTAACCTGCTTATACTAGTTAATTTGATGTCTACCTAGGGGTGTAGTGTCAAACGACTGTGGCTGGGGGTACAATAGGAACAAGAGCCGCAAGACAAAGGAAGAACCTTCTCCCCTGTCCCTCCTTCAAACTAGTTGGATTGATTGGATACAAGTAGAGTAAATCATCTATAATCTTAAGACGGATTTTGAGAGTCTATGGACCTTTAGGCTACCCAACCTAAGGACATACTTGTATTTTTTGTGCTTAGAGTCCCTTCTCTTCCCTGTCCTTCTGACTTCCTTCCATTGTATGCTTGGAAGGACCTATTGACCATTCCTGGAGGCGAAGGTTGAGTTTTAGCCAAGTAGATCCCATGGCTGATCAACAACCACCTCCCCCGCCCCCAAACTAGCAAAAGCTGATTCAAAGGCAGTTGGAAGAATTGCAGCAAATGTAGCAATGGTTCCAATGAATGAATGGTCAGGGTGCTCGACCCTTGAAGGATTTTTATGATCCTTCAAATTATGAGGATCGTCTTGGCGCTGTGATCCTTGCTGGTGATGTTGAGATCAAGCCCCAGGTTTTGAGTCTAATTAAACACTTTCATGGGCTTGGCTCAGAGGACCCATTCCATCATTTGGAGGACCTAATCACTTTGGTTCAGACCACCAAATCGCGGAGTGTGGATGAAGAACAGATGCTCATGAGGCTTTTCTCCCATTCGCTCAAGGATAAGGCCGCACATTGGTATCGTGCCATTGGAAGA
Organism: Thalassia testudinum; assembly: GCA_037157565.1. Taxonomy (NCBI): domain Eukaryota; kingdom Viridiplantae; phylum Streptophyta; class Magnoliopsida; order Alismatales; family Hydrocharitaceae; genus Thalassia; species Thalassia testudinum. The sequence continues at coordinate 146,572,613 of JAZHRO010000031.1, read as the reverse complement.
TCGATTGCTACCTGGACAGCTTTGAAATTAGCCTTCCTAAAAAAATTCTTCCCAATTGGGTGAACTTTTGCGACGGGTAATTACCACTTTTGCCCAGCAGCAGGGGGAATCATTTCATGGGGCCTAGGAGAGATTCCAGGATTTGTTGCGGAAGTGTCCACACCACGATGTGCCTAAATGGCAACTTGTGCAGATTTTTTATCACGGGTTGAATGATCAACTCCGTAATCATGTAGATGCTTCTTGCGGAAGTAATTTCCTCAACAAAGATGCAGATAACGCATATGATTTGTTTGAGGAAATGAGTGAAAACTCTTTAAACCATGCTTCCATGGAAACCTTCAACCAATCTTAACAAGCTAGATCAAATGCCAATGAGGTCTAAGATTCTCATACATTTGATATGGAATTAATATGCAATAAATTATATAGAATGTGGAGAAGGCGAGCGGAGGGCGATCGGCGATGGGCGGAGAGCGACAGTGGGGCGGAGCCATCCAGGGCTGGCGCTGAAGGTGATTGGAGGACGTGGAGATCGAGGGCCTGGAGGAGAAGGGAGCGGATTTGGCAGGAGAAGTTCTTTAGGTCGTCTGGTAATACTCGAAGACGTTCCTGGAGGAGGAAGAATCTAGATGTTCTCTGCTTTAGATGCAGACGAAGGGGGCATGTGGCAGCGATTTGTAAAAACCCCTTGATCTGCTTGGAATGTAGGGGTGAAGGACATAAGCGCGAGTCGTGCCCTAGGTGGATCCCTTTGCGACCGCATAGGGCAGTCTTGCATCCTGTCTGGAGGGTCAAGAATGAAACTCGGCCGCCACTGCCGCCGATTTTGGGTAGGCACACAATTGAAGTTGAGATCCCGTCTTCGAAAGAGATCTCTACTGCAAAGATCACACTGAGAGGTGCTTTGATTGGGGAGATCATGACAGGTAGGCCATCGATCGAAATGCTTCAGAATCTGGTACATTCCTTAGATCTTCTATTTGCGGGCTGGAAAGTTGCCATGTTATCCCATTCTTGCTTCTTGGTGTATGGTTTGGGAATGCTAGATGTAGAACGATTGAGATTTCATTCAAGTATCTTCGAAGACTTCATTGTGATATGGAGAATGGTCTCTCCTTTGATGGGGCTCTATCTGAGTGGCCTCCACAAAGAGTGATCTCCAGGAGGATTCTCCTTGAGATCTCTGGACTGCCACTGCACCTGCGGTTAAAGGGAGTTGTCTCTAAAATGCTAGCAGGCTTTGCATCAATCTGTGACGGTTCCGAAGTTCTCATTGGAGAGGACATTAGGTCTCTAAAAATTGAGGTGGAAGTTACCAATGCCGGTTCAATTCCTGATTCGATCACAATCAGATGTGGGGGTACCTCTTGGCTTGGTAGGCTAGCTATTCTTGGACAGGTTGAATGTGGTCAAGATAAGTCTGAGGAGAAACTAAAGTCTGGAGCCAACAATGAGGCGAGAAAACAGAGTGACAGCTGTGGACGCACCCCTCCTATTGATGCTCCTGAATCCAAAAAGAGGAAGGATTGCCATTGTGTCATGGCTGAGGAAGATCAGATGGAAGATGTTGTTACAGCTGCTGATAACAGACTAGCTATGATAGTCAAAGAGGATGGTTGTCTGGAGGTTGCTGAGATTGATTTGGTACATTTTGAGATGAACTGCAGTATGGAATGGGCAGTACAGGAAGGGAGTTGAGGCTTAAAGAGCCAATCTAGATGCAGCTTGCTATTCTAGCTGATTTGCAGTATGGCAGTGGTTCCAATCAAAAAAGAGGTGTGGGTAGATCTCCATACATGCTGAGAAGGAGAAGGAAGGAGACCTTGGCCCCTATTGTGGAGCAAGATATTGCTAAATCCATTATGGTAGAATATGTGGGCTGCAAGGCCAATGGGGATCTTTCTAATGAGGAATGAGAGTTTTGTCTTGGAATGTGCGTGGGCTACACAACAAACAAAGAAGGGCTTCATTTTGTAGATCTCTCTGAGTGGGAGATAGACTGTGCCCTTATACAAGAGACTCACTTGGAGAGTGAGAATGGTCAAGAATGGGACTGTTTTAAGCAGTTTGGCCGTAGTGATATTGCGGCTAAGGGTGCTACTGGTTGGTCTGGTGGACTGGCTTTTTGGTGGAGAAAATCTGCCATTTTAGTAGCTGAGATTATTCGTGATAGGTTCTTAATTTCTTGTAGATGTCAATCTCTCCAAGGTGATATGGAATGGTTTATATCATGTATTTATGGTCCTTGTGTGGCAGCAGACAGAGTTGGCTTGTGGGAGAAACTCTATGCAATGCATCAAAGAGTGCAAGAGATCCCATGGTTGTTAGGGGGTGATTTCAATTGTTATCTTTCTGGTGATGATAACCCAGATGGGAGAGTGGACTGTTCTACAGCTGGCTTCCAATTGGCTCTGCAGAACATGGGATTGACTGAATATTCCATCAGTGGTGTGGAATATACTTGGAGGAATGGCAGTGGACAGATTTCCAAATTGGATAGATTCTTTGGCAGTCCCAGTTTGTTAGAGAGATATCAGTTATCTGTTGTTTTGAGCCTTGATAGGCCGTTTTTTGACCACACGCCTTTCGTTTGGGACAGTGGGGTGAATGCAGACACGGGATCATACTTCAAACTCAAGAGATCTTGGTTTAGGGAAGAAGGCTTCGTGCAAATGGTTTCTCAGTGGTGGCAAAGCAAGGATGTTCAAGGCACTGCCACACAGCAGTTTACTGCAAAATTGGTTGGTCTGCGTGAAATGTTGAAAGAATATGGGCAGGCTATGAATCTGATCAGAGACCAGAAGAGGAGGGAAGCCTTGACAGTCATCAAGGATTTGGATCTGAAAGAGTGTAGGGTGGATTTGGACCAACAGGAGCAGCAGCTGAGGCAGCAGATGCAAGCAATTGTGGGGGATGAAGACATGAAATTAGAAATGGATTGGCATTAAAAATCCAGACAGCTTTGGGTTAAAGAGGGTGATGAGAACACAAAATTTTTCCATCTTGCGGCCAGTGCTAGAAGGAGATTCAACCTTATTTCATCTATTAAAGTTGAAGAAAGAAATATTACCTCGGTTAAGGAGATCAGATCTGAAGCAAGTAAATTTTTTAAAGAAACTTCCAAGGCAGCTCCAAGAGGTTCTTGGAGGATGGCAGCAATGGACTTCACGTGTGTAACTAATGAACAGAGTGACATGCTTGTGACTCCTATTTCTGAATAGGAAGTGCTAAAGGCTATTAAGGAGTTAAATAATGGAGGGGCTCCAGGTCCAGATGGATTTCAGGTGTTTTTCTACAGAGAGCTATGGAATGTTGTTAAGGTGGATGTGTTAAAGGTTATCCATGAGTTTAAATTGGGCAACTCCGGATTTGAGAGGCTGAACAAATCCTATCTGTTTTTGTTACCTAAGAAATCAAGTGCGGAAAGTTTTTCTGATTACAGACCCATTGCGTTATCTAATTCCATCTACCTTATTATTAGTAAGGTTATTGCTAACAGATTGCGGGAGGTTCTAAAGGACTTGATAATGCCTGTTCAGTCAGCTTTTCTTCCTGGGAGATCGTTACAAGAGTCATTCATTGTGGCACAGGAAATTGTAATGGGTTGGCAAAGGAGAAAATCCAAGGCTTTCTTATGGAAAGTAGATTTTTCCAAAGCCTATGATTCTGTCTCCTGGTCATACTTGTGGGAGATTCTTAGGAGGAAATTTCCACCCTTATTGATTCAATGGGTGAAGAGATGCATTACGACAACTTCTTCCCCATTGATAAATGGTAAACCGTGTCGTTCTTGGATTCAGCCCCAGTGTGGAGTAAGGCAAGGTTGCCCTATTGCCCTTCTGATTTTTAACCTTGCAGTGGATACTTTGGCTAGATTTGCCTGCAAATTGGCTGTGGATGGTTTTATAAGGGGGTATTCAATGTCTAATCATAGGGCTCTAGCCCCTATACTTCAGTATGCTGATGATACTATTTTTCTTGTGGAAGGGGGGACGAGAGAAGAGCAGGCTCTATTACATATGGTAAAAATGTTTGGAGAGGTTTCTGGTCTCAGATTGAATGGAAGTAAATCCTCCCTGGTCTGTTTTGGGATGAATAATGGTTTACAGAATGAGATCTCCACCATTTTTGGTACACCTGTGGTTCCATTGCTGATAAATATCTGGGACTGCCTTGGAAATGTTCTAAGATGAAGAAAGCAGATTGGTCTTTCCTCTTCGAAAAGGTAGCTACGAAATTGGAGGGTTAGAGCAGTAGATACCTATCAAAAGGGGGGAGGTATATATTACTGAATTCTGTTATCACATCGATTCCTGTTTTTTTTTCTCTGTCCTTAGAGCTCCAAATTCTATTTGGAAAAAGCTGGAGGTGATGCAGAAAAAATTCTTTTGGAAAGGGGCCTCTCATCAAGGGGCTTTCTTTCAACCCTTGAAGTGGGAATCAATTTGCAAACCAAGAAGCTGGGAGGCATGGGTGTTAGATCCCTTAAAGAATTCAATGAAGCTTTACTATTGAAAAGGGACGTTCAATTGCTGCAAGGGGAAAAAAAAAAGGACAGAAATTATCCAGGACAGTTATGAGAGTACCAATGATGAAAAAAATCATCTTAACCCACGTAAACCATCCCTCTTTTGGTTTTCTGTGGTACGAGCTTTGAAGGAAAATTGGAATTTTTTCAAATCTGTTTTAGGTGATGGAAAAAGCTTCAAGTTTTGCCTGGAAAATTGGGTACACGGAGGGACGTTTAAAGATAGGTTCCCCCTTGCTTATGTTGCGGCTGCAAATAAAAATGCGGTGGTACCTGATTATTGGGATGCTGATTCGGAGCAGTGGTTAAATAATGGTGGGAGGAATAATCATGAAACAAGAACTCGAGTAGAGAATGAATGTCTCATGCAAGAGCTTGCTGCTTTCAAACCCATGCCTCATGAATATGACACATACAAATGGGAAGGTAATTTCTCTACTGCGGCTGCTTATGACAAATTGATAATGTCCTCCAGGATGGCGGAAGATGAAGAAATGGGGAAGAAGCTATGGAAGTTAAAAATACCACTAAAGTTACAAATTTTCTTATGGCTTTGCAGGAGGGATGGATTGATTACTGGAGATTTGAGGCACAAAAGGATGGGGACACCCACCCAGTTTTGTTATTTATGTGGGCTGCATAATGATTCTAGCGTTCATATCTTCTCTTCATGTGCGATCACTGATTATGTTTGGAGGAGAGTATGCAATGAGTCCTTACCCACTTGGGGAAATTTGTGGAGTTATCTTGTGGATGGGAATAAGCCTTATATACATATGGTGCTGTGTTATGGGCTGTATGGAGGGCTAGAAATGAGTGTTTTTCAGGAGACCCCAGTTCATGTTGAAAATATTGTAAATTTATGCTGGAGTCTCATACAGTATTGGTGGTCGAACTTGTAAATATTATTTATTATCAATAATAGCTCTCCTGGTTTGCTATCGGTGATTCGATAGCATTCCTTTTTTTCTCAAAAAAAAAATAAATTATATAAGATGGATCTGGTTGCTAAACGAATGGAAGAGTGGATGTCCGGAAAGTGTAATTTTTCTAGATCCACTCAATCCCTGGGATCGGGATTCCATTCTTCGCAAGCTCCTACATGATGGGAATTTGTGAATCAACTAGAGTCGGCTTGACCTTTGGGCCAACTCTTCTCGGAACCTTATGGGTTCCAAACTAGGGCCTTTGATCCCAGTTTTTCTGATCCTTCTTCATCCTCATCTTATGAGGATGTTCATGTTGTGCAGGAGAATGTTAGGTCCAACCCTTACTTGAATTCATACAATCTTGGTTAGAAAAATCACCCTAACTTCTCTTGGAAAGATTAGGGCCAGTAAACCCAATATCGACCCAACAACTATGTACCGCAAAAACCAATGGGTCAGGGTCATGTATATACTCAATTGCCCTTGAATCAGGTTAATCAATCCATGTGGAATGCTCAACAACCCACCGAGTAGGCTGATTTAAACTTGAAGATGGTAGAAATGCAAGGGTCAATGCTCCAACTCATACAACAAATGAAACTTCGCTGGACACCTTGCAATCCGAACTTGGTGTAAACAACCAACAGCTTAGATCTCTACCATCACAACCTGTACCAAACCTAAGGAATGTATAGAACTGAGGCACTGGGCCTCAAGGGTTTGGTAATGATGGGGAGTCGCATGCTCAAGCTCATGCTATCTATCAGGCTACCCCAGCCCCTCCTGGAGCGAACCAAATTCCTACAATAATCAATTGAGAGCCTCTTGTTTTGCCCAACCCTTCCCAAGGCACTATTCAACAGCATTTTTCCACGGCAAATACCGTCACCTTGAGGAGCGGTAGTAGACACAAGGGACCTACCCAACCCCAGGGCAATACTATTAGGTCCTGTAGTGAGAATTCTAGTCTCCCAACTAAGAATGTGATCAACAAAACATTAGATTTTGATTTGGGAGTATGTTGTTGTATGGGCAAACTGAAAAAGTCGGAGGAGAAATTAGAGGAAAGGATGTCCTTCAGGCTTTCAAATTGACAATTATTTTACTCCTTGCAGCTGTCATATCAATCCCTGCCTACGCCATAGGTTTACTAAATTCATATAAAGCAAAGCGTAGAGCTGAATCTGAAAACATTAGGAGAGTAGTCTTGTCTAATAACACAGGCACACTGATCTTAAACAAGCTACCTCCTAAGAAGCAGGATCCGGGAGCCCCGCTAATTTCCTGCACAAAAGGAAACATCACTTCTGACTAGGCTCTTCTCGACTTGGGTGCTTCCATTAATGTGATCCCTACCTCACTGCACATGGAATTGGGTCTAGGCTACTTGAAACACACTGGCATAACCTTGCAGTTAGCCGATAGATCCATTACAAAACCAAGGGGTATTTTGGAGGATGTTTTAGTCAAGGTTAATGATTTGCATTACCTTGCTGATTTTATGGTCCTAGACATGGAAGCACCAAAACAACTCAACTACACACTGATTATTTTGGGAAGATTTTTCTTGGCTACCGCCAAGGCAAGGATTGATTGTGAATCGGGAAATATAGAAATGGCCACTGGGAATAAAACGAATTGATTTAATTTTTTTGAGGTCCCAAAGAAGGATCAAATTAAGTGTGGTTTGATGGAGGAGCTTGGCAGAATAGAGGAGGTAATGGCCATACATACCTTAGACAACCTTTTAAGGGCCAACTCAACCCAAACTCAGGAAAAAAATCATGCAGTTGTAGGGATAATTGAGGACAATAAAGACATACAACAAACTGTGGCAACCCGGGATGAGGAAGATATTTATGAATTTGGAAATTGGTTGGATGATTCACATGATCAAGTTAAAACTCAACAATGTCCTCATCCTGAATTTTCAGAGTTTGAGGTTCAATGTTTAGGTGGGAATCATAAAGATTAGGATGGTTGGATTAAGCACCAAAATTGTGAGGATGAAATTGAACTTTAGGGAGAAACTGTTGAAATGTTAGATATTCTAGAGTACCCACAAACCCCCAACTCATCACCAAACCCTCATCATCCTTTTTCACCCAACCATTCACAAATTCTATATCCACCCACACCTCCTCTATACTAAATCAACAAAACTCTTATTGGAGACCATTTGGGCTCTCCTTGCACCACCAGCTTGCCACTTTCATTGATCATCTCTTTGGCAAGTCCATTTTTACTCTCCGGGACCCAAATCTAGGGGCCCGGAAACTGTGTTATTACAGCTTCAATGTTAGTTATTTTTGATTGAGGACCCTACCTAGCTAAAGGCACTAAACTCAGCATGTGTCAAGACTATTTCGAGCTTTTCAAAATCTCACAAAAATCAGGTGCTATTCTTCCATTTCTACTCTCCTGCATGCTTTCATTTTAACAATGAGGACATTGCATTAGCTAAGCGTAGGGGGTGGATATCTTATGAAATAATCTTTTTGTCAGCCATAATAGTAATTTCCTATTATTTTATTTTAAAATAATTGAAAATTAAAAAAAAAATAGAATTAATAGAAGAGAACTTAGGCTTTTGGAAGTTATTAACTTTAGGAATTGATATGATAGGACCTGAACACGTAGACTCTTCAGGTCTTTGGACTTAATTAGCTCGGGTGTCCACTCAAATGTGAACTCAGTCTCGAGTCCTCGCCAATTCAATTTCATCTTTAATCTAGTAAATAAATTGGGATGATAAGTACACGACTTATCAACTCGCCCTCTAATTTGAGGGGATTTTAAGTCTAAGCATCTATACACTATTCACATTGACTCACTTTTCGGTGATTTCTACGGAAATTGGGTAGCTAATGAACTATCTAGGGTGGTATGACTGGCAAGTTATCATGGGTAACAACTCATTGGCCGGTTGTCCAGAGCCCAGCCACAAGACCATTTTCTTCGTACTACCTTTAGGTGAATCTTAGATCAAGGAAGCCACCTACTTTAAAAAAAAAAGAAAAAGAAAAAGGAGAAAACAAAAAAAATAAACAAATAAAATCACACTTCACCGCATGAGTATGGCTAGCAAGTTGCTGTGGGTAACAGCCCAATGGCTGGTTGTCTAGAGCCCAGCTCACAAAAATGTACAATAATTCCCAAAACACTTAGCGAATAAGCGAGGAAGTAGAATAAATCGGGGAGATATACATTGGGTTCACCCTTGTGTTGACCCCATAAATAAAAGTAGGGAGAATGCTACCGTTCAAAAGGATAAACCTTTAGGCAAGGTCACCTAAGGTCGTAGAAATCCGAAGTCCATTTTAACGGCTGTCTAGTGAGTCTTTCACTCCTTTCATTAGGTGCTTAGCACTTAGAGTCCTTTTCGAGTCTTAGGAGGGTCGGGTAGCCATAAAACGTTATCTTGAAACTCTCAAACTCCAAAAGTCCAAAAAAATGTATCTTCCCTCTTCAAATGAGGCAAGGACTTGGGTGGTCCGCATTCTGGCAGACACCCGAGTACTGTTGAGTCTTCGTATTTTAGGACCTTAGTTAAAATTTTCTATTGTTAATAAACGACTTAGGCCTAAGCAATCTAATCCTAATTATGATTTTATACATAGCATGTAATTTAATTCTACTCGGGACTAGCAAAAGATAGGCATGCGGGTATGATGTAGACATAATTATTGAAGATGAAATGCGTATTTATGTATGTTCTTAGGCTTAGATTTGCATTTCATATTATAAATATTGCATAGCATGCATCATCCTGCATTTAGAGTAGTTGTGCATATTTTAGGTTAATTATGTCCTTTTTATGGCCAAGAGGGAAGGAGATTTATTTTAGTTGGGATTCAGGAGTCAGCCTCCTTCTCTTCCGTCAGTTTGGCAAAACCTACCCCCGAGACTAGGAAAGAGGGAAGCAATCCACCTCACTGAAGGTCAGTTCTTTCGATGCCAGGGAAAAGAGAAATGGGAACATCTTTTTTTCACGTCAAATCGAGGACAAAAGACGAGGCCTAGAGGAAAAAGCAAGAACTGCTCATCCAGCTCCTTTCCGCTTCGCACATTCCCGCCCCCTCCATGGAAAGTGAGTTGAGAAGGACGTAGGAATCAATCTATATATAGTGGAGTCAAGGTATTTCTAGCGAGCGGTACGAGTAGAAGAGGTGGAGTCCTCGAACTTGAGGCACAAGCCAAAGGAAGAACCTTCTCCCAGCCCCTTCCTCTAACTAGTTGGATTGACTGGAAAGAAGTAGCTCAAATCGTTTCTTCATCTCAAGATGGGTTCTGGGAGTCTGTATGTCTTTAGGCTAGCCCACTTAAGGACATGTTTGATTATTTGTATTGTAGGGCACCTTTCTTCCTCCCATTCTATCATGGATCCTTCCACATTCTATTCGCACTTCCACTCGTACCCTCCTACCATTACTTATTCCCAAAATGATTATTATTCCAACTAGACTTATTCTCATTCATTTTCTAGTTGGGATAATCCTGATTGGGGATACAGCTCTGGACCTCCATGTTTAGTATCTAACCCTAAACATCATGATCTTGATTCTTGTCCTTCTCTGAGCTACATCGATTATAGATCACCACCCTCATTTGGATAACCTAATATGATCTACAATCAAGAAGGATATACTAATCCTTACCCTTCCCCAGATTACACTGCATATAGGTCATCACCTCCTTATGGACAACCCGAAATGACCTATTATCAGGGAAGGTATCGAGAACCTCAATTTGTTGACTCTCCTGTGATAAATGTCATTTTATCATCATTCTTATGCATTAAAACAAGCCTACCTCTTAGGATTTTGCTTCGCAAATGAGTTTTTGGGTTGCATTTAGGCATTAATTAGGTTAGGCATGCATTGCATTTTTTTATTGTGTTTTTGATATATTTTTGTGAGTGTTAGGGATAAGCAGATTGCTAGAACCCTAGCACTCAGGAAGGCAAGTGGTGAAAGAGAAGCTCAAACCAGTTGGAACTCAACTTGATCCAGCTCACCATAGCTGGAATCTAGCTCACCTGAACTAGGGTTAGCTTATCCTAGCTCCATTCAACTCATCTCAGCTGAATGACAGCTTAAGAGAACTCATCTTAGCTCACCCTAGCTCAGGTCAGCTCAGATCCTGCTCAACTTAGCTGAATCTAGCTCATCTCAACTCCCATTAGTTCACAGGGAGCTCTAGCTAGCTCGGCTGAGTTGAATAGAGTTCACCTTAGCTCAGGACCAGCTTGATCCAACTCCACTCAACTCCAGCCAGCTGAAGATGACTTCATTTCAACTCAGAAAGCTCAAGTCTAGCTCCCGGGGATTCGGCTTAGCTCAAATCAGTTGAGCTAAGCTACCTTAGCTACCTCAACCAGCTTGATCCTCCCCAAGAGCACTAGACCCAACTCACCTTAGCTCCTTGTGGAAGAAGACAGCTTACTTTAGCTTGGCTTAGCAGCTAGCAAAGAACTAGCAAGCTAAGCCGGCTAAAGTAGCTTCATGCCATCCTCTTCAGCAGCTGCCAACTCCATTTCAGCTCCAGACTTCTTCTGTCCAGCTCCTCTCCTCAAACCATAGCTCCCATTGCCTACTCCTCTACTCCATTACTTGCTAAGCTAGCTTAGCTAGGCTCCAGCTCCCTTGGCCATTCACCACCCTAAAACCCTACCTAACTAGCTCCACCAACTAAGCCCTACCTAAGCTCACCTTAGCTAGCTCCACCCTACTCCCTTTGGCGTCACCACCTTTCACCCCTCAACCAACGACCAAAAGACACCAAAAGTTGGTGCCAAAACTAACCCTAACCACCTCCCTTTTGGTGCCAACTTTCAGCTCCCTTATCCACCCTGCACCTACCCATATAACCCATCCTAGCCATCCACATTTCCCCCTTCTATAACCCTAAGATGGCACCATCTAATAGCCTTCTAGAAGGCCCATTTTGGTGCCAACCCTAAGGGACACCAAAGCCATAACTACCCTCCTTTGTGCCCCCTCATTTGGCACCATTTAACCCTAGCCCTGGGGTCGACCTAACCACCCCTAGAATCAATCCTAGCTCTCCACCTATTCACGCCAACCCTACCCCCATCCACCTCTATAAAACCCCATCACATTCCATCGAAAAAACTATCCTCCCTTAGTTTAATTTCTACTCATATCCACCTACACCTAAGGCCAAGGAAGAAGATTAAGGGGGCATCCTACCCGCCCCCTCGGTGCCTTCTTCCCCTTTTTCTTCTCCCTTGTGCCACGCTAAGGAGGAGGAGCACTCTCCCACTAGAAGGATGGCCAGGCAAGGAGGAGCAAGGGTGGTGCATGCCCACCCTTGAAAGAGATCATTGAAGGCAGTAACTTGCCTTGGAGGACACCATTTTGGCGAAGCTATAGAAGGAAGGAGTTGGAGATCTTTTCAATCCCGAGAGCTACCAAGCTTGGAGCAAGAAGCCTCCATCTCTTCTTCACCAACATCATCAAGATTAGTGTTTTATTTTTATTTTTGTTGCTAGTAGTAGAAGCATTCCTCTACTAGGCTTTTATGTAAAAAACTTTTGCATCAATTAAGTTGCCTTCAATTCTATTCCATTTTGTTGCAATTTTTATAATATAGTTTCTAGCACTTTTCACTCCCTCTCCCTAATTACTCTAGGCCTTCACATGCCTAGAGTGAGCTTAGGGAGATGCTCTACTTGTCACTTTATTAGTAGTGTAGTGAGTTAGGTGTTAGTTGTTTTCCGTTGCCAACAAAACACGTGTTGCCGTTATTTCAAAATCCCAAAAAAATATATATGTTGAACTCTCGAATTGCTACGCTAACGTGTTTGGTTTTGGAAAACCTGTTGTTGTAGCTTGAAAGCGAAGAATTCGTGTTTAACAAATAAAATTTATATCGAAATTTGAATTCCGGGTCGAACACAGGGAGGCTACATCGATCTGTATTCACAATTATATTTTTTTTAGAATTTTTGAAAAGTAAGGCGATATAATTACAATGAAGCTATCAGACTAAAAGGAAGAGAGAGAGAGAGAACATGCATTTAATCTTTCCAACATGTTTATACAATCAAACCAAAAGTTACACTAGAAAGCGGGAAATCAGCTACACTAGAAAGCAGGAAAATTGTACATTAGAAAAGCTATAAAGAAGAATGGGAGAGAAAATATCCTCCTCGACGATCGTTTGGAGGACGAGCCGGACGGGACGATGCCTGGACAATGGAGGACGGAGCAGGATGAAGGAGGACGACGCAGAAGAACAGGAATGGAGTAGCACGCCGTTGTCGTCGCGGGATCAACTTTCGAAGGGGGATGAAAATTTGGACTTTATCTTGCGAGGAGCATCTCAGGTGTGGGACAAGCTTCTCTTGAGCTTTGGAGAGGTAGAGAAGAGAAGGAAGGGATGGGAATTTCATATGGAGGGGGTCTCCTTTTATAGTTGCAAGGAGTGGGGGCAAATTGGTCATTACATCTTTGAAACATTAAATGAGGGGTCTTTAGTGACGAATAAAATCTTCGCTAAAGCCCCAACGTGGGTGTAGTGGGCGCTCCACACGCGTGCCTCCTCAGCTGGCTACGCTCAATGCCCACCGCACGTTCATCCATCCACAGCCGTCCGATCGCGAGATTGGACAGCTGTGAATGCGCTTGACCCGCTCGTTGCATGCCTGCCCAGCGCGTGCGATGCCGCGTGACCGCCTCGCGTGAAATAGCTCATGGCTGCTATTGGAAGATCTGAGCTGCCCAATCGTGATCCAACGCACACTCGCGCTCGCTCGCCCGCGCCCTTCTACCCTTCGCTGCGGCTCGAACCCACGGTTGCAGCTTGCGATAGCGCCTTCGACCGCTGCGCTACGGGGTGCGGATGGTCGAGCAAACGCTTTTAGGCGCGGTTGTCCACAATCGTTGGATCGAGATCAATCCAACGGCGGAGAGAGAGCTGATGCGGAGACTTCAGTGATTGCATGCGGCCGTTTGGGCGGTCGAGATGGTGCGACGTGGTGCCATCTCGACCGCCATCTTGGCCGTCCATCTTCTGGGTGTTGTAGATGGTGCCACGGATGTCGGATTGACTCGATTTTTGCGTCGTTAGGCTGCGATCGTTGATTCTAATTCATCCGTGCGGTTGGATTTGTCATTTGAAGTGCGGATTTACACCATCCTGGCCCTTGATCTTCTAAGGTTCCCCAGTCACTATCTGATGCTACAGATGCCTGATTAGGGCTATCTTGGAGTTGTTGAACTCTAATCATCGCCCTGATCACATCCATACGGTTGGATCTTCGATCCGAGGCCTCGATAAAATGTTTGCCCTGTCTAAGCACATAAAAGGACACAATTAACCTCCATTTTATTCAAACTACTCTAAATGCAAGATGATGCATGTTATGCAATATTAATAGCATGTAATGCAATCCTATGCTTAAGAACATGCATAAATAGACATCTTAAGTAGTGTAAATGTGTTTACATCATACCCCCATGCCTATTTTTTACTAGTCCCTAGCAAAAACTATATGCTATTTATAAAAGAATTAGGTTGGATTATTTGTGCCTAAGTTATTTTCAATCATTAAGAAATTGTCTACTTAGGATCTGAACTTTCAAAGACACAACAGTGCCCGAGTATCTGCCAAAATGCAGACTGCCTCAAGCCCTCGCCTTATTCAAAGAAAATTTTCCTTTTCTCTTTTTACTCTTTTCTAATTTTATTTTGGATTTTCAAATTTTAGGGTTTAGGAGTGGCTTTTTACGGCCATTCAACTCACCTAAGATTTGATGAGAACTCTAAGTTTTAAGCATCTTATTATGATTGTGATAGACTCGTTGACCGGCAATTAAAACAGACTTCGGATTTCTACGCTTCTAGGTTACATAAAAAGAATTCTGCCTAAAGGTGTATCTTTACAATCGGTAGCTTTCTCCCTTCTTTTATTTTGGGAATTTTTGTAGTGCATTTACTGAGCTGGATTTTGGACAACCGGTTGAGCCGTTACCATCGATAACTTGCCAGTCATACTCGTGCGGCGAGGTGTGGCTTATTTCTTTTTTTTTTTTCTTTTTTTTTTTCTTTTTGAGAAAATAGGTAGCTTCCCTGCTCTAATATTTAACTAAGGGCAGGAAAAAGAGAAAAGTTCAGTGACTGGGCTCTGGACAACCTATCTATGGGCTATTATCCACGATAACTTGCCAGCCATATCACCCTAGAAGGTTCATTAGTTACCCAATTTCCGTTAGAATCGCCAAACAATGAGTCAGTGTAAAGAAATTCTGTAAATGCTTAAAACTCAGAAATTCCCTCAAATCAGAGGGTGGGTTGATAAGTTGTGTACTTATCACCCAAACTTATTTATTCCAATTACGATAGAATTAAGATGGCGAGGACTCGAAAGACAAATCCACATTTTAGTGGGTACACGGGCTAATTAAGTCTAAAGACCTGAAGGGTCTTTGTGTTCAGATCCTAATGTAAAATTTCCTAGGATTGAACAGTCTTAATGTCCAACTAATCCTTCATAATTTTTATTTTTTTTTATAAATAAGAAGAGAAAAATAATTTATATGAATTTCACAAAGCTGACCAAAAAATTTAAAAGTGAATCCACCTCCCATGCCTAGCTGATGCAATGTCCCCATTGAAAAAGAGACATGAAAGAAAGGGTAGAATATGAAAGATGTTGCCTGAATATGAAGCTCGTATCAGCCTTGTGTCATATGTACAACTGTTGAGTTTAATGCCGTTAGCTAGGTAAAGTCCAGCCAAAGAAGTCACGGAATGGCTAGAGCAACAGAGTCTGAGACGAGTTCTGGAAGAATATAGTCAACAACAGGCTTCAGACGTTGACCGTTGACTTTAAAGGTGTTACCCGTCTTTGGGTCAGAAATCTGAACGGCACCATTTGGAAAAATCTGATCAATTATGAATGGGCCATTCCATTTAGATCTAAGTTTGCCGGGAAAGAGCTTAAGTTTAGAATTAAATAACCAGACCTTCTGGTTTGGCTCAAAGCTCTTGCGGGAAATCAATTGATCATGTAGAGCCTTGGTCCGAGCCTTATAAATCTTGGCATTCTCATAAGCATCATTTCTAAGCTCCTCCAACTCAGATAGTTGGAGTTTCCTGGTCTTCCCAACTAGATTCAAATTTAAATTGCATTATTTGATTGCTCAGAATGCCTTGTGTTCAATCTCTACAGGTAGATGGCACGCCTTTCCATACACCAAACGGAATGGAGGCATGCCGATGGGCGTTTTATATGCCGTATGGTAGGTCCAAAGAGCGTCCTCAAGCTTTTGAGTCCAATCCTTGCGAGCAGGCCTAATCATTTTTTGCAGAATGTTCTTGATCTCTCGATTGGAGATCTCAGCTTATCCATTCCTCTGGGGGTGGTAAGGTGTGGAAATTCGGTGATTAACCCCGTATTTGGCCAATAAATTTTAGAATTGGGCATTAGTAAAATGAGTGCCACCATCACTGATGATAGCCATCGGAATCCCGAACCTACTGAAGATATTTTTCTTGACAAAATTGATGACCACCTTGTGGTCAGGTGGTCATTGGTTTGGGTGGAAATCGCCTCAATCTATTTGGACACATAATCAATAGCAACAAGAATGTACTGGTGTCCAAATGAAGGGATAAAGGGTCCCATGAAATCGATGCCCCAAACAGTGAAAATTTCGACAGGAAGAATAGGTTTAGGGGCATCATGTCTCTCTTAGTTATGCTCCCGAGTGCCTGACATCGAGAACATGACCTTGAGAAATCCTAGGCATCCTTGAATAAAGACAGCCAATAGAGGCCAGATTGCAAGATTTTTGCAGCCGTCTTTTTCCCAGAGAAATGTCCACCACACCCAGATGCATGGCAGAACTGGAGTATACTGTTGAATTCATTCTCCGGTATGCATTGGCGAATAATCTGATCTGAGCCGATGCGATACAGTTCAGGGTCCTCCTAGAAGTAGTATTTGGCCTCAGATTTGAGTCTATCCCGTTGTTGCTTGGTTCAATCCTGGGTGATTTGACCAACGGCCAAATAGTTAATAGTGTCAGCAAACCATGGGGTGTGGACACCTAAAACTGTAAGAATAGTTTCGTCCGGAAAGGTGTTAGCAATCGGAATGTCCGGGCAAGAAGAATCACTTAGGAGTCTCGACAAATGATGTGCTACCACATTTTGTACCCTGATTTTATCCTTGATTTCAAGATCAAATTCTTGAAGAAGAAGAACCCAACGAATAAGCTGGGGTTTAGCATCCTTTAGCCAAGAGATGTCTCAAGGCCGAGTGGTCGGTATAAATGATAACATGAGATCTTAAGAGATAAGCCTTGAATTTTTCCAAAGCAAATACTACAGCTAGTAATTCCTTTTCAGTAACAGTGTAATTCCTTTGGGCTTCATCCAGAGTTTTACTAGCGTAGTAGATGACAGAGGGCTTTCGATCAATTTTCTGACCCAGGACAACCCCCACCATGTAATCAGAAGCGTCGGTCATGATCTCAAAAGGGGCTGTCCAAATTGGTGGTTACAAAATTGGAGCATAAGTGACTGCCGTTTTCAGGAAATCAAATGCTTTTCGGCATGATTCGTCAAAAACAAACGACGTTTCTTTGGCAAGAAGATTGCTCAAAGGACGAGCAACCTTCGAGAAATCCTTGACGAATCTTCTATAAAATCCCACATGGCCAAGGAATGATCTGATTTGTTTAACAGATGTGGGAGGAGGAAGTTTTGCGATAGCATCAACCTTAGCTTTGTTCACTTCAATTCCCCGTTTAGAGATTACATGACCCAAAACGATGCCCTCTTGGGTCATGAAATGACTCTTTTCCTAGCTAAGGACCAGTCGTGTCTTGATACATTGCTTAAGAATCATTTCCAAATTAGCCAAGCAAGAGTCAAATGATTCTCAAAAAATAGAGAAATCATCCATGAAGACTTCCATAAACTCTTCTACTGTGTCAGAAAATATGGCTAGCATACACCTTTGAAAAGTTGCAGGTGCATTGCATAACCCGAAAGGCATCCTACGAAAAGCAAAGGTTCCGTAGGGACAGGTGAAAGTAGTTTTTTCCTGATTCTCGGGACGGATAGGAACTTGGTTGTATCCCGAGTAGCCATCAAGAAAACAGAAGTACTTCTGCCTGGCTAATTTTTTCAAGATTTGATCAATGAAGGGCAAGGGAAAATGATCCTTTTTAGTGGCTGTGTTCAGCTTCCTGTAATCAATACAAACCCTCCAAGAGGAAGCTGAACGAGTTGTGACAGATTCTCCTCTCTTGTTAGTCACAACGGTAATCCCGGCTTTCTTTGGAACAATTTGAACGGGACTTACCCAGGGACTGTCAGAGATTGGATAAATAATTCCTGCATTGAGCCACTTGATGATTTCCTTTTTGACCACTTCTCGCATATTTGGATTCAATCTCCTCTGCATCTGGCAAGAAGGGTGGGATCCATCTTCCAAAAATATTCTATGATTACAGTAAGATGACTCAATCCCCTTAAGGTCATGAATGGTTCAACCAATTGCCTCCTTATGTTCCTTTATGACCATGATCAATTTAATCTCTTGCTCCGTCAATTTAGCACTGATAATCATAGGGAGCGTATTCTGTGGTCTAAAAATTGATATTTCAAATTCTCGGGCAATGGTTTCAATTCAAGATGGGGTGGGTTGATGATTGATGGTAGGGTAGATGCTGAAGATTCAATAAGAGGAAGAGGTTGTGAGTGAACAAAATCAATAACCTCTTCCAAAGATGTCAGGTCAGCCATAGTGGGTTGCGAGTCAAATTCATCATCCAAAGCGGAACTTTCAATTGAAGAAACTATCAGACAAGTTTCAATATTATCATTATTCTCATCAAGTTCCTCAATAAATCCACAATCCTCAAATTTGTTGATCGCCTTAAAAATATCAAATTTCATTCGTTGGTCCCCAAAGGCGATTTCCATGCTACCGCTTTCACAATTAATGTTGGCCTTTGCGGTAGCCAGGAACGAACGCCCCAGAATGATGGGTGTGTTCCTTAGATTATTTGGTACATCCATGTCAAGGATAAGAAAATCTACAGGAAAATAGAAATTCTTGACCTTAACATACCATCTTCAATAGCGCCTCGCAGTTTTGTGACCGAACGGTCTGCTAACTGTAGCGTTACTGAAGTTGGCCGAAGTTAACCTAACCCAAACTTCTCATAGAGAGAAGTCGGAATTAGGTTGATGGATGCACCCAGATCCAAAAGTGCTCTATCAAATGTGTAATCTCCGATGACACAAGAAATCAAAGGAACACCAGGATCTCTCTTTTTTTGAGGGAGGTAGTGCAGGATAACAGAACTAGCCTGCTCGGAGAGTACCACCTTCCTCAGAACAGATTCTCTCGACTTACGCTTTTGTGTACATAATTCCTTTAAAAATCTTGCGTAAGTCGGTATGTGCTTAATAGCATCAAGGAGTGGGATATTGATCTCAACAATCTTAAATAAATTCAGAAGCTCCTCATTGCCATCAACAGACTTCTTCTTCTTCTTTGATTTAGTTAAGGCTTCAGGAAAAGGAACATGAGTTAGATCTTTGGAATCAGGTTCCTGAGCCTTGATTTCTCCTCTAGAATTCTCCTCTCTTTCCTCAGGTTCTTCAGGATTCAAAAGATCAGAATAATGTGGTTGTGGATCCTGAGTCTTCTTACCACTCCTCAAAAGTGACAGAATTTGGAGAAGCATAAGAATTTGGGTCTTGGGGAGGGATAAGAAAGATTGGAGGGGCTTGATTGACCATGAATTGTTGATTTGCAGAAGAAGAAGATGAGGAATCCTGCTCAACCACCTGAGCTTGTGCATGTGGGTCCCTCTGATTTCCGTACCGTTGGACTTGATTGCTCGAATTCATAATATTGCACGGGTTGGGATGGTAGAGATCCGGGTTGACGGGAGTTAGCAATGAGCCTAGATTGCAAGTTGTCCAGCAAGTTTTTCATTTGCTGCATGAGCTAGAGCATGGATCCTTGCATCTCTACCATTTGACGGTTCAAATCAGCCTGCCCTGCGGGTTGACGGGCATTCCAAGCTGGCTGATTGATCTGATTCGGAGGCAACTGAGTATATACTTGACCCTGACCCATTGGTCGTTGCGGAGCATAATTGCCGGGTCGGAATTGGGTCTGTTGCCTTGGATTTTTCCAAGAGAAGTTAGGGTGGTTTCTCCAACCTGGATTGTAGCCATTCGAGTAGGGGTTGGATCTAACATTCTCTTGTACAACACAGACATCCTCATAGAGTGAGGATGGAGAAAAAGAAAGGGAAGGATCAGAAAAACTGGGATCAAAGGCCCCAGTTTGGAACCCGTGGGGTTCCGAAAAATGTTGACTCATAGGTTGAGCCGCATCAAGTTGATTCATGAACTCCCGTCCAGAAGGAGCTCATGAGGAATGGAATCCCGAATTTTGGGATTGAGTGGATTGAGAATTGTTCATGGAATTGCCAGCCATCCACTCTTCCATTCTTTTAGCAACCAAGTCCACCTTATCAAGTTTATTACAAATCAATTCCATATCAAATGAATGAGAGTCATGAACTTCATTGAAATTTGATCTGGGTTGCTCGGACCGGTTAAAAGTATTCATGGAGGCATGATTAATTGAATTTTCACTCATTTCCTCAAATAAATCATGTGCACTATCTGCATCTTTATTGAGGAAATTGCCTCCGCAAGAAGCATCCACATGATTTCTGAGTTGCTCATTCAACCCATGATAGAAGATTTGCACAAGTTGCCATTTCGGCACCTTGTGGTGTGGACACCTCTGCAATAAGTCCTGGAATCACTCCCAGGCCACATGAAACTGCTCCCCCGGCTGCTGGGTAAAGGTAGTGATTGCCTGTCTCAAAGCATTGGTACGTCCGACTGGGAAGAATTCCTTCAGAAAGGTCGATTTCAACTCATTCCAAGTTGTAATTGGTCTTCCTATTGTCCTATACCAATGCGTGGCCTTATCCCTAAGAGAGTGGGGGAAGAGCCTCATGATCATTTGCTCCTCGTTTACATTTCGAGCCTTGGTGGTCTGGACCAAAGTGGTCAAGTCCTCCAAGTGCTGAAACAGATCTTCGGAGCCAAGCCCATGATAATGCTTAATCAGGCTTAATACCTGGGACTTGATTTCTACGTCACCGGTTAGAATCTGGACGCTGGGACGTTCCCGGTAATTTGAAGGATTATAAAAATCCTTCAAGGGCTGAGCGCCCTACATTCTCTAGAACCATTCCTGCATTCTCTGCATTTGTTCAAGCTACCTTTGAAATTCTTCCTGTGGATTTCCAAGTAGAGGAGGCTATTGTTCGGCCATGGGATCAAATTGACCAAAATGCAACTTGCGCCTTCTAGAATGTTCTAATGGTCCTTCCAATCGGGGATTCAATGACCGTCTTCCCAGTATAAACTAGGAGAAGGTCGGAAGGACTGGGGATAGGAACCCTGTAGTACAACAAAACAAGGCTATCCTTAAGTGGGGTAGCCTAAGGATCTACTGACTCCCAAAACCCACCTTAAAACTGTAAATGATTTACTCTACTTGCGTCTATTTAATCCAACCAGTTAGAAGGAGGGACTGGGGAGAAGGTTCTTCCTTTGGCTTTCACCTCCGGTTCCTAGTGTACCCCCTAGCCGCGGTCGTTTGACGCTACTCCCCTAGCTAGACATCAGATTAATCAGTACAAGTAGGTTAATCAAAAACAATCTCAGACTAGGCCCTGAAGAGCAAATCAGACCTTAAGGCCAACATCTACTCAATTTTATTAAGGCCTGGGATTGTGGTGCTTATGGAATGTGATGGGCCCTTAAAATGGGTTGTGCCCTTAATGATTGATTGAGATTGGTGTAAGTGTGTGCACAACCAGGATTTTCAAGCAAGATTATTATGATGCATGAGTTTTAATGTTCAAATCTTGTTTAAGTAGCTTTTAGGGTTTCAAATTAAGTGAATTGCAATCAAGTTTCTATGCAAACTAAGTTGTAAAACACGGGTGAAGATTGTTTTCCTTTAAAATCAGAAAGAAAGTGGAGTGCCTGGAATATACCTAGATTGAAAACCCTAAGGAGGAGCTACTTGATGAGTTGGTTTTAAATAGAGTGGTCGACCCAAACAACTCAAACAATTGGCCAAAATTGTACCACTAAATTAGGCACTCAAAGATGGTTAACCTAGAATGATTTCTACTCTATTATGTGTTGCTTTGTGTGTACCGGTTCCACAAATCAGAACCCGATTGAGTAGAAACAAATCAAGTTGATTAAGTGCCTTGAATGTGGGTGTGTGTTGTGTGTTTGTTGAAAATTATCCCACAAGATTATCTTTTTGTTATTTTTTTTTATGAATGAGGGTGTAATGAATGTGAGTGGAAATCCAAACAACCAAATTATTCCTAGGATTTATGCAAACACCTAGGTTAATTGGAATTTAGATTTAATGTGGTGAATGAAATCTATGGAGGGGGGAAGAATGGGGAGCACTTACAGTTGCCTTCAACTGCACTTTACTCTAGTCTACGACTTGTTGATTCCTTGATGGAGGTCTCTGCAAAACAATAGACACAAGAGAAAGCAAGTTAGAAAACAATAAAGTGCAAGAAGTGCGAAAAGAAGATCGGGAATCATTGCCTCCCCAGCAATGACGTCAAAATGTTGAACTCTCGAATTGCTACGCTAACGTGTTTGGTTTTGGAAAACCTGTTGTTGTAGCTTGAACGTGAAAAATTTGTGTTCAACAAATAAAATTTATATCAAAATTTGAATTCCGGGTCGAACACAGGGAGGCTACGTCGATCTATATTCACAATTATATTTTTTTCAGAATTTTTGAAAAGCGAGGCGGTATAATTACAATGAAGCTATCCGACTAAAAGGAAGAGAGAGAGAGAAAGAGAGAAAGAGAGAGAGAGAACATGCATTTAATCTTTCCAAAATGTTTATACAATCAAACCAAAAGTTACACTAGTAAGTGGGAAATCAGCTACACTAGAAAAGCTGTAAAGAAGAATGGGAGAGAGAAGTTATCCTCCTCGACGATCGTTTGGAGGATGAGTCGGACGGGACGATGCCTGCACGAAAGAGGACGGAGCAAGACGAAGGAGGACGAAGCAGAAGAACGGGAATGGAGCAGCACGCCGTCATCGTTGCGGGATCCACTTCCGAAGGGGGACGAAAATTTGGACTTTATCTCGCGAGGAGCATCCCGGGTGTGGGACAAGCTTCTCTTAAGCTTTGGAGAGGTAGAGAAGAGAAGGAAGGGATGAGAATTTCATATGGAGGGGGTCTCCTTTTATAGTTACACGGAGTGGGGGCAAATTGATCATTACATCTTTAAAACGTTAAATGAGGGGTCTTTAGTGACGGATAAAACCGTCGCTAAAGCCCCAACATGGGTGTAGTGGGCGCTCCCCACGCGCACCTCCTCAGCTACCTACGCTCAACGCCCATCGCACGTTCATCCATCCACAGCCGTCCGATCGCGAGATCGGACGGCTATGAATGCGCCTGACCTGCCTGCTGCGCGCCCGCCCAACTCGTACGATGCCACGTGATCGCCTCGCGTGAAATAGCGTGTGGCTGCTTTTGGAAGATCTGAGCCGCCCAATTGCGATCCAACGCACACCCGCGCTCGCTCGCCTGCGCTCTTCTCCCCTTCGCTGCGGCTCGAACCTGCGGCTGCAGCTCGCGATAGCGCCTTCGACCGCTGCGCTACAGGGCACGGATGGTCGAGAGGACGCTTTTAGGCGCGGCTGTCCATAGCTGTTGGATCGAGATCCAACGGCGGAGAGAGAGCGGATGCGGAGACTTCAGTGATTGCATGTGGCCGTTTGGGCGGCCGAGATGGTGCCACGTGGTGCCATCTTGGCTGTCCATCTTCTGGGTGTTGTAGATGGTGCTACGGATGTAGGATTGACTCGATTTTTGCGTCATTAGGCTGCGATCGTCGATCTGAATTCATTCGTGTGGTTGGATTTGTCATTTGAAATGCGGATTTACACCATCCTGGCCCTTGATCTTGTAAGGTTCCCCGGTCACTATCAGATGTTATAGATGCCTGATTAGGGCGATCTTGGAGTCGTTGAACTCCAATCGTCGCCCTGATCACATGCATACAGTTGGATCTTCGATCCGAGGCCCCGATAAAATGTTTACCCTGTCCAAGCACATAAAAGGAGACAATTAACCTCCATTTTATTCAAACTACTCTAAATGCAAGATGATGCATGTTATGCAATATTTATAGCATGTAATGCAATCCTACGCTTAAGAATATGCATAAATAGAC
Source organism: Thalassia testudinum (assembly GCA_037157565.1). Classification (NCBI taxonomy): domain Eukaryota; kingdom Viridiplantae; phylum Streptophyta; class Magnoliopsida; order Alismatales; family Hydrocharitaceae; genus Thalassia; species Thalassia testudinum. Next base: position 146,548,834 of record JAZHRO010000031.1, on the reverse strand, counting down.
ATCTTAAGTAGTGTAAATGTGTTTACATCAATATATATTGAAAAACACAAAAAAAAAGTTGAGTTTGATTTCCAAGCAAGAGACGTATTTTTGCAAACAATTGGCCTCCTTGGATGACCTTAGATACTCCCCTATCTAGGTTACAAATTTTAAAAGCATATGCGATTTTGCAATTTACGGCTCTAAAAACCCTGATTACAAATCACGCTAAATTTTGCATCACCCTGCACTGAACCCAAACTCACCTAACCCTGAACCAAACCATTTGGTTCAGGCTAGCCAGGTTCGAGATAAGGTGTTGGCTAACTTAAGGAATACCATTCAATCTCTAGAAGCTCAACCAACACCTTGCCCTAAAGAATTGGAGGCTCTGATTGAAATGATTGACGATCTTAACAAATATTTGTTGGATTGGCTCCAGGATGTTAAGGATAAAGGTCCGGGTGAGTTTTTACTTGGGAAGTTATCGAAATTGAGGATGAGATTTGTGATTGCTCTAGTCCACTCTTGGTAGGATTCCCAGGATGAACCCTTGATAGAAGAGCTAATGTCAGAATCCACTCAGGCACCTGTAGGGGGACATGTTTTACGAGATTAGGGTTGACCAAGTTGTTCTAGATCAATCAAATAAGGATGAATTGATTTCTTCACCTGAGATCCTTGAGCCGGGGTACGAGGAAACGTATGTCTCCATGGAACAGAAAGTGATTAATGATTTTGAGACATACATTAATGCGGATTTAGAATTCTTTGATTCTGAAGGTGAGGAATCGTAGTGTAAAGTCTCACCTGAATTTGAGGAAAATAACTTTAGTGAGACAAATGGGTCCGTGGAGTATGATAAATCATTTAACAGTTCAATAACTGAGAAAATTGATCTTGTTGGGGCTCGCATGACGGATTCAGATCCTCATTTTCTGAAGGATTCAATTCATAGCCCCGATCCTCAATCACATCCCATTGAGCTTACTGACGATTTTGATTTTGAAATTGCTAAAACCAAGTTGTTAAGAGCACTCGATCGGGTTTTAAGAAGGTCGCGTTGTAGTATAGCCAAAAAGCGTTCAAAACAAATACAATTTTATTACTCAAATTTAATGTCCGAGGTCAAACACAGGGAGCAAATTATGGTTTAGAAATCAAGATCACAACTTCAGAATTTAAAAGAACATAATATGCAAGAAGATCAATGTTATAGTGCAAAAAGATAGGAATAAATGTAAGGCACAAAATACTAAAGGAACCAATGTATGTGAATAAAGATCAAAATTGGACGTCTGATTTGTGAATCAGACGCCTTAAAATGATTATACTACAGTGCTTGGCTCTTTCTTTCCTTCTTCTGCTTCTCCTGTTCTTTCTTTGTCTCTGCCTTTGTCTTCAATCTTCTTTATCTTCCTTCGCTGTTCTCTGGTGTCTGCCTTTCTTCCTTTGCCTTTCTCTACCTCTACCTTCTCTTTCTTTCTCTGCCGGCTGCCTTTAGCTTCTTTCCTCAGTTTCTTCCTTTGCTTTTTCTTTCTCTACCTTCCTTGCCCTCCTCTCTTTGGCTTTGGCTTTGGCTTGTTCCTTCTGCTGCAGCCCTTCTCCTTCTTCTTCCTTAGCTTCAACCCTTAGCCTTTTTCCTTTCCCTCTTCTTCATCTTCTCTTTGACCTACAGAGCAAAATCTACCCCCTACCCACGCGAGCTCTCTTCTCTCTTTTCTCTCTTTGGGTTCGCTCTCCCAGAGCCACAGCTTCTTAGGTAATTGGGTCGGGTACGCACCTGAAACCAGGCCCACCGACGTGTGGTGGTCGGTGAGGTGTTCTTAGTCAGGTCGCGTCACCAGGTCTGCGGGGCATGGTCGCGGACGAGGCGTCGGGTCAGGTGAGAGTGGGACCTCACCCTGTGAGTAGGAGGCGAAGAGCCTAATGCAGAAATTCCTTCTATGCGGGTGTGGTGCTCCACGACTTTTCGAGGTGGGACTATCTTCCCACCCCCTTTCACGCGTGCCTGCAGTAGAGTGTGCCTTCGATTGCAACTGCAACTACGGCCCTCGACACCAATTGGAGGCTTGGAGATGTTCGCGAAGGCTTTCCGCACAACCTGGGACTGTGACCTGGAGCGGGCACGGCCTGGAGCAGCTTACAAGCAAGCTTCAAGCTGTGCGTCAATGGCAGAGAGCTCCTGGACCTGAAATCATGACAACGGCCTCGCAGCCACGTTAAAATGCTTAGGGAGCTTCGTCAAGGTGCGGCGAACGTGCAGAGGTGGTCGACATGGCGTGGGAACGCCTGAGGGAGCGTGCTTAGGGCACACTGTGGCCGTGTGTGTGGGTGTGTTCGGGGGTGCATTTGGGTGAGTGGTGGAGTGCTGTGAGTGGGGGGTTATGATCAGTGAGTCGAGGCGGTGCATATGGACCAGTTAGTGAGGAGGGAGGTGGTCTATGGAGGTGGAGTGAACTTGCCAGAGTTGGTGGCCGGAGGTGACGGGGATGATGGTGGTGGAGTGCAGCAGTAGTCGTTCAAGGGAATAAAGAAGAGGGAAAGGAAGCAGAGGATGAGAGGAACTTATCTAGGGGTGAAGAGACGAAGTGGGAGACAGAGGTGGCATCTGGCTCATATCGCCAACGTAGAAGACGAAGGTGCTCAGTGAAGGTGGTCGGCGAGGACGAAGGGGATGCAGGGGCATCGGTGGGTGCTGCGCGACGCGGACGAGTGTGAGGAAGAGGGACTTGCCACCGGTATTGTGTCTAGGAGATGAGAGAGAGTAGGAGAGGTTGCCGAAGCTTGATGAGCAAGTCATTCAGAGGAGGAGAGACGAAATTGAGGGGGCTCTCCGGCTGATTTCAAGCTTAGGAGATGCAGGGTGATCTGGGGTGTCTTAAATTGGCCCTGGAGGTTGGTTTTGTGCTTGGAAGCCAAGCTTCCAAGCACGGCAAGGTCGCCGGTAATGGTAACTAAAGAGAGATCCAAATCTCTCATGTGTTCGCATGAGAGATTGGGTACCAAGTGGGGCACCAAATTGGGTTCACATTAGAGGGAATTTCTTAGAGAATCTCCCTTCCAATTTTTAAGGGGATTCTCTGAGAAATCAAGGAGAAATCGCCCTTTCAAGCTCGCCGGAGTAGGATTCCCTTCGCTATAATGGTGGAGGGACCTAATTACAAAGAACGATGAAGAAGCTATGGTGTCAAATGTAAGGGTTTTGAAAGATAGGGTAGAATTGTAATTGGGCTGAACCTATTTGCAAAATGGGTCAAGATGAATTCTCCTTAAGTCCAAAATTTGGTACAAACCTAATTTGAACCTAAGGAATCCAATGGTGAGGTTGGATTTTAGGTTTGACCACGTTTGAGTAGGCAATTTACGTAAAACCCAATTTAGGGCAAATATATGTCTGGGACCCCATTCTAGGTCAAAATAGGTTCCGATGGCCAAATTGAAAGTTCTAAACCCTAGAAAATATTTTTCTATGATTTTTAGAGGATTTAGGTCAATTTTATCCTGACCAGAACTTTATTTAATCAAGTGGGTCTGTTTTAGGGTTACAAGAAGTCATTTAATTCCCAGAACTCACACGAACCCTTTTCTGTCTGATTCAACCCACTTGTTATCTTGTTAAGACCAGTTGACCTATGTTTAGCCCTTGAGAAAACCCATTGTTGTACTGCAATGGTAGAATTACAATTTTACCCCTTGTTTCTAGCTTCTCTCAGAAAGGTTATTCAGTGAATTAGGACCTCCAATTGATTATGTAGGAGCTTTTGTTCTCTTTTATGGGTCAAAATGGGTTAGTTAGGGCTCATGATGGTGTTCCCATCACAAGTCCATTATGATTCAGTCACATCTTTTAGACTTGGAAATTTCAGACGAGATAATTGATATGTAGGTCTTGGAATTCGAAATTCTGAATGAGGATAGGAGTTGGGAAATGTTGATTTGGGAAGTCAATTCTAGAGGAATCAAAAGATTGAGTCTAAGGGTTCCGATTTGCCTGAAATTCCCAACCTTCTACCAGGACCCTTACGACATTTGTTATGAGGATGTGCAACCCAAGCAAAAGTTCATTGATTATCCTTTTGAACTTGATTTCTCTGTAACCTAACTTTTTGGTCTTGGGTTGCATCCTCTCAAATCGTAGGCCCGACCCCACTTGCATACTAATCTCAGGTTTTGGATAATTTTTATCCAAAATCTTAGATCTACACGACCATAGGGCATGGGTCTGCATCGCAATCTGGTTCACATCTGTGAACATCTTCTCCTGACAGCTCCAAAGCTAAATTTTCTTATTCTGATTCTGGCCTGCACTTGTGAATTCTTTTTTTTTTTTTCTTTGTATAGTGTGCCTAGCCGAAGGCACTAAATTCAGCACGTTTCATCTCATAACAAATTTGTTATTCACACAATTCAAGTGTTTTCTACTCTACTCTGTTTCATGTCTTTTTAATATAATGAGGACATTGCATTAAATCGGCATGAAGGGGTGGATTTTCATCTCTGAATTATTTCATTAGCTCCATAAATTCTTTTTGTTTTTTTTTTATTTATTAAAAAAAAGCAAGCTTAATTAGGAAAGAGAACTTGGGCTTTAGAAAATTTTCAATCTTAGAGAATAAAATTGTATGATTTGAACACTAAGACCCTTCAAGTCTTCAGAGTTAATCAGCCCGGATGTCTACTAAAATGCGATTTGTTTCTCGAGTCCATGCCAGTCAAAATATATTTCTAATTTTATTAAACAAGTTGGGGTGATAAGTACACGACTTATCAACCCGCCCTCTGATTTGAGGGAACTTTAAGTCTAAGAATCTACACACTTTTCGCACTGACTCATTGTTCGGTGAGTTTTATGGAAATTGGGTAGCTAATGAACCTTCTAGGGTGGTATGGCTGGCAAGTTATCGTGGGTAACAGCCCATTGGTCAGTTGTCCAGAGCACAGTCACACGACCATTCTTTTCCTACTGTCTTTAGGTAAATCTTAGATCAGGGAAGCCATCTACTTAAACAAATAAAAGGAAAAGAAAAATATCCAAAAAGAAAAGAAGAAAAATATAAAAGGAGAAAAGAAAAGAAAAAAAGAAATAAGCCATACTTCACCGCATGAGTATGGCTGATAGGTTATCGTGGGTAATAGCCCATTGGTAGGTTGTCAAGATCCCAGCTCAAGAAATGCACATATAATTCCTAAACACTTTGAAAGAAGTGGAGAAGTAGAATAAATCAGAGAGATATATAGTGGGTTTCGCCCTTGTGTTAACCTCATAAAAATAAAAGTAGGGAGAAAGCTACTGGTCGGATAGATAGACCTTTAGGCAGAATTCCTTTTTAAGGTCACCTAGGGGAGTAGAAACCCGAAGTCCATTATGATTGCCAATCAATGAGTTTAGCACTTCACAGAAAAAGATGCTTAGAACTTAGGGTTCTCAACGAGTGTTGGGTGGGTTGAGTAGTTGTAGAAAGCTACACCGAAACCCTAAACTCAAAAATCTAAAAAAAAAGTAGAAAAAGAAAAAAAAGATCCTTCTTTGAATAAGGCAAGGGCTTAGGGAGGTCTGCATTTTGGCTGACACTCGGGCACTGTTGCGTCTCTGTAGTTCAAGTTTTAGTTGAAATCTCTAAGTGTTGAATAATAACTATTGGCCAAGAAATCTAACTTAATTCTCTTGTAAATAGAATGTAGTTTTGCTAGGACTAGTAAAAGATAGGCATGGGGTTGTTATGTAAACACATTTATCTGACATAAACCATCTATTTTTGCGTGTTCTTAGGCATATAATTGCATCATACAATATAAATATTGCATAACATGCATCATCTTGCGTTTAGGTTAAATTGTATAAAATTTAGGTTAATTGTCTCTTTTTATGGTCAGGTGACAGAGTGACATTTAATGAAGGCCTCAGATTGAAAATCCAACCATATGGATCTGATCAAAACGACGATTGGAGTTTAACGACTCTAAGATCGCCCCATCGGACTTTCATAGCATCAGATGTAGTCTGAGAAAGATCAAACATTAAGGGGCCAAGATGGTGTAAATCCATACATAAGATGACAAGTTTGACCTTATGGATGGGTTCGGATCGATGATCGCAGCTTAACGGCATAAAAATCGGTCCAATCCAACATCCGTGGCACCATCTACAAGACACAAAAGATGGACGGCCAAGACGCCGCCACGTGGTGCCATCTCAGCCACCCACACCAACCAAAGGCACCCGCTCCCTCTCTCTCCTCAACCGTGCGATCAGATCTAGGCCGTTGGATCGCCATCCAATGGGCATGGTTGCATGTGCATTAAAACATGTGCGCACCTCAAACGTGGACGCAGCGCATTGGGCGAAGGTGCTACGCAAAGGCAGAGGCACAAGTTCGAGCCTCTTTGAGCACCCAAATCGACCGCAAGCGGGCTTGGGCGAAATTCGCTCGTTGGATGAGGTGCAAATGGTCGATGAAGTGACGACGTGGCGCAATCTGGGTGCCTCATCACACACGCGTGATCGAACGTGCATTTGAACGCCCGATCGCACGAAGGTGCGCGATAAGGTGCTATGAAGGCATGGGTGCGATGGGTTCTAAGTCATCCGATCTCACGATCGGATGGCTGTGAGAGCACGATCGTGCATATGCATTGAACGCGCGAGGAGATGAGGAGGCGTGGCATGCGCACAACCTACTCCCATGTTCTGGGGCTTTAGTGATCCTTAAATTTGTCACTAAAGACCCTGAGTTAATGTTGACCCTTAAATTAGGAAATGTTTGCCTTAAAAAGGTGATTACTATAGAAAGAAGGCAATTGATTCCTAAATTAATTTTCTTCCTTTTGTCTTTCAAAGCTTAGGGGATAGTTTAAGGAAGAAAAGAAATTACCTGCCCTGGAGTGGTTGACTTGCGAGAGGGATTTTCTCGTGAAATACCTGCGAGATCACAACAAAGCAAAATAGGGCAAGTTAGTGTTCAATATGATAAAAAGTATGTGGAGACTAGTGATAAATTGCACGTTACTCCCTGGCAATGGTGCCAAAATGTTGACGCGTGAAACGCGATCGTGTTTTAACAGTTAATTACGTCGTAGTATAGGTGATCAAGCGTCGTCAACAAATAAAAGTTTTACTACTCGAAGATCGAAGTATCCGAGGTCGAACACAGGGAGCAATTGGAATTCATTACTAATCTCTAGAATGTAATTGAACATTTTAATTACTCAAAACTTTAATTCAAATGTAAAGGCATGAGTTTGAAAAGTAATTGAGGTAAAAAGGAGAAATTGGACGTCTGATCATAGGATCAAACGTCTTAAAAGTAGGTTTCCCTTCTCTTATTCTTTTTCTTCTTCTTTGAGCTTGTTCTTTCTCTTCTGGAGTGCTTTTCTTCTTAATTTTCTTCTGTCTTCTTTCTTTCTTCTCCTGCAGTATCTCTCTCTACAGGTCTTCTTCTTCCTTGGCTCTACTTCCTTTCTTGGTTCTGTTTGCCTTCAGTTCCTCTTCTTCTTGTTCTTCAGTTCTTCCTCTCTTTTCCCTTCGCCTCTTCCTTTTCTTCTGCGAAGGCTTCCTTCTTCATTTCCCTTGCTAGTAGCGGCAAAGTGTTGGCTTCACTCCTTTCTTCCCTGCACAACCACAGCAAAGCACAAAACCTAACCCTCTACCCACACCTGCGCCTCTCCGTCTCTCTGTAAACCACTCTCAGGACGCTCTCCCAGAGTCGGATATAAACGGGTCGGATCTCGTGCCCGTGACCAGGCGAACCGACGTGAGGGTGATGCGTGAGGTGTGCTCAGGACATGGTCGGGTCGGATCGCGCCAGATCCGTGAGGTGAAACCACGGACGAGGCGTAGTGAGATAGGTGAGGGACCTCACCCCCAGTGTAATTGGAGGCGAACTGCGTATTTCATAAAGTCAATATAAAGGATATTAGCCGGTCGTGAATTACCGATGTGGGATTAAAGCTCCTAGCCTTCTCTCGCATGTGCCCGCAGAAATCCTTCCTGCAATTGCCACTACTCTGGACTCTGTTGCGTCACTCCCTGGATCAGATATCTTCGCAATGCCTCCCCGAGTGAGCTGCACCTGGAGCCTTACGGTCCTGAAGCCTGGAGCGAGCGTGGAGCTTCCTCGAGTTGCCGTCAATGGCGGTCGGGGCGTGGAACTTGTCAGACACGAAACGAGCCTCGCGGCCTAATCAGATCACCGGGGAACCTTCGCCGTGTCACGGCGAAGGTGAAGAGCTAGGTGGCAGGCCGCGGGGCGGCCTAGGCGTGCGTAGCTAGGCCGCGACGATGGGGCTAGGGCAGCGCACGCGGGTGTTGCGTGACGCGGAGGAGGATGAGGAAGACGGCTCTGCCACTGGTTTTGTGGCAGAGCAAAGAGGAAGGGGAGGGGGGCTCGCCGGAGCTCGCTGGACACCTTGGCCGTAGAAGGAGATGAATTTGAGGTGAAATCCTGGCCAAGTCATGCTGAGGAGATGTGGCCGGAGTTAGGGTTTAATTTATAGGTGTTTTTCCGTGCTTCTGGTGCGTGGAGGGCACGCCTTCTGTCACCGACGTCTCGCCGTAGATGGAAGGTGGTTAGATACCCAAATCTCTCGTTCGTTCGCGCGAGAGATTGGAAAGGAATCAGAGATTAAGATCGGGCTCAGATGGAAGGGGATTCCTCAGAGAATTTCCCTTCCAATTCTGGGAGGGGATCTCTGAGGGATCAGAGAGTATTCCCTCTCTAATTCTCACCGGATATGGAATCTGCCCCAATAATGGTGGAAGGACTTGATTGTAAGATTGGTGAGAAAGATAGGGGGTTGTTGTGATGGTTTTCAAAAGATAGGGACCAAAATGTGATTGGGTGTATTAAATTGCAAAGTAGGTCAAGATGACCTCCCCTTAGGTCCAAATTTTGGTACAAACCTAATTTTGACCTAAGGAATCCAATGGTGAAGTTGGATTTTAGTTTTGACCACGTTTGGTTGGGCGTTTTGCGTAGAAACCCAAATTAGGTCAATAGATGAGCTTGGACCCTAATCTAGGTCAAACTAGGTTCCAAAGGCCAATTTGAATGTTTCAAACCCTAGGGGATATTTTTCCATGAATTTTATAGGGTTTACATGATTTTTATCCTGACCGAAACCTTGTTGAATTAGGCGGGTCTGTTTTAGGGTTACCAAATGTCATTTAATTCCTAGATTGCACATGAACCCATTTCTGATTGATTCAACCCACTTTTTATCTCATTTAGACCATTTGACCTATGTTTTGCCTCTGAGAAATCTCATTTACGTACTGCAATGGTAAAATTGTAGTTTTAACCTTTATTTCATGTTTTCTTCTCAGAACACTTTTTCCTCTAATTAAGCCCTCTTCTGAGTCATGTAGGAGCTTTTATTCTCTTTATTAGGTCAAAATGAGCTAGTTATGGCTCATGATGAGGCTCTCATCATACCCCCATGCCTAGCTTTTGCTTGTCCTTTAGCAAAATTTCAAGGTTTTAACTTCCATTCTAGACCCTGAGTGTCTGTCATCAATTATGATAAGTGGTTCTCTTTTTCTTTTGTAATTAGGTCAGAATGTCGACAATAGGCCTAGATGTACTCAAGTACCAACCAAAATCTGGACCTGACCCGCTTTAACCTCAATCCTCTGCAAAGGTTTTTAAGGCCCACAGAAACTAACCTAGGGTTTGTTGGACTCCGCGGTTAAAACACCCGTGCTTAAGACATTTTTAGCCTAAGTTCAGTTTGCAGTGTATTTTTGTAAGAGAGATAGAAGATTTATTTGTTTGGAGAGCTTTCTCTCTCTTTTCTTTTTATTTCTAGCTTCGGATTAGCTCCTCAACACGGTCTGTATCGGATTCCTCGTCCCCATCACCAATCCTCAAGGGTCCCTGGCTATCGGGATTTCGAGATAATCCCGCCCATGGCAACCCCCAGAACCCTGGCTTTCGAGATTTCGAGATAATCCTGCCCATGGTATTTCGTGGCCGAATTTAGGCCCTGGCAATCGACATTTCGTGATAATGTCGCTTATGGTATATGAACCAGTAGAGTGTTTACATGCCCCCAGTAGGATATTTAAATATCCTAAGAGACAAGCACGAAGGAGATGATATGTTGTTATGCATCTTTGAGGGGAATTTCCCACCTTTTCGCGTTGGGAATTCGTCCAAATCAACTTGTGTTGATTAGCCGCTCCTAATCTGGGTGACTTTTTCATAACATTAAACGCTTTTGCGTGATTTTGATATTTATGTGCACTGAATCAAACTGTGTGTGAATTTTGGGTACTTAGGTTACCGAATCCCGCAAACCGAAGGTCAGTTAATGAGGCCAAATACTTCCTAAGCCTTAGACTTAGTACTTAAGCTTCGCATTTTCCCTAACCTCTTGAGGATTATCCAGATTTTAGTGGATACGTGAATTATTAAGCTAAAGAATCTAGCCCAAGAGGCCTAAGACCAGCGTTCCCGCTAATCTCTTGTTATGTCTCCTCAGCACTTTTCTTTTCATTTCTTTTTTTGATCTGGTCTAGAACTTCAGTTAATTCCTTAATCTTTTACTAATGACTACCTCTTTTTCTTTTTCATTTTTTGCTTCTTTTGTCATTTTTGCTCTTATAATTATGTGGCTCTCAAAATTTCCTCCCTCCCCCATTTTTTTGTTCCTTTTCATAATTTTTCAATTTTTTGTGTTTTTGACATATGTGAATTTTTTTGTGTGAGAATCCTTCTGACTTTTCCTTGGTTATGTATGCACTTTGTCACCCTCCATGCCTAAGTTTTGCAATGTCCTCATTGTAAATGGAGGGTGTGAAATAGTGTTGAGGTCAGGGACTTAGAACGGGATACATCGGGTGGGTGAATGGGTCGGAAATAACTGATGTGAACGATTTCAAGCTCTGGTACGTGTACCAGAGGTGGGGTCAACTGTCTAAGGCTGAACTCAAGGTGCAATGGACGTGAAGTACAGACAGATAATCAGTCGGGTCTATTTTTGGGATGACGGGTTGCCTCCCGTTAATCGCTAAATTCAATACCTTCAGCCGAGCGGAAAATGGGGTGGAGAGAGAGTGGTCAAATCAGCAGAATTTTGTAAAATAAGCACCTTGATTAAGAGCCTGGTTGGTCCAACCAGGTGCTTGTTAAGATCAGTCGGCTGATGATGCAGCCCAAACCCAATAAGTCTGGTGGATTGATAGATGTAGATCAGCAGATGTGGAACCCACCATATGCAGTGTAGTTCTAATGGATATGGAAGTGAAAACTCGGGTTTAGGCTGAGTCGAATCAACCTGGTCAGAGTAGGGTTCCGAAAAATAATCAGTGTATGGTGTGGAATCCCTACAGGGGTGATCAAAGAATGATGACTCCTGTTTTTCGGTCTGATCAATACCCGATACCTGGTATAGATATGGAGTTGAATCATCTACAAACGGCTCAGTGAGCGGTGAATCGGAATAGAAATTGAGTCCGATTGCTGGTCGGGGTAGAGGACGGGTTTTGATTGGTTCTGTATATGTGGAGCAGGTGGCTTCAAAGAAAATTGGCTTGTTATAATCAAGCGTAACACCTGGTCTGTGAAAGAGAAGTCCCCTGGGTCCCCTGGCAGTACTCTGTCGCGCAAAGACTGCAAGTACGGATCGGCCATCTGTCCTGTGATGATGCGGTCTATCAACTCTGGTCTGGTCTACCGTGTCACCGTCACTGCCCCACAGTACCCTCGTAACTCTAGAGGTCGCCAACTGCCCACCTCCTCCAAAAGGCTCCAACTCTGTAACTGTAGACTGGCCAAGCGTGCGGGCGCCTTACGGCTCAAGGCGTCAGCCACCACATTGGCCTTTCCCGGGTGGTAGGAGATGCTGCAGTCGTAGTCCTTCAGGAGCTCCAACCAACGTCTCTGTCTCATGTTGAGCTCCTTCTGGTCAAAAAGATATCTGAGGCTCTTGTGATCTGTAAAAATCTCGAAGGTCTCACCGTACAAGTAGTGCCTCCATGTCTTCAGCGCGAAGACAACAGCTGCCAACTCTAGATCGTGGGTAGGGTAGGTATGCTCATGGGGCTTCAGTTGCCGCGAAGCGTAAGCGACCACGTGACCCCTCTGCATGAGCACACCTCCTAACCCCTGCAAGGAAGCGTCCGTGTACACAACGAACCCGCCACTACTGTCAAGGATGGTGAGCACGGGAGCCGAGGTCAACCTCTCCTTCAGCTCCAGAAAACACGCCTCACAGGCGTCTGTCCAAGCGAAAGGCACATCCTTCCGAGTCAACTGTGTCATAGGACGTGCAATCTGCGAAAACCCTCTGATGAACCGTCTGTAGTAACCTGCCAGTCCCAGGAAACTGCGAATCTCAGTGACTGAACGCGGTCTCTCCCACCTGAGCACTGCCTCGACCTTGGTGGGATCCACCGCCAGGCCGTCTCCAGAGATCACATGACCCAAAAAGGTCACCTCCCTCAACCAGAACTCGCACTTGCTGTATTTGGCGTACATCCTGCGTCGTCTCAGAGTGTCCAGGACCATCCGCAAGTGTTGTCCGTGCTGCGTCCGATCTCTAGAATAGATGAGTACATCATCTATGAAAACCACCACAAACTGGTCCAAGTACGGTCTGAACACCCGGTTCATCAGGTCCATGAAAGCAGCGGGGGCATTGGTCAGCCCAAATGGCATGACCAAAAACTCGTAGTGTCCGTAGCGGGTGCGGAAAGCTGTCTTGGAGACGTCGGTCTCCCTGATCCTCAACTGGTGGTATCCAGACCTCAAGTCGATCTTGGAAAACACCGTGGCACCCCGCAACTGGTCAAACAAATCGTCAATCCTCGGCAGCGGATATCTGTTCTTGATGGTGACCCTATTCAGCTGTCGGTAGTCCACACAAAGGCGTAGGGTCCCATCTTTCTTCTTCACAAACAGTACCGGGGCTCCCCAGGGAGACGCACTGGGCCTCACGAAACCCTTCTCCAAAAGGTCCTGCATCTGAGACTTGAGCTCCCGCAGCTCAAGCGGTGCCATTCTGTAAGGCGCGGTGGAGATGGGGCTGGTCCCTGGTACTAGTGAGATCTCAAACTCGATCTCACGCTCGGGCGGTAGTCCTGGTAACTCGTCTGGAAACACGTCGGGGTACTCTCTGACCACCGGGATGCTCTGGAAGTCTGCCACGGGCTGTGCTCTGCCACCACACAAGCTAAGAAGCCCTCACACCCCTGGCTCAAAAGTCTCGCCGCCCGAAGTGCCGAAATGCACCTGAAACCTCCGTCCACTGGCTGCCCGTGAAACTCGAAGGAAGGCAACTCCGGAATGGAGAAGACAATCTTCCTCTCAAAGCAGTCTACCAAGGCATGGTAAGCGGACAGCCAATCCATCCCCAGAATCACCCCAAAGTCCTCCATCTGTATCATAATCAGGTCAGCTGGCAGGCTGTGTCCCCCGATGCTGACCCTGCAACCCGTGTACACCTCCTCAGCTACAAACAGCTGACCACTCGGACCTCTGATTACGAACGGATTCTTTAACAATGTATAATCCTGGTCCAAACTAACTGCGAAACTGTCTGCGACAAACGAGTGCGTAGCGCCGGAATCGAAAAGCGTGTAAACGAGTCTGCCAGAAACTGAAACCATACCTGCTACCACGGATCCCGAAGCTCTGGCGTCCCTGTGTGTTAGGGCGTTGATACGCCCCTCAGCTCTAGGTGCGGACGAAGCAGCCACACTCTGCGTCGGACGGGTAGGTGCTGGCCGGTACCCTCCTCGCGCCTGGAAACCGCGGCCTCCTGCGCGCCCTCTCGTGCTCTGCACGGGAAGTATCTGCTGACCTCCTGCCCTAGATGGGCAGTCCCTCCTGACGTGGCCCGGCTGGCCACACTGGTAGCAGAGGGGAACCCGACTCCCGCCCTCAGTGAGTCCCTGCTGTCGGCTAGGCGGGGGTCCGGTGCTGGCGACTGGCCCCTGTCGAGGGCCCCCAAAGGCCACTGATGGCCCTGCACAACGTGACGGCTCTCCTGCGGACGCCACGTGTCTCCGTTCTCGCCGGCCCTGTAGAAGTCTGGCTGAAAGGGCCTCTTCCGCCCGCCGTCGGTCTCTCGCGCGGACGGGTTGGTCTCCTCGTAAGTCATAGCTGCCTCTACCACCCTCGAAAACGTCGGCAGCTTCAGGGGTTTGACATACCCCCGGATTGCAGGCCGGAGCCCCTCGGTGAACCTCCAAAGGCGCTCCTCCTCAGTGGCCACCGCTGTCGCTGCAAAGCGGGACAGCTCCAAGAAACGCGTGCGGTACGCGCTCACGGTCATCGTCCCTTGGCGGAGAGTGTGGAACTCCCGCCTCCTCTGGTCCTGCCACGTCTGGGGAAAGTACTGCTCGCAGAAGAGGGTGACGAACTGGTCCCACGTCGGCTCGTCCCTCTCCTGTCCCCGGACCGCCCTCCACCACCGGTGTGCCGCACTCTCCAGCTGGTACGTGGCAAAGGCCACGCGGCACTCCACCGGGGGGCGAAGGGTGTCGAAGATCTTCTCCAGCTGCTCAAGCCAGTCCTCTGCCTCGGTCGGGTCCTCATCCCCCATGAAGGAGGGGGGCTTTAGCTTCCGGAACTGTCCGAAAAGCTCGAAGTGGTGCTGTAGGGGAGGTGCTGGTGCACCTCCAGGCGAAGGTGCCTCGTGAACAGAAGTGTCGGAGGAAGCTGGGGGCGGCAGGGGCCCATCCCCTCCCTCGTGTCCAGCGCCGCGTCCGTCGCGTGGTCCCACAGAGGACTCCCCCTCTGCAACCCCAGGAGGAGGTGCTCGAGGCGGTGGGTGGAGCTCCTCTCGTACAATATCCCGTATCAGTCTGGCGAGGTCCTGGGCCTGGATGCCAGGGAGTGGTGGCTGGTCCACCGAGACGTCAACGACAGCACGTCCACCTCGCCGACCTCGCCCTCGGCCGCGCCCGCGGCCAGTCTCGCCAGTCCCACGACGAGGCATCTCCTACAAGGAGACACGAAACAAAACGGAAACGTCAAAACAGACGGTACCTAACAACACTTCTAAGAGCTCATATCAAGAGATATGTTGTGGTGGCTACTCTAGCTATAAACATGTGAATTGGTTATTTTCCAGTCAGTTGATTCACTTCTCGGGACGACCTTGCTCTGATACCATCTTGTAACGACCCGGTTCCCGAGTCCCTACGAGACACGAGAACCGGACCGACTCGACTAATCCCAAGACCCAGTCGTCCAACGAGGAAGTAACCAAAAGACAGTAAAATAAACCACATTCAGCATGAATATAACTAACAGTAAGAAAGTACAGCAGTAAGGAAAGAAACTACTACAGTAGGCACCACCACAACAGTAAAACAACATTTATCATATAACAAAAACTGCGGGTAAAGAAGGTACAGCGGAAACAAAACTACTCACTAGAACAGAAACAAAAAGGGGTACAAAGCTGGGGTAACTCTACTGGACCCTACTCGGCCCAGCGTCCTCTGCAGCCGCCGACCCTGGCTGCTCAACACCTGGTCCTGAAAAAGGTAACGAGTGTAACACGTCAGCAAAACGCTGAGTAGAGTGGCAAACTAACTAAAGGCAACAGTAGAGTGTACAGTAGCTATTATGTTCTATTACTTCCTTTATTTACATCTTTCAATTTTTCTCACTATTTCATTTATTTCTCAGATCCTTTACTTGATCTCGAATGTCCTCGTGGGACGATCTTGATTGCAGTCTTTTCCAAAAGTAGAAGTAGCACGTGGCGCTCCCCTAGCCGGGAGAGTCCCCCGTGGTGATCCTACCCTCAGTCAACCACCCCAAGGTCACTGACAGACGTAACGGTGACTACGGCACGCGCGATAAACGCACAGGTAGCTAGCCCGCACTGGCACGCGGTCAGTCGTTTCCGTTAACGGGTGCGCCCAAAGCACAGCACGGAACCAGGGCAGAGCCCTCTCAGTAACAGGGGTCCAACCCCTCCACAGTAACCAAACCGGGGCCTTGCCCCTCCACAGTCCGCGCACCCTCGCCTGACTACCCTGGTTTGCCCTAGTGGGCCTAACAAGTCGGTGAAGGAGGCTAGCAGAACCCCGGGGCCCGTGGGGTAGCTAGTACTCTCCTAACACTACTAGCTCTCCTCGGTACTACGTACACGAGGGCCAGCAAGTCGGTACAGAGCGGCCAATCCTAACCCCGGGTCCCTGGGGCGGCTGGCCCCACTCTGCACTAAACAGGTACAGGTACTTCCCTTGGTACTGCGTACCCAAGAGACAGTACAAACTACATCTCAGTTCCATTCCTTTTTCTTTCCAGGAGTTCCACTCCTAACTCCCCGTAGGGTTCCAGCTCTTTATTTCAGAACATCATATGTTTCACTTTCCAGATTCACGTGCTCAAATTCCATGATCTCAAACATGTTTCTTTATTCATAACAGGCAGCTGTTAATTAAATTTACAGGCAGCTTTATATATTCCTTTCCATTTTTCCAAGACTGCAGTAATATACATTCCACTAGTTTTTCCATCCTAGGATTCATGCCATATCCTAGGATCTATCATACAATCTAGTTTTCCGGCCCTAGGATTCATGCAACACCTAGGAGCTATCATTCCATATATTTCTCATTCCTAGGATTCATGCAAGCCCTAGGTTCTAGTTATGGTTCCATACTTTAACAGATTTTATTAATACTTAAAACCACTCTACCGGGTACAACGGGAGTAATGGGGGCGTGATCGGGAATCCCGCGCGCCTCCGCGACTCTCAAGACTGTAACCGAACGAGGTCCTATGTAACGAGCGCGTTCCCCAGACGTCTTTTAAGACGTCTGGGAGGTGGCCCAGACGTCTGTAAAGACGTCTGGGATCACATCCAGACGTCTGACCAGACGTCCGGGATAGTTTACAGACGTCTGGCGAACAGTTATGCTCGCACGGGATATTCGTCTGCGCGCCTGTGCGCGAAGACCTGCGATCCTGCATCTTCCTCTGCGGCTGCAGGCGATTGCGACCGTCTCTCTCTCCTCTCCGCGCGGCGTTAAAAGGGGGGGGGGGCGCCTCCCCTCCCGTCTCCACCATCTTCCTCCTCTCCTGCCTGTGTGCGAGAGCGAGCGGACGCGAGGGCGCAGCGGCAACGGCAGCTGCAGTAGGCGCGGAGGAGCTGTGGCGTGCGAGGGCGGGGCTCTGCCGTGAGGGCGAGCTCGCCGGGAGCGGCTTGGCCGGCCGGCGGAGGGCGCAGGGGGCGCAGAGCGTCGCGGAGAGGGACCTGCTGCGGGCGGAGCAGCGGACGCGCGAGGTGCGACGCGGGCGGCGTCGCGAGCGGAGGCCGAGCAAGGTTCTGTTTCTGGAAAAAATTTCCAGAATCAGACGTCTGGACTGATATCCAGACGGCAAGGTCGACGTCTGTGAGATCATACAGACGTCTGAAAGGTGAGTTTCCGCTTTCTTCTTCTTTTGTCGACTGACCGTACTGAGGGAGGGGGGTTGGCTGTGCGCAGGTGTTCTGATTCGTCATCCTTTGCGAATCAGACGTCTGGAAGTTGTACCAGACGGCGGGAGTGACCTCCAGACGTCCGGAGTGACCATCGGACGTCTGGGATCTAGGAGAGACGTCCCCACAGACTTCTGGACGTCCGGGGAACCAAGCCGAACAGGTAATTCTCTGATCCACCGTTTAAGACGTCTGGAAGGAGTTCCAGACGTCTGATTTTGCACAGTATTGTCTTTCTCGACCCGTTTAGGGCCCGTTTGGGCTCCGTTTTCCGCGATTCGAGTTGCGTTCGTTTCAGAATTTATTCCTCTACCCGCCTACAGTAGCTATACACTGTTTTGAGACACTCCTTGTGTTTGATCCTTGTGACAGGATCCCGTTCAGTTGCAGTCTTGAGAGTCGCGGAGGCACGCGGGGTTCCCGATCACGCCCCCATTACTCCCGTTGTACCTGGTAGAGTGGTTTTAAGTATTAATAAAATATGTTAAAGTATGGAACCATAACTAGAACCTAGGGCATTGCATGAATCCTAGGAATGAGAAATATATGGAATGATAGCTCCTAGGTGTTGCATGAATCCTAGGGCCGGAAAACTAGATTGTATGATAGATCCTAGGATATGGCATGAATCCTAGGATGGAAAAACTAGTGGAATGTATATTACTGCAGTCTTGGAAAAATGGAAAGGAATATATAAGCTGCCTGTGAATTTAATTAACAGCTGCCTGTTATGAACAAAGAAACATGTTTGAGATCATGGAAATTGAGAACGTGAATCTGGAAAGTGAAACATATGATGTTCTGAGATAAAGGGCTAGAACCCTACGGGGAATTAGGAGTGGAACTCCTGGAAAGAAAAGGAATGGAACTGAGATGTAGTTTATACTGTCTCTTGGGTACGCAGTACCAAGGGAAGTACCTGTACCTGTTTTAGTGCAGAGTGGGGCCAGCCGCCCCAGGGACCCGGGGTTAGGCTTGGCCGCTCTGTACCGACTTGTTGGCCCTCGTGTACGTAGTACCGAGGAGAGCTAGTAGTGTTAGGAGAGTACTAGCTACCCCACGGGCCCCGGGGTTCTGCTAGCCTCCTTCACCGACTTGTTAGGCCCACTAGGGCAAACCAGGGTAGTCAGGCGAGGGTGCGCGGACTGTGGAGGGGCAAGGCCCCGGTTTGGTTACTGTGGAGGGGTTGGACCCCTGTTACTGAGAGGGCTCTGCCCTGGTTCCGTGCTGTGCTTTGGGCGCACCCGTTAACGGAAACGACTGACCGCGTGCCAGTACGGGCTAGCTACCTGTGCGTTTATCGCGCGTGCCGTAGTCACCGTTACGTCTGTCAGTGACCTTGGGGTGGTTGACTGAGGGTAGGATCACCACGGGGGACTCTCCCGGCTAGGGGAGCGCCACGTGCTACTTCTACTTTTGGAAAAGACTGCAATCAAGATCGTCCCACGAGGACATCCGAGATCAAGTAAAGGATCTGAGAAGTAAATGAAATAGTGAGAAAAATTGAAAGATGTAAATAAAGGAAGTAATAGAACATAACAGCTACTGTACACTCTACTGTTGCCTTTAGTTAGTTTGCCACTCTACTCAGCGTTTTGCTGACGTGTTACACTCGTTACCTTTTTCAGGACCAGGTGTTGAGCAGCCAGGGTCGGCGGCTGCAGAGGACGCTGGGCCGAGTAGGGTCCAGTAGAGTTACCACAGCTTTGTACCTTCTTTTTGTTTCTGTTCTAGTGAGTAGTTTTGTTTCCGCTGTACCTTCTTTACCTGCAGTTTTTGTTATATGATAAATGTTGTTTTACTGTTGTGGTGGTGCCTATTGTAGTAGTTTCTTTCCTTACTGCTGTACTTTCTTACTGTTAGTTATATTCATGCTGAATGTGGTTTATTTTACTGTCTTTTGGTTACTTCCTCGTTGGACGACTGGGTCTTGGGATTAGTCGAGTCGGTCCGGTTCTCGTGTCTCGTAGGGACTCGGGAACCGGGTCGTTACATCCTATCACAAGGATCAAACACAAGGAGTGTCTCAAAACAGTGCATAGCTACTGTAGGCGGGTAGAGGAATTAATTCTGAAACGAACGCAACTCGAATCACGGAAAACGGAGCCCAAACGGGCCCTAAACGGGTCGAGAAAGACGATACTGTGCAAAATCAGACGTCTGGAACTCCCTCCAGACGTCTTAAACGGTGGATCAGGGAATTACCTGCTCAGCGTGGTTTCCCAGACGTCCAGAAGTCTGCAGGGACGTCTTTCCTAGATCCCAGACGTCCGATGGTCACTTTGGACGTCTGGAGGTCATTCCTGCCGTCTGGTACAACTTCCAGACGTCTGATTCGCAAAGGATGACGAATCAGAAAACCTGCGCACAGCCGACCCCCCTCCCTCAGTACGGTCAGTCGACAAAAAGGAAGAAGAAAGCGGAAACTCACCTTTCAGACGTCTGTGTGATCTCACAGACGTCGACCTTGCCGTCTGGATATCAATCCAGACGTCTGATTCTGGAAAATTTTCCAGAATCAGAGCCCTGCTCGGCCTCCGCTCGCGACGTCGCCCGCGTCGCACCTCGCGCGTACGCTGCTCCGCCCGCAGCAGGTCCCTCTCCGCGACGCTCTGCGCCCCCTGCGCCCTCCGCCGGTCGGCCAAGCCGCTCCTGGCGAGCTCGCCCTCACGGCAGAGCCCCGCCCTCGCACGCCGCAGCTCCTCCGCGCTCACTGCGGATGCCGCTGCCGCTGCGCCCTCGCGTCCGCTCGCTCTCGCGCACAGGCAGGAGGAGGAAGATGGTGGAGACGGGAGGGGAGGCGCGCCCCCCCTTTTAACGCCGCGCGGAGAGGAGAGAGAAGGCGGTCGCAGCCGCCTGCAGCCGCAGAGAAAGAGGGCAGAACGCAGGTCTGCGCGCACAGGCGCGCAGACGAATATCCCGTGCGAGCATAACTGTTCGCCAGACGTCTGTAAACTATCCCGGACGTCTGGTCAGACGTCTCGACAGACGTCTGGGCCACCTCCCAGACGTCTTAAAAGGCGTCTGGGGCACGCGCTCGTTACAAAATCTTGTTGATGAAATTTGAACGGTTAGGAAGGTAAAAGGATTGTAACAAAAAGAAAGACATCTTGTAGTAAGAAAAGCATATTGCTGTAACAATTATACATTTGTATTGTAAAGATTGAAATGAGTTTTGTAACAATATAATATGAACGTTGTAAATGGTATATCAGATCAGGTTAATATATTATAAAATGATTAAATTTAAAGATAGATGTAAACATGTATTATAAAAATAGAAATAATGAAATAGACTTACGCTTTACATATACATGAAGATCCAAAATTCATAAGTTGTAATATAAGATATAAATGTACATGCATAAAGCAAATTGTAATACAATATATAAACATAGTACAAGTGAGGATTATAACATGATACTAAACATGTTATGATTCTAGATTGTAATAAAAGAAAAAACTTGCTTGTGTAAGGTGATTTAAATAGAATTTCTTGTACTAGCTACAAGATATGAAAGATGATTTATTGTCCGAGAAAGGTGTGTCGATAATGACAAAGGAAAATATTTGTAATATAACATAAATATAAAAATCAAGTTGTAATACAATTAAAAGAATATTCATTAAATATAATGGTGTAACAAAATGTGTTTAAAATGTATTGTAATACATTAACGTAATAAATGAATGTTGTAAAACAAATCTAAACACCTTCTTAGATGAGATGAGTGTCCTAATTTGCCTTTTAGAAATTTGTAATATAAATGATGTTGGGGAAATTTGATGTAATATAATAAAATAATGAGAGCGTTGGGTGACAAAAATGGTGGAAAGACATGTTGCAAGGAATGAAATGCTAAATATATGCAAGGAAAAAAAAAGAAAGAACATGCACAATTGATGTTATAAGAATATTACATATGTATAATATTCATAAATATGATATTAAATATAAATAGATAATTCTGTTAATTAATTGATGTCGATTCACATTTCACAAAATCATTAAACGAACGTGAAAGTGATTTCATCAAAATAGGCATTCATTCGATGACCAATGATTTGAATTCAAAGAATGTTTATGAGTATTGTGCTCACATATCAGTAAAAAAAACACACATTTTTGTCCCTTCGATCGTACCTTTGTTTGATGACATCACTTTTGTTATTTTTTAGCAATTTTCAAAATCACTACGTTATATATAGAAATGTAGCGATCAAATTTATTACTTTAAACATCCATATTGGGAAATTTGTTTGCATCTTTCTCCTTCATCTTCTCTTCCATTTTGTTGTTTTCGTCATGTTGCTTTGTTTTCGTATCTATGTATGTAGCAGCAAGACTCTCGAATTACCATTCAACCAGTCGAGGTATTTTTTTCGAAGGTGTGTATATTAGTCGATATTACTTTATTTTTTATTATCGAATTTATATTGTCGACATGTTTTTATGTATCTGTTTGTATTACGTACATTCCTTATATCGTCGTGGAGATAACGGAAGATGATGTAACTAATTTAGAAGATGTAGTCAGAAGACCGTCGTTGTCTGAATGTCATTCTAAGAAGAAAAATCTTTTTGCAGATGCCGATATGTCATAATCTCAGCAGATTCAATGGATTGTTTGGTTTACAAGTACGTAAGTAAATCATATTCGATACTCGTGTGATCCCACTTGAATGAGTTTTTCTAACGATCTTTACATCACTTGCTTCATATTAGACGTTTGAGATATGTCTTAGGACAATGGAGAACGTTGTGTATTACAAGAGATGCAATAGAGTTATAATATATCGCGCGCTACACGTTTACGGATGTCGTACCATGAAACCCAATATAGATTTGTAATACACCGCATGTTAGTTCAATATGCATTGTCATATACATCCTTCTATTCCGTTGTCAGGCATCTTCTCGTGTTTCGACGTGATTACTTTTAAAATTTATTTTTATCGTTTTCTCTTAACGTTTCTCTGCTGTCGCGTCTCGTTGAACAATTGACCATTCAAATCGATTTTATTTTATATTACACGATTTTGATGCACGTATCATTCATGACTTTACATTTTCTAGATTGTAGCTAAATTATCCAATCCCACCATCTACTCCTTCATACCATGTCTTTCTGCGCACCCATCCCTATTTCCTGAATCATTTACATATGTAGACCTAACGGTTCTTTTTATAGTTAAATAGATATCCAGCATGTCATTTTTAAAGTTGGATGCGAATTGAAAAATATAAAATTTAATGGTTAATAATGTGAATTTAGTCTTTAACTTATATTTTTTTTATGTAAAAAAAATATTAATATATGATAGAAGTATTTCTTTATTTATGACAAGTAATTTTACATTTGAAATATAATTTTTTCATCGTAGAGTTTAAAATTTAATCTTTAGTGTAACATTAAATCCTAAATCCTTAACCTTAATGTGAAAAATCACATTTTAAGTGAAAAATTACCTCTAATACATGAAATCACTTTACATAAACCTAAATCCTAAATCTTAAACTCATAAATCAAAATTACTTTACGTAGGTGCAAAATCACTTTAGACAAGTGAAACTATCCTTGAAATAATTTTGCACCGATACAAAATGAAATTGTACTGGTGCAAAGACACCTTTGAATAATCTTTCACCGGTGCAAACTCACTTAGAATAATTTATCACCAGTGTAAAGTTATTCATCACCTACACATTTTAAGTTAAAGTGATGTAATGCTTTTTTTAAATATGGTAAGAATCACCATAAAATAAATTTTACATTCTTTTATTTCTTTACATTAAATATCAATTATCAAGTAAATTTATATTCTTAATATTATGTAAATTATAAAAATAATATTTATAAATTTTTCCGCATCCCTATTTGTATTGGTACCTATAGTTTCCTACATTTTAACTTTGAGGTAATAGGTTTGGTCGTTAGCTTATGATATTATTGTCTAGTATCATTCATATACTAAAAATATAATACTTTAAGAAATTAGTTAATTACCCCCCAACAAATATTAATATCAACCATTTCAAGTAAAAATTGTGATTAAATTACATAGCTTTTGTCGATAAGATGCCGAATCAGTACCATATTTTAAAATACTTGCATTATAGGCACAAGAAAATTAATTTTTAATTCATGAGTTAAGAGTTAATCAATGTGAAAGTGTAAAAATTAATTATATAAATTTTAATTAATATATTTTAAATTTTGTTTGATGAAAAAATAACACATCCTATATTATAATTTTTCCATGTAACTTAATCTTTGATCGATAAAAAATTAAAAATATCGATCAGAAATTAAAATATACTATATATTATAAAATATATTATTCAGTGTATTTTAATTTTTAAATCATTATCTTATATTGTATTTACACTATTTCATTATATATATATATATATATATATATATATATATATATATATATTATTTTATATTTTTATAAAAATATACTCGATATAAAATAAATGTACACAGTAAATAATTTGTAAGTAAAATGAAAAAAAAAAAAAAAAAGAGATAGATAGATTGCATCATTCGAAACGGAAAGAAAAAAAAAAACAGGGGAAAAAATAAGTAAACGAACAATGTTCGTTGGAGTGACTATGCCTTGGACTTCAGTAGATATACAGATTGTTCTTTACAATCATGCTTTCGAGGATACTGTGATTGTCAAAAGGAAATACAAGATTTTGAGGAAGCATGCAAAGCGCCTCCTAGACAACATGATTACGACGTGCATGGATAGATTAACTCTGATTTATATTTATAAAAAAGTTGATGAAAATGCATAGTTAAACCTACTTGAAAACAATAAATTGTGGTAGGGTCGATGCTACTCGTGATTACTATTTAAATTAGCTGTTATGAAATAGGTTGTGTACTCGAATGTGTCCCGAAAGAGGTTTTACTTCAAGTTTCACACTGATAAGGGATATGAAAGGGTCTCTATTAAATCTAGAGTTGTCTGTAACATGCTAATGCTACTTTGGAATTTTACTGTTTGAAGGTAATGCTTGCTTACCAATAACATAGTGGAAAGGATCTTATCGTTCTCTTTGATAGAAAACACCATGAATGAGAAAATACAAAGTTGTTTCTCGGTAGAATTAGAAAATTCCTACACGAACTATATATTGGTTTAGAGGGCCAACTCAACGTACTTCTCCTATTACACATTCTAAATAGATTTATTTAAGTTATCAATCGTGGAGCATAAACATTTTTTTTTATTTTCTTTCTTTTTATTTGTTAAAGTTTATTCATTGTACAAATTGATATGGAGAAAGGGCACCTTGGGGGTGGTGGGGTCCTGGGGTTGGTGCCCAAGCAAAGGGATTGGGAGGTGAATGGGTCACATGTTTCAGCTTTGAGAAAGATGGGGAAGGAGCCTTAACTGTACATACAATTAAAAAAAATCCCTCAGAGAAAAAAAAAATTAACTGTCCTTTTGAAATAGTTTTTTTTAAAACCTTTTAAAGTCTATTTTAGTTATATAATATGGGTATATAACTATATGGAAAGTTATTGTGCATAATGATTTTTTTTTTAAAATGTATTTATTAATCTGGAAGAATTCGATACAAGCAAATGCGAAAGTAGAGAGAAATTTTTCACCTATAAAAGAGAAAATACGTCATATAGAAATAAAAAATTTTAAAACAAAAAATAAGATAAGAAATTAAAAAAAAATTACTATAAGATCAGAAATCAAATGACCCCTTGAAATAGAATTATCGCATGTTCGTAAATAAGACAAAGCTTCCACAAAAAAAATCTTCAAAATTACGGTAGCAACTTGATGATCAGTTGAAGTGGTCGGCATATGCTCGAAACAGTAGCTTGACTCAGAGTTGTGAGCACAATCTCTTTTAAAAGATTAAATTATAAAATATGGTGGATCATGTCAGGGACAGAGACGGCGTGCGTGATGCCTTTTCTAAAGATAGCTTCGCACATAAGAAACCATGGCTAATGGCAATGAAATCGACATGGAGCTGCCCTGTATGAATGGGATGGGGGGATCATAAATATCTCTAAATCTTTTTCAATGGGCTTAATGGTAGCTATAAGAATATTTATAAAGATGATCTTTATTATGAACTTTGTCCCTGACCAATTTTGATTGTGGAAAGATAGATTAATTTTAAGAAGAAAATTATCATGAGCTCCTCTTGGAAACTTGCTAGGACAAAATCCACCTTACAAATCAAGAAGTAAATTTTTTTTTTAATCATCAACCCTCTTTCCTACCATTACTTCTACAATCCCCCTCCTTGCCCCCTCTTTTAGTTTCAGTCCTCTATCATCTATGCATTAATCACAATCCTTAATTGCATCTACCTCTTCCTCCTCTCAACTCCAACTCCTCCTTTGCCTTCCCACTTCGATCTCTATGCCTTCTTGTGTCGCTTTTGCTTCTCCTCCTTCAATTACCCCTTCACCTATGACTTCTCATCGTCACCCTCCCAATGTTTTTAAAGAACAAGTTGAAAAGGCCAATTAGACTAATTGAACTAGAAGCCATTACGAAAAGTGTCAAACAGATTCAAATTTAAAGTAGAAGTCAAACTAACTTGCATAAACCCATCAAAACCAGTTCAACTGTTCAAATTGATTGAATCGGATCACCGGTTACCTCTTTTTATTTTAGATGAGAATAGGAAAATGCATGCTGCAACGTGTAGAGTGAGAGAACGTAATTTTAATCGGTACACTTTAATTTCTCACCAATTGAAATCACTTTTCATTGATGAAAAATTAATTTTCAAGTGAAAAATCATTTTTCATATATAAAAAATCACTTTTCAATTGAAAAATCTCTTTCCATAGATGTATTCTTCATTTTCATTCGGTGTGTTCTGATTTTCAACTGGTGGAAATTCATTTTCAATCAATATGCTTTGATTTTTAGCTGATATATTTTATTTTCAATCGATGGATTTTGACTTTAGCCAAAAAGTAGAGACGCACAATTGATGACGTAAAAAGTGACGTGGGGGATTTCATGGGTCCTATTCTCGTGATTTACACAACGTTGTGAACGTGGGCTCACTTAATAATTGATATTTAATGCAAATAAACAAAAGAACATAAGGTTTGTTACGTAATGGATTCCACCACATTCAAATAAACCACCACACCACTTTAACCTAAAATGCACAAGTGATAAATAACTTTGCACTGATGATAAACTACTTTATACCGGTGATAAATTATTCTAAGGTATCTTTGCATCGATGCAATTTCATTTAACATCGGCACAAAATTATTTCAAGGGTGGTTTTATCTGTGCAAAGTGATTTTGACCTATGAGTTTAGGATTTAGGGTTTATGCTTTTGGAAAGTGATTTCATGTATGAGAAGTGATCTTTCACTTGAAAGATAATTTTTTCACCTTATGGTTTAGTCTTTACTCTAAACACTAAAGACTAAACCGTAAATCCTAAGATGGAAAAATCACCTTTCAAGTGTAAAATCACTTATCATAGGTGAAGGAACACTTAGAATTTAATTTTGTACCGATACAATCTTACTTTGCATTGGTGTAAGCTTACTTTGAACTACATTGTACGGTGCAAAGCAAGATTGCACCAGTGCAAAATAATATTGCACTAGTGCAAAGTAGTTTAAGCAAGATTACACCGGTGCAATCTTGCTTTACACCGGTGCAAAATTATTTTGAAGGTGAGAAGTGATTTTGCATCGATGCAAAGTAAGATTACAACGGTGCAAAGTGGTTTTGCACTTGTGTAAAGTGGTTCTGAAGGTGATTTAAGTGGTTGCACACGTACAAAAGTGGTTTGTTGTTGGTTTCAATAGTAGTGGAGTCCACCATGTGTCAGTACCTTTTTTGCATTAAAAGAAGATATATCAAGTGAGGATTACGTTTAAACTATTGTGCGTCAACTTTTGCGTCACCATCTGCATCTCCCAACTTGCATCCTTGACTTTCAATACTAAAAAAATGGGATATGTTGTTGGTTACTTGCCGTTGGTTTATAAAACCAACAACAAAATTATTTTTACCGTCGCTTATTCAAATAAGCGATGGTAAAGGCCTGTACTAGACCTACCATCAATTGAAGAAAAGCGATTGGGTGTGCGGTGGTCATTAATATTTACCGTCAGTTTATTAAGGATGGTAAATATATTTTTGTCATCGGTTGGTTTAATAAGCGATGGTGAAAAGACGGTTAAAATTAGCGCCTAAAATTTGGGTGGGATTAGTGACTTCTGCCGTCGGTTAGTGGAATAAGTGATGGTGAAAAGTAGGTTAATATTAGTGGCCAAAATTTGGGCACGATGGAGGAGTGATTAAAGTTATCATTTGCCATTGGTTCGTTTAATAAGCGATGCTAAAAAGATAGTTAAAATTTACGCCTAAAATTTGGGCGAGATTAGTGACTTTTGCCGTCGATTAGTGGAATAAGCAACGGAGAAAAGTAGGTTAAAATTAGCGGCCAACATTTGGGCGCAATGGAGGAGGTACTGAAGTTATCCTTTGCCGTCAGTTTCTAATAGAACTGATGGCGTAGATCACTTCATTTATCACGCGTAGGCCGACCTCCCATCACTGTTCATCTTCCCCAAACCTAACCCAAACCCTCCTCCCACAGTGCCGCCAGAGCTCTCGTCACTGCCCCTCCTCCTCCTCAGGTAACTTCTCTTCCCTGACACCCTCCTTCTCCTTCTCCGACGGTCTCCAAATCATCCTCCTCGCTATCCCTGACAGCCTCGTCGTCCTCCTCCTCCTCGCCGTCCCCATGCTCTTCCTCCTCCTCTTGGACACCCTCCTCCTCCCCAACACCCTCCTATCGCCATCCTCCTCCCCAAACCCCTCCCGCCGCTCCCCCTCCCCCTCCTGCCATCCTCCTCCTCCCTAACCCCTCCCGCCGCCCTCCTCCTTCCCAACCCCCTCCTGTCACCCCCCGACTCCTCTCTGATTCCTCCTCTCCTCCTTTCCAGCCTCCTCTTCCTCGACGGCCCCTGTCCTCCCCCCTCCTCTGCCTGCCATCCCCCTCCTCCTCCTCCTTCTGCTACTGCACCTTCCCTTCCTCCCCCTCCCAACTCCCATTCCCCTCTTCCTCATCCTCTTCCACTGCCCCTGGCCATTCCCCTCCTCCCTACCCTTCCTATGCCGCCTGCCCCTCCTCCTTCTCCCAACTGCCATCCCCCATCCTCCTCTCCTCCCTACTGCCACCCTCCTTATCCTCCTGCACCTACCCCCTCTTCCTCATCTCCTCCTACTTCCACCCTCTTTTTCATTCCTTCATATCTTCCTTTCCTTATATCAAATTAATTACTTAAGTTATTAATAACATAATGATTTATTATTTAATTTATTATGCATTATAGAATTAACAGATTATTGGTGACAGTTACGCTTAGATATACAAGTACATTGGAGGTATAATTTCATTTTTTATAATTTATGTTTATAATATTTTAAGACTATATTAGATATGGGGTGTGCCCACATATTGTCATTTTTTTGAATGTATGGTCGGGTGTGCCTACTTTTATGCACTTTATGTTTTGTGTGATGCACTGTTATTGTGGGGTGTGTCCACTTTTATTATGTGTGTTATTTTAATATGCAGGTTTATGAAAAAAATAAATTTTAAGGGGAAACTCTATCAAAATTTTTAAAATTATTTAATGTTCAATGTATTGGTTGGTTGGAGATTTAGGGTTAGGTTGAACTTTGGTTAGGTTATGTTAGGATTTGGGTAGGATGATGATCAAGTTTGGGATGGAGATGGGATGGCTTAAGATGGTTAGGTTATGGTTGGGATGGTTAAGACTTACGGTTGAGGTTTGGGTTGGATGATGATTGATTTGTGTCGGGTTGGGTTTAATCTATGTTGTTTATGTTTGGTAATGGATTGGGTATAGGGTTAGGGTGGTTGGGTTGGGATAGTGTTTAGGGATTGAGTTGGGCTTAATGCTAATCTAGTGCTCTTACTCAAGATTGTTGGAGGAAATATATGATGTTGAGTTGTTGGATTTAGTCTCATATAGTGTGAAAAACTTGACAATATATTAGGAGCTTGTATGTTCTAATTAGGAATTTAGGGTGCACAATTTCTTGTTAATTTGAATACCCTGATTGATATTCTAGTGCATTTAATTGTTGTGTTCGTAGTTGATTGCATTTGTAGGCATTTAATTGGTAGAACATCATCTCCATTAAATTGTAATTTGAACATATCTTTCTTAGTGAGATCGAATTGGTTCATTTGTTATTTGCCTATTTTTCATAGTTAAAACTAAATTGGGTATATTACAACAATGTGAGTATTCAATAAAGGAGGTGATCTTAACAAGGAGTAAATAACATTTTTGTACATTTCTTTTTAGCATTTAATAAAAATAACTTTATTTCATAT
The DNA here is from genome assembly GCA_037157565.1 of Thalassia testudinum. Lineage (NCBI taxonomy): Eukaryota > Viridiplantae > Streptophyta > Magnoliopsida > Alismatales > Hydrocharitaceae > Thalassia > Thalassia testudinum. The sequence goes on along the minus strand of JAZHRO010000031.1, from coordinate 146,519,004 downwards.
TAGATGATTGCTTATGTTTATGCCAATTTCTTTTCAATTATGAGTATTATTTTAGATACACACACTTACTAAAGAAGATATATGCACACGAGGACAAACATTGGGTATTTTAACCCTTAGGGTAAAAGTTCCGAGTCAAATTATGTCCAAATTACTCACCCGTCGAGACTTCTGATCATGTTATACGAATAATGCAGGAAGTGTATATATACCTCACTTATATGCATGATGTATTGTCTTTGTAGCATGCCATAAGACTCGATAGACTTTAATTCGATGAAGTACCGAACTAAAGAAGGTCTTTAAAGATTTTGTCATAACGTAGTTTTGCTCGTTATATGTAACCTTGTGCGGTGAAATTTTGGTTGCTTCTTTCTGCTCTTCTCTTGTATATCAACTAATCTTATCTAGTTTTCTGTGGTGCCCTTAATTGGGCATTAAAAGAAATCTAGCTAAGATTAGTATTAGGGGGTATACTGGAGAAGTATGGGAAGATGCTGCCAAAATTTTACAACACTAAGGTTGCATGTAACGAGCAAATCTAAGTTGTGATTAAATCTTTGAGGATGGACTATAAAGTGAAAATCTTAATCAAGATACACATCATTCAATCGTTTCCCTTCTTAATAAGTGATTTGTTTACATTAAATTTTAGGTTACAATAGATAAATCTTGGATTAGATTGCGGGGTTCAGATTACACTAGATATAAGGATAGAGTAATTTCATTCATAGGCAAGGAGGTCAACTTGATAATATCTTCTGCCCATGCAGAAGATGTTTGAATGGTTCCTTGCATGATCGTAATACTATGCTCAAGCACTTGATTTGTAATGGGTGGTGGCAGTATTACACTACTTTGGTAGCTCATGGAGAGGAGTTGATTGAGAAAGTCATAAACAATGAGAATACTGTTGACGAAGAGATCAATGAGGAAATTGTTGATAGCGGAGGTGAATAAATACAAGAAATGTTGAACAAGATGAGAGCAGGAAATGATATAAATACAGATGAGGAACATCAGTTCAGTTGTGATCCATTGTATGATGCTATTAAGGCGGATGAGGATCCTATTGCACCCAGTGTTACAAAAATGTCAAAGTTATCATTTTTGTTAAAGATGTTTCAACTAAATGTTATGAATAGAGCTAATGCTAAATGCATGTCAGAAATACTTTAGTTTATTGTTGAGCTGTTGAATAACCCTAATGGTTTTCCGACTTTATGGTATGAGGCGAGGAAACAAACTTATAAGCTTGGTTTAGACTATCAGAAGATCGATACATGTCCGAATGACTGCGTTCTTTTCATAAATGAATTCACAAACTTTAATAATTGTCCCGAATGTAGACTTGAGAGATATAAGGAAGGTAAAAATGAAAGTAAGCGGAAATAACCTCAGAAGATTCTTCGTTACTTCCCACTAACACCTAGGCTTCAACACCTTTTTATATCAATTAAAACTGCACAGTGGATGAAATGGCACCAGGATTGTAAATCTCAAGATGGAAGAATACGTCATCCTACTGATTCAGAGTGGAAGTGATTTGACGAAAGAAGCAATTCCTTCACTTTAGAAGCAAGGAACATGCAGTTGGGTCTTGCAAGCGATGGATTCAATCAACTTAAGAGTATGTACCCGTCATACTCTATATGGCCAGTGGTAATGGTCACTTATAACTTATGTAACGAACGCGTGCCCCAGACGTCTTTTAAGATGTCTGGGAGGTGGCCCAGACGTCTGACCAGACGTCTGGGATCACATCCAGACGTCTGACCAGACGTCTGGGATCGTTTCCAAACGTCTGGAAATCCGTTAATTTCGACACGCGCGGGTCGTCTGCGCACCTGAGCGCGCAGACCGGATATTCGCTTATTCCCTCTTTCTCTGCAGCTGCAGACACCTGCCGCGTCCTCTCTCTCCTCCTCGCGCGGCCTTAAAAGGCCACGCGCTCCCTCCCGTCGTCTCCACCGTCTCCTCCCTCTTCTCCTTCAGCCAGTGAGCGTGAGCGCGAGCACGAGGGCGGGAGCGGCGGCCGCAGTGAGCGCGGAGGAGGTGCGGCGTGCGAGAGCGGAGCTCTACCGTGAGGGCGAGCTCGCCGAGGCTGCTAGGGCCGGCCGGCGGAGGGCGCAGGGGGCGCGGAGTGACGCGGAGGGGGGACTGCTGCGGTCTGAGCAGCAGGCGCGCGAGGTGCGAAGCGGGCGGCGTCGTGAGTGGAGGCCGAGTGGCACCCTGATTCTGGAAGAATTTCCAGAATCAGATGTCTGGGTTGATAGCCAGACGGCGAGGGCGACGTCTGGAAGACCTTCCAGACATCTGAAAGGTGAGTTTTCCGTCTTCTTCTTCCTTCCTGTCGACTGACCGTACTGAGGGAGGGAGATGGGTGTGCGCAGGCTCGGTGATTCGCCATCCAACGCGAATCAGACGTCTGGCTGTTGTACCAGACGGCGGGAGCGACCTCCAGACGTCCGGGGTGACCATCGGACGTCTGGGAGCTAGGCCATACGCCCCCACAGACTTCTGGACGTCTGGTAAACCACGCTGAACAGGTAATTCTCTGATCCACTTTTTAAGACGTCTGGAAGAAGTTCCAGACGTCTGATTTTGCATAGTGTCGTCGTTTTTGACCCGTTTAGGGCCCGTTCGGGTTCCGTTTTCCGCGATTCGAGTTGCATTCTTTTCAGAATTAATTCCTCTACCCGTCTACAGTAGCTATACACTATTTTGAGACACTCCTTGTGTTTGATCCTTGTGATAGGACCCCATTCTGTTGCAGTCTCGGGGATCGCGGAGGCACGCGGGATTCCCGATCACGCCCCCATTTCTCTCGTTGTACCTAGTAGAGTGGCTTTAAGTTATTAATAAAATCTGTTAAATTATGGAACCATAAATAGAACCTAGGACATTGCATGAATCCTAGGAATGAGAAATAAATGGAATGATAGCTCTTAGGTATTGCATGAATCCTAGTGCTGGAAAACTAGATTGTATGATAGATCTTAGGATATGGTATGAATCCTAGGATGGGAAAACTAGTGGAATGTATAATACTGTAGTCTTGGAAAATGGAAAGAGATATAAAGCTGCCTGTAATTTGAATTAACAGCTGCCTGTTGTGAATAAATAACGTGGTTGAGAACATGGATTGTAAGAATGTGAAACTGGAAAGTGAAACCTGGACGTTCGAGTAAAAAGGATGGAACCCTACGGGGAAGATGGAGTAGAACTCCTGGAAAGTGAATGGAATAGTATTGGGGAAGTGAGCTGGCCCTTGAGTACGGAGTACCAAGGAGAGCGACTGTCCCCCTGTTTAGTGCAGAGCGGAGCCAGCCTCCCCAGGGACCCGGGGTTAGGACTGGCCACTCTGTACCGACTTGCTGGCCCTCGCGTACGTAGTACCAAGGAGAGCTACTAGTGTAGGGAGGTACTAGCTACCCCACGGGCCCCGGGGTTCTGCTAGCCTCCCACACCGACTTGTTAGGCTCGCTGGGGCAAACCAGGGTAGTCAGGCGAGGGTGCGCGGACTGTGGAGGGGCAAGGCCCCGGTTTGGTTACTGTGGAGGGGTTGGACCCCTGTTACTGAGAGGGCTCTGCCCTGGACTGGTTCCGTGCTGTGCTTTGGGCGCACTCGTTAACGGAAACGACTGATCGCGTGCCAGTACGGGTTAGCTACCTGTGCGTTTATCGCGCGTGCCGTAGTCACTGTTACATCTGTCAGTGACCTTGGGGTGGTTGACTGAGGGTAGGATCACCACGGGGGACTCTCCCGGCCAGGAGAGCACCACGTGCTACTTCTACTTTTTGGAAAAGACTGCAATCAAGATCGTTCCCACGAGGAACATTCGAGATCAAGTAAAAGATCTGAGGAATAAATGAAATAGTGAGACAATTGAAAGATGTGAATAATGAAAGTAATAGAATATAACAGCTACTGTACACTCTACTGTTGTCTTTAGTTTTAGTTGCCACTCTACTCAGCGTTTTGCTGACGTGTTACACTCGTTACCTTTCTCAGGACCAGGTGTTGAGCAGCCAGGGTCAGCGGCTGCAGAGGACGCTGGGCCGAGTAGGGTCCAGTAGAGTTACCATTGTCTTTTGTACCTCTTTGTTTCCGTTATAATGAGTAGTTCTTGTTTCCGCTGTACTTTTCTTTACCTGCAGTTCATGTTATATGATAAATGTTGTTCTACTATTGTGGTGGTATATACTGTAGTAGTTTCTTTCCTTACTGCTGTACTTTCTTACTGTTAGTTATATTCATGCTGAATGTGGTTTATTTTACTGCTCTTTTGGTTACTTCCTCGTTGGACGACTAGGTCTTGGGATTAGTCGAGTCGGTCCGGTTCTCGTGTCTCGTAGGGACTCGGGAACCGGGTCGTTACAACTTACCTCCTTAGTTGTGTATGAGATCGTCATTCATGATGCTGACCCTATTAATCCTCGATCCAAAACAACCAAAAAATGCAGTAGATGTTTATCTCCAACCATTAATCGATGAACTAAAACAGGTGTGGTACACCAGCATGAAGACGTATGATGTTGAAAAGAAAGAATTTTACAATATGCATGCAGCATTATTGTGAACCATAAACGATATCCCAGTGTATACAAATTTGTTAAGTTGGAGTACTAAAGGAAAGCTTGCTTGCATAGTCTGTATGGAAGACACTCATCACCTATGACTACCGAAAAGTAAGAAATTCTATTACTTAGGACATCGCTGATTTCAACCTATTGAACATAGATGGCGAATGTCACAATTTAGGATTAAATTTGATGGCAGGATATGCCTGTATTCAAAGGAAAATCTAAAAAATAAACTTAGTACAAATTCTATCAGGTTGCCGAGTCAGGTTATAGTGGAGAGATTATAAGAAATTGGTGAGATACGGTTGGGTCGACCATTCAAACAAGACCAGACGGCCTCGAGGAATTCTGGATTTCGAAAGAAAAATATTTTCTTTATGGAGTTGCCATACTAGAAAGATCTTACACTATGTCATAATTTAGATATTATACACATCGAAAAGAATGTGATAAATAACATCTTAGATGTATTAAATCTGACCGACGATCCAAAAGATATGGTGAAAACAAGAAAAGATACGAAGAGTTTGGGGATACGTCCGGAGCTCCATATTCATGAGGATGATGGCTACTTCCCACTAGCTATTTACAGCTTGAATCAGGATCAGAATAGTAGACTATTTTCCTTCTTAAGGGAAATTCGGGTGCCAGATGGGTTTTCCTCGTAGCTTTCCCATTGTGTGAATGAAGCACTGAAAAAGATATATAGCTTGAAAATTCATGACTCCCACATTTATATGCAAGTATTGTTTTCACTGGCGATATGGGGGATACTGCTAGAGCCAGTTGTTGATTCATTCACAGAGATGAGCAGGTTTTTTAAAGCTGTTTGTTCAAAGATGCTATAAAATGATACGCTGGATCATTGGAATAAACAAATAGTCATTACTCTCTGTAAGATGGAATAAATTATTCCTCTAGCCTTCTTCGATATAATGGTTCATCTCACGCTTCATCTTGCAAATGAAGCGAGAATCAGCAGACCTATGCAATTTAGATGGATGTATCATATGGAAGGATTTTTGAAAAAGCTTAAAGATTATGTTTTGAATAAGGTAGAGCCAGAAGAATCATTTGTGGAAGGCTATCTCGTGAAGGAGTGTATAAATTTTTCCTCCACGTACATGAATGAAACAGACAACTGCTTTAATAAACTTCAAAGGAATTATGAGGGGGAATACAATAACAGTGATGAAGAATTATTGTTAATTTTTGATATCAAAGGAAGATCAATCCTTCGTACAAAGTACAAGGCTATTTTAAAAAATAACAGAGATTGCGCACATTTATATATTTTAAAACAAATTTCCGAAATTGATCCATTTTACGAGAAATTCGAACGATTACCTCTTTCAAGGACAACCAAATTTGTATTATTAAATTGGTTTAAAGATCGAGTTAATCAATTGAAAGAGAATAAGGACTCACGATGAATACCAGATCTTGAAGTAATTACTGATTCACAATTACATTATGCACATTACCACTCTAGGTATATGATAAATGGATTCAGATTCAGAATAAAAAAAATTGATGATAGAAAGGTTACACAACAGGCCGGAGTTGTTGATTTAGATCTTTCCACCGATCCAGATGAATACTATGGTAAAATCAAAGAAATTGTGGAGATCAGCATCAGATATAATCGCAGAGTTGTTCTATTTAAAAGTCATTGGTTTAATATTTTTAAAAAGGGCACTAGTTTGAAAATTGACAAGAAACACAATTTCTTGAGTTTAAATCATAATCATCAAATTCTTCAGTCTGATGAATGATTCACATTGGCATGTCAAGCGGCATAAGTTTTCTGCATCCCCAATAATTGCCAAAGGAGATGAGTTATACTAGTAAGAACAGTACCGCGTAATCATTTTGACGCATGGTTTGAAGTATACCAAGAATTAATGGAAGAATATCATATATATTCAAATGCAGTAGATGTGGACATCTGAGGTTAGTAATAATTTCTTTACTTTATTTCATTTCTGTTTATATCAAATTCATATTCAAATTTAAGAAATCTAAACTACAACTGGCATTTTCTATATATTATAAATACTTAATCCAATCACACACACATGTTTAAAATATATTACTCTTACTATACTGGTATGTTAATTATCTTTGTTTTTCAAATTACAAGTTATCGGTGACGGACATACTCAGAGTCTGTTGTACTTAGAGGTATAATTTCAATGTCTTAAATTTAATTAAATGAAATTATAGATTTTTACTAGATGTGTGTTGTGACCACATATTATTTTTTATTTCATTGAATAGATGTGGGGTGTACCCACTTGTGTTACATGTTTTATTTGGATGGATGTGGGGTGTACCCAGTTGTGGCTTGTCTTTGCACTCTTTTTTTATGTGGAGTGTGTCAACTTTAATTTTAATATGTAGGTTTATAGAGAAACCTCAAAATTTAAGGGGAAACTTTGCCAAAACTTTTAAATATTTCTTTTTTGTTTTGCAAACCTTTTTTATTGATGATTTATATATTAATGATTTTCAACTATATTAATTATTACATTTTATACTTGTTACAGATGAAGTTGTTTAAGAAAAATCCCAGAAGAAAGGATCCTCCTAAGACGTAGCCATCCACCTAACTCGATTTGTCTCCTAAGGTTCAACCACCTCCCTGACAACAGGTTCAGTCATCCCCCCAGCAGTGGGCTCCCCCTAGTCACATTTCATACGTCCCGGGGAAATGGCACGATTATTACATGTGGGGGGGGGGGGGGGGGGGGGGGGGGGGGGGGGGGGAGAAGGGAAAGGGGAAGGAAATTGCTTAGACCTTGCCAGAGCGAGTAGAGGATGTCTAGATTATGGAGCATCAGATGAGGATGAGGGAGAGGAGGTAAGAGAGGAGGGGGAGGAGGTGGAGGATGAGATGGTGGGGAGTACATCCCCAGTTCATGTGAACCACTTAGTAGCGGACACAAGTTTGGGTAAAAACTCATATACCTTTAAGTCATAAATTACTTATATATTTTAAAGTTTATTATAACTTCATAAATATATACTGAATATGATTAATGTTTACACAGGTAAACTTAGAAGAGGACGGGGGAAGACAAAGAATTTAGACCTCCAACGTGTCCTTAAGGGATTGAGAATAATGATCAGGCTTAGAATTACTGGGAAGGCGGAGAATTACCCAGGCTTCATCAGTCAAGTGGGCACAATTGTTAAGTCTATTGTATCCATTTGCTACTTCGACTCGAGGAAGGTTCCCACAGAGCTTAAGAGGTAGTTCCTACATTAATTTGAGGTAATTTCATTTATCAAAGTTATTTCTTTTATAACTTTAGTTTAAAATTATTATAAATTAAGATTGCCATATTTTTTAAAAAAATTAATGTAGGTAAATTACGATTGGGATGACGACCCTAATGCCTTTCAATATATTCTTAAACACGCCGTCAAAATCTACAGAAATTAGAGGACGGAGACCAAGGGAAATGTAATATTTTTTAAACATTTACGTTTTTATTATGTACATAATTTCATATATTATTTCTAACCATTTATATTTGATATTTAATTTTTTTCGATCTGCAGTTCACCCGAGGAGGTAATAGAGAATTATCCTCTTGATGTCATACCTGACGATTGGAAGAAGGCATGCGAGTATTGGATGGATTCGAAGACGGAGGTTAGTAAATGATTAAAATTTATTTTATTAATTTCATATATCTTAAATTCATAAAAAATATTATTGTATATGTCTACAAGAGCAAGCAAAAAAAAAAAAAGCCAATAAGGCTAAAGCTCCACCACAGACCCATTGTTTGGATCGAAGGAGCATCGAAACGGTCAGGAGCTGTTATGCAAGTGTTGAGATTACTTTTCAGTTAAATATTACTTAATTTTTAAACTATTTTAATATAATTGTATCATTTTTATATTTTCAGTTTGTTGCACATGATGGGATGGAAATGATTGGGATTGATATCTACGAGGTTACCCACAGTAAGGCTACAACTGAGGGTGCTTGTAAGTGGATTCATTAGTTATATCAGGAGAAATACGTAAGTTTCCTAAATTAAAAAATTTATAACTTTGTATATATATCTTATAATAATATTTTTTAATACATTTAGGAGCAAATGGTACAATTAGTACATCCCCTCACTAATGAGACCTTCGACAGTGTCTACCAGGCTATGTATCCAAAGGAGATATTTAGGAGAGTGATGTCACTAGAACACGGTGGTTTCGTTTGTAGTGCGAAGAGGACATACATGTTATTCACCTGGTATGGGAGGAAAGGTGGCGTCTCATGTAGTGTCGTCGATCAGCTGCATCAAAAGATTAACACACTGTAGAAATGAGAGAAGGAGAGGGAGAAGAGAGAGGTAGAGATGATGAATAAAATAAATGCCATGGATGATTAGCTTCAGGCACTTATAACCCTTCTTCAGAAGAAGAGTTAGTCAGAGCATCCATCTTCAACAGATCCCAACATCTACAGATGAGACGATGATGACTCCATGGGTGGTGTAGGTGGAGCTGGTGGCATTAGGGCAGTTGCATTTTGATTTTTATTCATTTTTTTGTTATGTTTTTCATCTTACCTTTTTTATGTAAATATTTTATTTTCAAACCTTTTATGTACTAGATTTTATATTTATGAAATATAAACTTCTCTTCATTTTCATTACTTATTTTTCTATAAAAACAAGTCCTTTAAGTAGGTAGTTTCCATCATTTTGTAATTAAAAAAAAACTCATACATTTGCCATTGCTTATTCAAATAAGCGATAATATAAATGTGACGTTAAAAATATTTTTACTGTCGCTTATCTTAATAACCAACGGCATATAAGGTTCGAGAGAATGACAATTCCCCTTTTATACTGTTGCTTATTAGAGTAAACGATGACAAAAATATTTTTAGCGTCACATTTATATCGTTGCTTATTTAAATAAGCAACGACACAAATCTTTTTGTAGTCACCTTTATGCCGGCGCTTTTAAGAAAAATGACATCAAAAAATTACTTAAATGATGGTGAAAATAAACAAAGGACACGTAAAGGTGAGAAAAAGTGACTTACATATGCTGTCGCTTATGAAACAGCCAACGACAAATATAATTACCATCGGTTTTGAAACAATGTTGAAATATCCAATCTGTCCGATGGTCAAACATTATTTTGACGTCGAATGTGTCATCTAACCGACGGTAAAATGAAATAGTGATGATGATAATGACGTCGCTGAATTCCGCCGGTGATTTTGACTTTTCAAATAAAGTATGTTGTAGTGTTTATATCAATATATTTTGATTTTGAATTCGTATACTTTTTTAGTTAGTGTATTTTACTTTTTTTTAAATGAAGGCATGAGTGAAAATTGTATGATACAAAATATATTGTAGAGCATATTTCTTTACTTTATCATATTTCTTTTATAAAATAAATAAAAAAATAAGTAAACAAAAGTTTGAAGGAACAAAAATCAATATGTAAAGCTGGATATACTAAAACAAAGAAGAACAAAGTGCAGGATCCCCATGCTTTAACAAAAGATAGAAACCTCCGTTGAAGAAGCTTTTCAACGTGTTGCTGGCCATTACTGCACCTCTTCATATGGGTAGATAGCCGAGAATCAGTTAGAGGTGGTCAATCGAATACAACACCATTTTTAATCGCTCTTTATTAACTCCCTAAGTCCTTGAATGTTTCATATTTATAAAAAAAAGTAATTTGAAAATTGTAAAAATTAAAAAGAGCCTACGTATGATGCAAAGTATTTGTTATGACTTCAAACGTTACATGCTAAGGAATCTCCTTGGAAAACAGTACGAGTATTTGCCTTGGATATCCCTGGCAAAATTTTAAGTCAAACTATTTTTGGTTGGGGACCATAACCCAAGAATATAATCCCGAGACGAGGCTTTTAATTAGTTTTCGGCTTTTTTCTTTAACTCATAGGCCTTTTTATTGTAGTGTTTAGACTTGGGATTTAACAGAAAAAAAAGGTTAATATACCTGTCACGGTCCCAAAAACCGAAAAATCATGTTAAAAGAATGATACCGTTGGGTTTTGGGTTGGATCTTTTACATATGGGGCTTTGAGACTACATCTTACTAAATGGGCTTCGACCCAAGTCTGTCTATTCTTACAGCACACAGCAACGGTGTTCAAATCGACCAAATTGAATAGGGTCCAACTCTTTACGAGTTTCTCAGCGAGAACACCTGCTTTATTTTGTCCCGTTCATCGAAACGAAGAGACTCGATTTCGTGCTTAAGATCGGACGTTGTTTTTAACGTACGTAAACCAACACTCTTTCATTAATGGGCAAAAGGATCCCTTGTGATTGGATGCAACTATAAATGACGGCTACAAAAGTAATCTTTTTTTAAATGTGAGAGATTATTTCAGAAGACGTAAGTGATGCAAGCAAATTTTTGAAACTTCTTTTTTCATAAGTAGGAATTTCATTTGGGTAATTAAATCGGAAGAAATTGGCTATGCTTCACGTATATATGATCTCTTGAGTGATGCAGGGATATTTCAATCTTGGTTTCTTCTCCAAAAATTAGGAGACCATGTGCACCACACAATGATGCTAATGTCTTTGTTATTTTAACCATCGAAGAAAATGTAACTATCACATACTTTTTGCTGGAGAACACTAGTTTTTAGAAAGCAAGTGTTATATGCTTCTTTCGGAGGACATTGACTTGCCAACATCAATAACACACCACTTTATTCAAGTGTAATTTTTACCTTTGTCGTCATTTGAAAATTTACGACAAATTTATTTTAACGAATGTTATTAAGCAATGTCGTTATTAACGTCATTTCTTTTTATCGTCTGTTGCAAGAAATATCCGATACTGAAATATATTGTTAGACTAATAGGCGGATTGGATATTTCATTATCGTTTAAAAATCGACAGCAAATTGATTTCTCATCGCTTATGCAAAAAATGGCGAGGTTTCTACGTCACTTTTTCCCGCCTCCGTGCACCCTTTCTTTAGGTTTGCTGTCGTTTAAATGAATACACTGTTGCTTATATAAGCGATGGTAAAAGAATTTTTACTGTCTCTTAGTCAAATAAGCGATGACATATAAATTTCAGGGAAGAGGAAAGCTACTCTTTTTGCCATCATTTTTTAAAATAAACGATGGTAAATGTAGAATATTCGCGCTCAAATTTAAACTTTAATGCCGTCGCTTTTTTCCAAAATCGACGGTAAATGAATGATTTTTTTTTAATTTTAAAATTATGAGAAATACCCACTAAACCTACTTAAAAGATCTACTTTTGTATAAAAATAGCTAATGAAAATAAAGAGAAGTTTATATTTCATAAATATAAAGTTTAGTACAGAAAAAGTTTGAAAATGAAATATTTACGTAAAAAGGGTAATATAAAAACATAACAAAAGGAAATGGATAAAAATCAAAATGTTGTTGCCCTGATGCTACCAGCTACACCTACACCGTCCACGTCGTCGTCGTCTTATTTGTATATGTTGGGATCTGATGAAAACAGATGCTCTGACTGACCTTTCTTCATAAGAAGGTTTAGAAACATCTTGATCTTATTATCCGTCCTACTCATCTATGACTACATGCCATCCATCTGATTATTCATATCTACCTCTCTTTTCTCTCTCCTCCTCTCATCTCTATAGTGTGTCGATCTTTTGATGCAGCTGATTGATGACACTAGATGAGATAGCCCTCCCATACCAACTGGACAAGATGTGTGCCCTTCCCTCACTACGAATAAAACCACCGTGGTCCAGTGGCATTACTCTCCTAAATCCCTCCTCTAGATTCAGAGGCTAATGGACGCTGTCGGAGGTCTTGTCAATGAGGGGATGTACCAAGTGTACCATTTGCTCCTAAATGTATTAAAAAATATTATTATGATATATATATACAAAGTTATAACTTTTTTGAGCTTTGAAAACTTACGTGACTCTCCTAGTATGTCTCATAAATCCACTTATGAGCACCCTTAGTTGCAGCCTTACTGCGGGTGACCTCATAGATATCCATCCTACTCATCTTCCTCCCATCATGTGTAGCAAATTGAAAATATGAAAATGATATAATTATTTTAAGATAACTTATAAATTAAGTAATATTCAAGTATGAAGTAGTTACAATACTTACGTAACGTCTTGATGCTCCTTACACCCAAACAATGGATCTATGGTGGAGCTTTGGTCCTATTCGTCTCATTTTTTCTTGCTTGCTCATGTAATAAAAGCATATATATGTATAAATTAATATACACAATAATATCTTTCATGAATTTAAGATATATGAAATTAATAGAATCATTTTTAATCGATTACTAACCTCCGTCTTAAGTTCCAACCAATGCTCACATGCCTGCTTCCAATGTCCAGGCATGATATCAGAAGGATAATTATCCATTGCCTCCTCAGGTGAACTGCAATTTGAGAAAACTAAATATCAAATATAAATTATTAGAAATAATATATGAAATTATGTACATAATAAAAATGTAAATGTTTAAAAATTGTTACCTTTTTCTTACTCTCCGTCCTCCAATCTCTGTGGATTTTGGCGGCATGCTTAAGGATATATCGAGAGGCATTGGGGTCGTCACCATAAACGTAATTTACCTACATTTATTTTTTTTTAAAAATGTCAATCTTACTTGATAATAATTTTAAGATAAAGTTATAAAAGAAATAATTAAAATAAATGGAATTACTTCCAATTGTCGGAGGAGTTGCCTCTTCAGTTCTGCGGGCACCTTCCTCTAGTCGAAGTAGCAAATGGGTACAATGGACTTAACAATTGTACCTACTCAACTGACGAAGCCCAGGAAGTTCTTTGCTTCCCATGTGGTTCTAAGCCTGATCATTATTCTCAGGCCCTCAGGAATACATTGGAGGTCTAAATTCTTTGTCTTCCCCCGTCCTTTTTTTACTTTACATGTGTAAACATTACACATATTCATTATATTTTTCTAAAGTTATAATAAACTTTAAAATATAGAAGTAATTAACTTCTTAAAAGTGGAGGAGTTCTTACCAACACTTGTTCCTGTCGCTCAAGGGTCCACATGAACTAGAGATGTACTCCCTACCATCTCATCCTTTGCCTTGGTGCGTGTGTGTTAAGAGGTGTCGTTATAGTTGCACTTGATACGTCGGTTTTAAAAGAAGTAAACGGAGGTGAGTCTGAGTGTCGGTCTCAGGAAGGCGTGGAAATCGGATTTTGTTTACCACTTGTTGTCACGAAAAAGGCGGAGTTTTGCTTGCGAAAGAGACGATTTTGAAAAGTGAGAGATAGAGAGAGTTTAGGGTTAGAAAGCTCTTGGTTTTGATCATGCACTTTAAGCATAAATTAAAATGGCGACTAAATGGAAAATAATTTCATTAAGCATGCATTCATAGTTCATGGTTTACAACATTAAATACATGCTTCAACAAAAGTAAATGAAAGCTTAAAAGAGAGAGAGAGGTAGAGAGAGAGTGGAGAGCGACGAGGCAGCCACGGCGGTGGAGGAGGCTTCGTCAGCGGCTCGTCGTCTTCGGCAATTATAAGAGTGCCTAAAACTAGCTAGGAGAGGAGTGGAGTAGTTGCAAGTGGGAGAGGATGCCTTGAATGGTGGTAGAAGGGGGTTTAAATAGAGTTAAGGGCTTCCTAAAAGAAGAATGTGCTTTAGCGACATCCAGAACGTCGCTAAAATCGCTTCCAGATACGTCGGTGAAGCCCTCCTGCCGCCGGTCAGCTGCCCGCCCCGCTCTCTCTCCATGCGCGATCCGTGGACGTTGAACGAGAGCCGTCCGATCTTCGAGATCCTCCTGCGCCCACGCTGAGATCGCGTCTCGGGCGCGCGTGCGTGCGCGCGTTTCCGCCCGGCATGCGTGCGCGCGTGGGCGCTCGGGAGCTGTCATCGTGCCGCGTGGCACGATCCTGGCCGCCCGCTGCTGATCGGGCGGCCTAATTTTGCCGCGCCCTTCGCTCGCACTTGATTTACGCTCCGCGCGATTCGAGCGCACGTCGTTGCGATGCGGGCGTGCGCGCTAGCCGTTGCGCCACGCCCGCGCTTTGTCGCGGCTAGCGCGGGCGAGCGCGCGGATCTCGGCCATTCGATCGAAGATCAACGGTCGAGATTCGTCCCGGCTGGCTTGAGGGCGTGCGAGCGGTGGGGCCAGGGCGACGTGGTGCTTTCTGGGCCGTTGATCTCCAGATCAACGGTCAGAATTTCTTGGGCCCATTGTGGGAGCTCCGGATGTCAGATTTGGCCGATCTTGAGTCCATTGGACTCCGTTTGTCGTTCTGAATCCATCTGTGCGGTCCGATTGCTCATCTGAGGCCTGCTTTGACACATGCTTTACACAAATGGCCATTAATGCAGTTTATAAGCAATCTTGGTACTTGATGCATGCAATGCTCCTATTCTACTTTATGTTGTGCCTTTTATTCTAAAGATGGGTCATATTCAACCTAATTACTACCCCTTGCGTGGTGTTATCATACCCCCATGCTTACTCCTTACTAGTCCCTAGCAAGGTTTATTCTAGCCTTTATTTCTTTGGAGAATTCAAGATGTAATTGCTTAAGCACTTCGTTACTTGTCAATAAGAGGAAATATACGAAGATCTTAATCTACAAAGACTAAGCAGCGCCCGGGTGTCTTCCAAAATACGAATCGCCCGAATCCTTGCTTTGTATATATAACTATACATATGTATACGTATATATCTATATATTTCTTTTTAGAATTTTCGGAATTTAGTTTGGGTTGGTAACTTTTTACGGCTACCCAACCCATCCAAAACTCGGTCAAAACCCTAAGTGCTAAGCATCTTGGTGTGAATGTTGTGATAGACTCACTTAACGGTAATTGAGATAGACTTCGAGTTTCTATGCCCCTAGGTGACCAGAAAAGAAAATAAATTTTTGCCTGAAGGTGTATTTGTTCGATTGGTAGCTTTCTCCCTACGTTCATTTTACTTGGGGTCAACACAAGGATTTTCCAGTGTATATCTCCCCGGCTTGTACTACTTCCCCGCTTCGTCCTTAGGTGTTTTGGTCTTTTTTTGTGCAATTATTGAGCTGGGCTCTGGACAACCGACCAATGGGCTGTTACCCACGATCACTTGCCAGCCATACATGTGCGGTGAAGTGTGGTTTATTTTCTTTTCTTCTTTTTTTTCTTTCGTAGGTGGCTTCCCTAATGTCATATGTACCTAGAGGCAGCGAAAAAGAAATGACCTGTGGCTGGGTTCTGGACAACCTGCCAATGGGCTGTTACCCACGATAACTTGCCAGCCATACCACCCTAGAGAGTTCATTAGCTACCCAATTTTTGTCAAAATTTTCGAGAAGTGAGTCTATGCAAAAATGTGTGTAGATGCTTAGACTCAAAGTTTTCCTGAGTTAGAGGGTGAGTTGATAAGTCGTATACTTATTACCTTAGTTATTAGGTGGATTAGAATAGCTTAAAGTTGCAAGGATTCGCCACTAAATCCATTTTTTAACGGACACCAGGGCTGATTAAGCCTGAAGGCCTGAAAAGTCTAAGTGTTTAAGTTCTTTTTGTATTATTTCCCACTATTGACAAGTTTCTAATGCCTAAGTTTTTCTTCCTAAATTCAATTTTTTTTTTAATCAATTAGTTTATTCATTCAGACTGATTAATTAAGCTTAGGATTATGCAATTTACCATCCCCCCCATGCTTAAGTTGGACAATGTCCTCATTGGCAGATGCATGGATGCAGAAGGGTTCAAAAAGATAGTACCTGAGTGACGTAAACTACCAGATCAGTCTGAATTCGCTGGGTTGCCTCCCAGGAAGCACTGAGTTTAACGCCTCCAGCTGGGTGGTGCACAAACAGGAATGGCTTGGGTCAAGAAGATATGTTCAAAATTAACCAGACCCAAAATCAGAAGTCCACAGATGTGAATAAGGTTGTGGTGGAGTCCCATTCCTAAGGGGCGGGAATTCTGTAACAGATATATCATGCATGCCTGTGTCAGATCCTCTCTTAGTTTGTGAGCATGCAAACAAGTTGCTGTGGATGAATGCACCCCAAATATGACATGCCAGACACTAAAGATGTAGGTCTCATATTCAGCTTGTGTCCCCATAAAATTGTAATCCATCGAAAGTGTATCAATTCTAGTGCATTCAGGTTGCGGGATCTTTATTCTAGTAGGGCAAGTAACAAAGTCCAGAGTTTCATGATGAGCCCTACAACCAAGCATGAGTCCTCTCTTCAAAGTCGAATCCATCTCTTCCGCAACTATGGTTCCATTGCTCATTCCCTCCAAGCCCTTGATCTCAAGAATATTTTCTTCAACCTCCTTTGTATCAGATTCACTGTTTGGGGTTGCATTAGAGGTAGGGTCAATTTCATCCTCTAGATCATATTCTTTCTCTCGGCTCTCCAAATTTGTGATGGGGTTTTCAACCGATTCATAATCAATTTCTTTGAAATTGTAACTCCATTCTCCATCTCCGACGTTGGCTGCTACTCCCATCGGATTACTTGTCTTGGGCTGATTAAATTCAGATTCCAAGGCCTCTCCCCTCACCTTCTCAGTTTCCTCCTGATGTTTGTTCTCAATGCTCCCCAAATTGTGTTCCAAGGAATCCTTATTGTCCTTATCCAGTGAGCTGTCCAACTCCTGAGGGGTATCAATGGTGGACTGAACCAAATCAGGATGACTGGGTGTAGTCCAATTGATCATGGTAGGTCCTTGCTTTATGAATTCCATGAATGGTGTTGTGTGCAACAGCTTTCTTTGGCCTTCTTTCCCCAACTGTTGGAACAACTCCAACATGGCATGTTGCCCTTTAACCAATTCTTGATTCTGTCTGTGTAGTTCTAACTGGAGGTTATCAAGAATTGACATGGTGTCATTTGGTGTCCTTTGAATTTCCTCCTTGAAATCCAGGTTAAGAGAGTATGGTTGAGGTTGTGGATCAGAATCCATATTAGTGTTTAGGTTCTTGGGTGGGTCCTCTATTCTATCATGTTCAGGGTCCAGTTCTTCAAGAGGAACCATTCTCTGTTTGATCCTACTCCAGAATAGTTGAGGTTCCAAGTCCTCCTCCCAGTCAGATTCTTCATCAGGGGACCAAATCAAAGGTTGATGATCCTGGGCTTGCCTAGATTTCTGATCATTTTCTGATTTCCATTTGTCTAGAACTCCTAATCCAAAGGTCAAGTAGGCAAGGTTGTTGAATTCAGATGACCTTTCTTGGTTATTATCCTGAGATGGGTAGGGTTCTTGGTGTTCTCCTAAAGTGTAGGTCCTATTACAGTAGTGCGGGTCGGACCTAAATGAGGAGGCATCGTGAGGACAATCGAGATATGGAGCCCCATGATTTGAATCGTACCCTTGGGTGGCTATGTTGGTTGTATTCTAATAAGAGGTTGGTGCGGTTTGGTCATAGTTGGGCCAAGAAGGATATTCAAGGTTGTACCCCCAACTTGGTGGTTGGTTAGCCAAGTAGGCTGTGGGTATGGTCCACTTGGGTTAGCATACAAATCCTGTTGGGGGTAGTTTGGGTAAGATGGATCAGTATTGAAATCCATGGTTTGGAAGAAATGGAGGGATGTGGGAAGAACATATGCGAGAGAGTTGTCCTCAACCAAGCAAACAAGCCTAGTCCTTATGGTGTATTCCTTAGAAGACCTAGAAATCTCACAAAGGTTGATTAAGTCTGTAAGCACTGGACTCCCCTTCCCGAGGTTAATTTGGCTAGGTTGATTACGAGGGGATTGCAGGGAAGGTTCTTCCTTTGGCTTGCGCCTTCGGTTCCATAGACCCCACAACCGCGGTCGTTTGACACTGCCCCGCAGCCTAGTCACCAGATTCTACCAAGGGAATGAAAGCCAAGTGCCTAGCGAACAAAACCTCACCTTTTGAGACTTAACTCAGTCCTGCCTAGGGCACGTCTACTCATTTTTAAAGGGCTAGGATAGTGCTTGTGCTTAGGGTGATGTGATGAGGCGTTGATTGGGGTGGTGCCTCTTAATTTTCCACTTTCAAAGTGTGTGCTTCTAGCAAAACATGGTTTTCAAGCAAGGATTTGTTAGGATGTGGTGTCTTTTAGTGTTTCATCCTTACTTTAGTACTTTTTAGGGTTGACGTGTCTTAATGTTTTCAAACAAGTTTCAGTGGGCACGTCAAGTTCTGCACACAATTTGATGAAAGTAGATTTCCTTTTTATTCTATAGAGGCTCTAAAACCCTAGTGTGCTCATCCTAAAGATCGTGCAGCTTCTATTAGATGAGTCAGATTTTAGGGTTGAGTGGTGCGGCCCAGGTCAATTCACGGTGGCTTCGCAAACACCACTCAAGAAAAAGAAAACAACACTCCAAGAATTCGTTCAGAATGTTAGAGTGTACATTTTTTTTGTGGGGTGATGTGTTATGGATGTGGGTCAAGCAATCATAAACCACGCCAATTTTTTTCAGTTTTTACAATTTTTTTAGCTTTTTCACGCAAGCAAACAATGAGAGAGAGATTGCTCACTATCGGTCCTCGAGGCGCCTACTCCCTTGCTATCGTCGTGGAATGGGCCGCTTCGCCGTCCATGCGTCGAATTCCTGCAATAGTCAAGTAAAAAGGAAAATAGGGCATTAGATGATGTGAGAATGAGTGTGGAATGGAGGTGATAAAACAAATCCGTTGCCTCCCCGGCAATGGCGCCAAAAACTGACGTGCCTTCGTGCGTGTGTGTTAAGAGGTGTCGTTATAGTTGCACTTGATACGTCAGTTTTAAAAGAAGTAAACGGAGGTGAGTCCGAGTGTCGGTCTCAGGGAGGCGTGGAAATCGGATTTTGTTTACCACTTGTCACGAAAAAGGCGGAGTTTTGCTTGCGAAAGAGACGATTTTGAAAAGTGAGAGATAGAGAGAGTTTAGGGTTAGAAAGCTCTTGGTTTTGATCATGCACTTTAAGCATAAATTAAAATGGCGACTAAATGGAAAATAATTTCATTAAACATGCATTCATAGTTCATGGTTTACAACATTAAATACATGCTTCAACAAAAGTAAATGAAAGCTTAAAAGAGAGAGAGAGGTAGAGAGAGAGTGGAGAGCGACGAGGTAGCCACGGCGGTGGAGGAGGCTCCGTCAGCGGCTCGTCGTCTTCGGCAATTATAAGAGTGCCTAAAACTAGCTAGGAGAGGAGTGGAGTAGTTGCAAGTGGGAGAGGATGCCTTGAATGGTGGTAGAAGGGGGTTTAAATAGAGTTAAGGGCTTCCTAAAAGAAGAATGTGCTTTAGCGACATCCAGAACGTCGCTAAAACCGCTTCCAGATACGTCGTTGAAGCCCTCCTACCGCTGGTCAGCTGCCCGCCCCGCTCTCTCTCCATGCGCGATTCGTGGACGTTGAACGAGAGTCTTCCGATCGAAAATCGGACGGCTGAGATCCTCCTGCTCCCGCGCTGAGATCGCGCCTCGGGCGCGCGTGCGTGCGCGCGTTTCCGCCCGGCATGCGCGCGCGCGTGGGCGCTCGGGAGCTGTCATCGCGCCGCGTGGCGCGATCCTGGCCGCCCAATTTTGCCGCGCCCTTCGCTCGCGCTTGATTTACGCTCCGCGCGATTCGAACGCGCGTCGCTGCGATGCGGGCGTGCGCGCTAGCCGTTGCGCCACGCACGCGCTTTGTCGCAGCGACCGCGGGCGAGCGCGAGGATCTCGGCCGTTCGATCGAAGATCAACGGCCGAGATTCGTCCCGGCTGGCTTGAGGGCGTGCGAGCGGTGGGGCCGGGGCGACATGGCGCTTTCTGGGCCGTTGATCTCCAAATCAACGGTCAGAATTTCTTGGGCCCATTGTGGGAGCTCCGGATGTCGGATTTGGCCGATCTTGAGTCCGTTGGACTCCGTTCGTCGTTCTGAATCCATCCGTGCGGTCCGATTGCTCATCTGAGGCCTGCTTTGACACATGCTTTACACAAATGGCCATTAATGCAGTTTATAAGCAATCTTGGTACTTGATGCATGCAATGCTCCTATTCTACTTTATGTTGTGCCTTTTATTCTAAAGATGGGTCATATTCAACCTAATTACTACCCCCTTGCGTGGTGTTATCAGCCTCCTCCCCCTTCAATCCCTCACCCTCCATGTCATCATTCTCATCTTCGTCCTCCTCATCTGATGCTCCATAATCTGGATCACCCTTTACCTGTTCTAGCAAGGCAGGAGCAATCTCCTTCCCCTTTCCCTTCCCCCCTTGCATGTAGTAAACGTGACAGGTCTTTAGGTTGTATGAAATGGCACTGGCGGGGAGCCTGCTGTCGGGGGGGTGGCTGAGCCTAACGAGATGGATTGCGCTGGGTGGATGGCTGTATCTCATAGGGACCCTTTCTTTTGGATTTTTTCTTAAACAACTTCATCTGTAATAAGAAATAAATGTAATAATTAATATAGTTGAAAATCATTAATATATAAATCATTGTCTCAAAAAAATTAATATATAAATCATTAATGAAAAAAAGTTTGGCAAATATTAAAAAAATATTTAAAAATTTCGGCAAAGTTTCTCCTTAAATTTGGAGGTTTCTATATAAACCTGCATATTAAAATGAAAGTGGGTACACCCCACATTAAAAAAAATTACAAGGACAAACCACAAGGACTTGAATATTTACAACTCTATCTTGTAACACCATTCATTGAAATAACAATAAGGAAAGCAACAACATTCTAAACGTTCAAAGAGCTAACTACTACGAATCTTTATAGCACAATGCTACTTACACAAAGCACTAAAAATACCTACAAGCCATGCACAACAAGGAGGGGAATGACGGAAATGACAGGTATGATATGGGTGTGCCTTTTGTGCATCATGGCATGGAGTTGTGGGATGGGAATTAGGGATGGAGTGAAGGTAGAGGGTCATTGGCCTAAGCTAGGTGAGTGTGATAAAGTGTGTGTAGGTGCCTAGAAGTGAGTGGCTCGGTAATGTGAGTGATTATGTGCTCGTTAGTCCTACGGTGTATGGTGATTACTAGTGCGGATGTTAGGGAGATGGTGATTTGGGCTTGGTCATGGGATTTGATGTGGTTCATGAAATGGTGAAGGGACAACCATGGGATAAGCTAATAATTGAGAGGCTAGGAATTCAACTAAGCTCCTAGAATGTGTTGATGGTGGTTATATGGTTGGGTTGGTTCCTTAATGGATAGGCTAGAGTGGTGGTTTTAGGCATGGGTTATGGTGAGGTGGCTAGGAATAGGTCAAGGTATAAACACTAGGTTGAAAGATGTTCCTAACGATTCTAATGTGGTTACTATTAGTGTGGGTGTGTCTAGGATTGTGAGAGGGTGTGTGTGTGTTTATATGAATGTGGGTGTGTGCAAAATGAGTGAAGATAGTGAGGTAAGTGATGTAATGATGATCGTGTTGTAATAAAAATGATGTTTTAAGTGTCGTTGTAGTATATTCGTCACAATGCAAACATATGTTGTGTCATTTCATTTAATTACAATTTTTACTAGCTAGTTTTCAGGTTGTTCACTGGTAGACAGTTATTAATGTACATCACTCTCTATGTCAAAAAATGTTATTTTATTCCAAAAATGTTAGTTTTATTTACAAGATCAATGAATCAATTAATGAATGAATTGGTTAATTATATATAAAAGAATCAATTAGTTCTACCTACAATGCCTTAAACATATTCATAAATAACAAGTATAATAAACCAGTTAAAACTACATTAAGTTAGTTATATACAACTTCTCTAAGTAATACCTAAATATAGGTACAAAAATAATTACGAATATCTACTATGCTAAGTTATGTTAACATACTAATATCTTTAGTAACATATCCTGTATATACAGTAACATATAAATATGTCAATAAAGACCTTAGTAAAAAAAAAATATATATATATAACAAAAGGAAAAGGAATATGTTTACTAACATTTATACATATCTATAGTGATAGATATAACTGTCACTAAAGCCTTATAATTATTTATATACATATAAAGCTCAAATAGTATCTGCTCTACTTATATTCTAAGTATATACATATACAATTGTATACATTATTTACATATGATTTCTTTAATATATACTTACTATTATACATATACATATACATATACATATGTATACACCCATACACAACTCAGCCTCAGCCACTTAGTCTTTAAACACTTCGTCAATTTTCGAATGCTTCTCTTCTCTCTTCTTTTCTCAACACTTAGTCAAATTTAGATCTTCTCTCCTCTTACAAACACTGTTCATTTACCCAAAAATTGGGATTTTAATAGGCGGGCCGATCCTTTTCGTGGGATACATAGCACCCCATTGGGGTGGGACCAAATCATTACTAGGGACCAACCCTAGTTCATTAAGTATTCATTTTCATTCAATTTTAGGCCCATGACAGGCTCACAATAGGCTCGCTACAATATAGGACCCCTAGACCAACACTGTCCACAATGCTCATTATCATGCTTAGATCAGATCAGAGGAATGGTATGAGGTATGTGTGCCAAGTGTTGATGACTGAGTGGTCATCGACGCTCATTCAATTTATACCACGTTGGCAGGCTTTTGCTCACGATGTGAGACTAACCTTCAGTGCCAAATTGACGTTGCGCTACGTAGCATCATGTTCTAATTTCATGGATTTGGCCCTTTATTTGAGGGCCATAATTTAGTCTAAATTAAAAATTAATTATATGGTTACAAAGTCTTTATATAGGGTTACATAATTGTACAATTAATTTAGAGAAATAAGTTATTTAAATATGTATTAAAATTAGTTAAAGTTAAGGTTTTATACACATTGAATTCAGGTTTAATTTCTTAATTAAAGTATAAATTAACAACTTAATCATTAAATTGACTCTGTACAGAGTAAATTTATATAATAAATTATTTATTATACATTTTTACTTTTTTTTAGAGGGTTTATTTTAATTTATTTACATTTAAATGAATGTTTAAGTTGGTTATATACATGTTTAAGTTATAAATACTATAATACACTATAAATTCAGTATAATTTGGTTGAAAATAATTAAAATAATACTATACAAGTACACAATATAGATTACTTTAATATTAACTTAATTACCTACTGTAAGTACATAATTAAATTAAATTATAGGTATGGTACAATATATATTACTTACTTAAACACGTATGTATAGTATTAGATGTGGTTATAGGTACATAAATAGGTATTTAGAATTACTTAGTATTATGTACATTTAAGTTAATATTAATTAATATATAATTATACAATGAAGTTATCTATATAATAAACCATTTTAAATACTTAATTTAATATATAACATACATATATAAGTTAATTTTGTACAATGTTTACATAGTTTACAATATATGCATATAGCTTAATTTTAAATCATATTTACAAGTATAAATATAATGTATAAGGTAATTTTGGGTATTTTTGGGGATTTTCTGATTTTTATAGCTTTTACATGTATAGTAGAGATAGGGGATGAGAGAGAAAGAATGAGATGAGAAAGAAAGAATTCTTTTTGGTGTTTTTCAACTTTGGTTCTTTTATTAAATTCCAAAGCATACTGAACTGTCGGCTGGTATGTTCTACCAAGTCGGGGGTTTAAAATATTTAGAAACTTAGCATACACCTAGAAAAATACCTAATCTTACTCAAGACAGGTTTATTTTATTTTATTATAATTTTTTATGCATTTTATTTATTTACAAGTTAATCCCAAATTTGGCCTTAAAAGAGTTTTAAACTAAAAACTTAAGGCCTCAAACTGAGATCTAAGGGATTTGATAGCTAGTTAAACATTCACAAACCTTTAGCATAGCACATAGAGGATGTTCAAACATTTACACATGAATTTCATCTTGATTTGCATTAATTTCACATATGGATAGTTATACATCATGAACACTAGCTGACAGTGATTCTAATGAGTATAAACAAGCATTTCAACCTTAAATCAAAATTCATTCCAAGTACATGAATGCTTGTTTCATTCTGCACTACACTATACATAGGTCAGTTTCATAAAAGTCACAAAATCCCTCCAAAAGCCTGACCTTCCAATACATTGCTGCTGCACTTTCAATAGCTGCTGTGATTGCTATAGTTGGTGTTTCAGCTGCTGCTGCAGCTGTAGCTAAAGAAAATCAGACCTAATAGGTCTTGGTTAAGTAAAATCCATTCAGACCCAACATTAAAAATCCCTTTCATCCAAAAATCCCTTGAAATCAGAGGACGTTTGAGCCATATCAGAGAAACTACTGCTACTCTTAATTCTCTTTCAAATCTGATTTAAAACCCTGAAATTTTAATTCCCTTTGTCTCAAATACCCTTTATCAGCTCAGAAACTCATTTCACATAAAATCAGAAGTAGGATGTCTAAAAAAAATCTTAATTTTATTCTCAAATTTTGCTATGGACAACATGAACATGAGGATCAAATCTTGCCATTAAACCCTTGCAAAGCCAATCTTGAAACTTCATTTAAACCTTTTAGAACTCAATAAAAACCCAGAAATGCAGATTAAGCTCTTTGATTTGAAATTAAGATGTTGCCATTTAGACCTTTTAATCTTGCTCGCCAAGATGTTTTGAGCATCTAGAGTTCCTGCACACCATAGATTTGTGTACAGTAGCTTTGGGAGATCATGTAAAAACCATTGGACCATTTCTTGAGCCTCAAATTAGCGCATCTTCTTCTCATTGGCTCACGCTACCAAATTGCTAGAAATCAGTATCTATAATTAAAATTGGGTAAATGCACATCAAATGATAGAAATCAAATTAAAATAGCTCAAGCCCATCACATTCAAACTAATTGAACAAAATAAAACTCAACTTGATCATTCAAATAAGATCTATCTCGAGTTCAGTCAAAAATTCTGAAATCAGCATATCTATAGAAATCTGAAGTCAATGCTCAAATTGGTTCCATTCAAAGAGCAGGAAGGGTTATTGTGATAAGATTGAATGATTGGAATCACCCTCCATTTGAATTAATGCTCAGTTAAATCTGGGTACTATAGAGCATCAGATCTGACTGATACTTCAATAAGTGGATGAATTGTGATTAAAAACATTAAGTGAAAGAAGTGACAATGATGTAAACTGGTGAGGGAGCTATATGGTCATGTGAGTGAGGTGAAATCACCTTTCTTATCTGAATTGATCAGAGAGGGCGAGATTGAATCTAGGCTAACCTACCTCTAATCCGCACTAATCCATCACTAAATTTGACATCCAAACTATTCTAACTAAGCTACAGTATGCTATTTACTACCCTAGACTACTCTAGAAAGTAGGAAAACCTCTTTAGTAAGAAGAATGGGATTTCCTAGATCCAAAGCTATCGGCTAAGGAGGAAGAAGGGAAGGAGATCTCCAGCGAGTGAAGAGCCCACGAGAGGAGCTCCAGGGACGACTTCAGGCTTACGTCATCCCTAGCGACATGGTTGATGAAGATGGAAGAAGCTATGCCCTTGTCACAGGTGCAGCCGAGTGAATGAGGAAGAAGACACTGGAGAGGGAAGAATGATTGGCTCAAGAAGTGTAGTGGGGAGTCGATGCTCTCGTGCGCGAGCTTAGGGAGGTTCTTAAGTAGGCTAGGCTGATGAGTGATTGCCGTCACTGAGAGGTGAGATTAGGTGGGATTAGGGTGTACGGTGGGATGGGTTCGAGAGGACGACGGGAAGGTTTAAAGTCAAATCCCACCCTTAGATGGGATCTAGGTGAGGGAATGGTCCTCCGTGCAAAGGCGTAGGAAGATAGGATTGAGATTGATCGTAGGATGGTTACCTCATTGGATCAAAGGTGCTTGTGCACCAAGTTCTTGCATGCTACAGTGGCAGGTGCAGTGCAGGCGTATTGGTGAAATTGCAAGGAAGTTCAAATGGGATGAAGGGGTAGAAAAATTATGCTAAAGCCCATTAGTGGTAAGAAGTCTAACAGTACGATCCTCAGGTCTTACTAAAAGGTCCTTGGCGACTTGCAGAAAGGTCCTCGAGACTTTTTAGGTGAATGGAATGTGAAGGATGAAGGACCTATTTGTAAAATAAAAAATGTAGGGTCCTAATGACATCTAAATGCAACCAAGTTTTATTGAAGTTTAATTGAACATTTAAGAATATGATTTCACTTTCAATTTGAACTTTTAAGCCCAAAGATGTGTTTAATTTGCAATTGGATCAACATTTTATATTTGTCAATAGAATATCTCAATTTGTGACCTAATTATGCAGTTTTAACACGAATTGGATGTTTTAGGTCATTTTCCTTAATTATCACACTTAACCTATTTCCTGTGTTAATAATGTAGTGTTTAACATAGTTTCTAGCTTAACTTGGACATTTTAGTTATAATGAGCCGCACCTCATTAGTAAGGTGATTAAGTGTATGGCTAGGTGATGTAGTGTCTAATGGAGTGAGAAAGATAGTGAATAGGTGAGTATGAGTGTGTATTGTGATGGCTGTGGGGTAGTGTTGATGTAGAGAGTGATTGACGACAAGTGTGCTATTTGTGAGGGTGCTGACATGCAAAGTGATGGCGGTGGTGTTGTGTTGGGTCAAGTGAGGAGTGATATTAGTGTAGGTGTGTGAAAGTAAGGTGATGGATCCACATTTTGGCAAAGTTTTCCCTTAAAATAATAAATTTTTCTATAAACCTGCATCCATTCAGTGAAACAAACAAGTGGATACACTCCACATCCGTTCAAATCGCTACAAGAAAAATCACTATTAGTGACATTAAATTTATGATGGTTGTGAAATCGTCACTTATAGTTCCATATTGGCAATGGTTATATGTTCAAATGTCGTAATCCTTGCGTTAGGAGTGTGTTTCGTGTTAGTGAGGGGTATTTCGATACAAATCTTGTGACGGTTTATAAACTGTCGCTAATTACCATTTGCGATGGTTTATAAACTGTCTCTATTTGTCAAAGCATTTGTGAGGGAAAGCTAACTCACAATTTGCGACGGTTGGTGAAAGGGCACCCCGCCCCCAGCGCTTCCTTGCGTTGCCCCTCACTCCTTGCTCGCCCCTCACTGCCACCCATTCACCGTCCCCTGTGCCCCCTGAGTGTTGGTGCAAGGGCACCACAATCATTAATTTTGATGATAACAAAACACTTGTAATTTAACATTTGCTTTGAGTTTAAAGATTTAGGAAAATGCAAATGGTTACAAGTATGGAGGAGGAGCTCAAGCTCACATCCATGGTCGATTGGAGGAGCTGGATGGAGGAGAAAGTGTTTCGCTTGGAGCAAAAGCTTGAAGAAGGAAGGAGATAAAGAATAAGATAGATACATTTACTTATGTATTCATTTGTTATTTCTTTTGCTCTTTATTTTTGTCTAGATGATTGTTAAAGGGCCTCAAAAGTTACTTAACAATAGTCCTAGGAACACTTACTCTAACCTAGGATACTTAGGTATTTCATAGAGAACTTAGAAAGCCAATATAGGCATCAGCCATTCTAATCAGACATCCAATCTGCAAAATCAGAAGTTTGATATTTGACTTCAAGATGTTTGACTGTTTGATCAGACATCTAAAACACTTAGGTTGGCAACCTGCTCTCTGTCTACCAGTTTCAGATGTCCAGCCCTTAGTCCAGACATTTTAGAAGACGTTTGATGACCTTGCCAAACGTCCAACTAGAGGACCGTTGGCTTTGTCAGACCTAATCGTTGAGGATTAACCTTTAATTTGACCTACTTTCACTTTCAGACGTTTGTAGAGATCCTTAGACGTCTAATGGATAGACGTTAGGATCAATCCATCCCCAAATCACTTTTGTTAATGATTATAGCTATTTGAACCTCAGGAAATCCATTCCCACAGTGATTTGTGTTTCCGGGCATCCAGACTTTGTGCTAGACGACCGACTTGTCGTCTGACCAACAAGACCTAGAACCTTGTTTGGGTCTAGACAAAAATAGGAAGGAAACTCGTCTAGAATTAGACATCTGACCTTAAGTCTAGACATCTTAAAGGTAACCTTTAGATGTCTGTTCTGATCCAACACCGTCCAGTTGATCCACCCTTTTAGATCAGACGTCCAACCGTAAAATCAAATGAAGACCCAGATGTTTGATAATAGATCCAGACATCTGATAACATTGTCAGAATCATAAATGACTCTGATTTCAGCCTGATTTTCCTTGGAATAATTCCCAACGGCTAAAGAAGCCTTCCAACGGCTAGAAGAGGCTTTTAAACCCTTCTTAGGACCTCTATAAGTAGAGGAGCACCCTTCATAAGCCTAGACACACCAAGCAATACTACTTTCCACTCCTTTTGTGTCCAAGAGAGGAGAGATCAAAGAAAAGTGCTTTTTCTCTCAAAGCTTTCAATCCGAGAGCACTGATACTTTACCGAGATCACGCCTACACACTTCCTACTAAGAGGAGATTCTTACCTATAGTAGCATAACATTAAATTTACTTTGTGGCTCTATAGGTTCTTATTGTTATTTTCTTTGTTTTTGGTTAGGTATTCGCTTTGCAAATTCCTGTCTCCTTCATGGGACAAAATACTCCTCGTGAAGAGGAAAGGTTTGAGGTACACTACCCTCGTATAAAGTAGTGTGGTTATAATAGGTTGAACTACCCTCGTTTGAAGTACTTCGTTAGTGGATTTGATCGACTCGGTCGATTGGGAAATCCTAAACCAAAAGGTTTAGGTGGTGGTTTTTACCCGGGTTTGGGTTTCCACCTAAAAATCATTGTGTATACTTGTGATTACTATTTTGTGTGATTGATATTTTTTATTTCCGTATTATTTCTTTTATCACGCAAATCTCACCCCCTTCGTTAGGAACCCACACTGCACCCACCTACGTAGCCCCTCGTGGTTGCCTTGTGCTGCCCCCGCTTCCTGCTCACCCTCACTGCTGCCCCCGGTGCCCACTTGTGCCGCCCCTCGCGGCCTCCCTCACCTCCCCCCGAGGCCTCCCTCGTTGCCCCCCCTCGCCCCTACGCCCTCCCCTCCACCACCCCTGTTACGAACGGGCGCTCCAGACGTCTTTTAAGACATCTGGGAGGTGGCCCAGACGTCGTATCAGAAGTCTGGAATCACTTACAGACGTCTGACCAGACATCTGGGATCATTTCCAGATGTCTGGAAATCGGTTATTTTGGCACGCTACTGTTCGTCTGCGCGCCTGAGCGCGTAGACCTGCGTTTTCTCTCTCTCTCTCCCTCTTTTTCCCTCTCTCCTGCGGCCGCAGATGCCTCTGCCGCGTTCTCTCTCTCCTCCTCGTGCGGCCTTAAAAGGGCCGCGCCTCTCCCTCACTCCCGTCACCTCCGCCTCCTTCCTCTTCTCCTTCAGCCAGTGCGCGAGAGCGAGCGCGAGGGTGCAGCGGCAGCGACAGCCGCGGTGAGCGTGGGAGGAGGTGCTGCGCGTGGGAGAGGCGCTCGGCTGTGAGGGCGAGCTCGCCGGGGCTGCTAGGGCCGGCCGGCGGGGGGCGCGAGGCAACGCGGGAGGGGGGGACTGCTGCGGCTCGAGCAGCAGGCGCACGAGGCGCGACGCGGCCGGGCGTCGCGAGCGGAGGGCGAGTCGCACCCTGGTTCTGGAAAATTTTCCAGAATCAGACGTCTGTGCTTTTAGACAGACGATGGGAACGACGTCTGGAAGACTGTCCAGACGTCTGAAAGGTGAGATTTTCCATCTTCTTCCTTCCCTTCGATTGACCGTACTAAGAGAGAGAGGAAATGGGTACGCGCAGGGTCGGAGATTCGCATCCAACGCGAATCAGACGTCTGGCTGCAGTGCCAGACGACAGGAACGACTTCCAGACGTCCTGGGTGACCATCGGACGTCTGGGAACTAGGCCAGATTCCCCCGCAGGCTTCTGGACGTCTGAGAGCCCACACAGAGCAAGGTAATTCCTGATCCACTTTTTAAGACATCTGGAAGAAGTTCCAGACGTCTGATTTTGCACTGTTTCGTCATTTTCGACCCCTTTAGGGCCCGTTCGGGTTCCGTTTTCCGCATTTCGAGTTGCGTTCTTTTCGGAATTATATCCTCTACCCGTCTACAGTAGCTGTACACTATTTTGAGACACTCCTTGTGTTTGATCCTTGTGATAGGACCCCGTTCCGTTGCAGTCTCGGGGGTCACGGAGGCACGCGAGATTCCCGACCACACCCCCATTACTCCCGTTGTACCTGGTAGAGTGGCTTTAAGTATAATCTGTTAAATTATGAAACCATAAATAGAACCTATGACATTGCATGAATCCTAGGAATGAGAAATAGATTGAATGGTAGATTCCTAGGGTGTTGCATAAATCCTAGGGCTGGAAAACTAGATTGTATGATAGATCCTAGGATATGGCATGAATCTTAGGATGGGAAAACTAGTGGAATGTATGAATACTGCAGTCTTGGAAAATGTGGAAAGGAAATACTAGCTGCCTGTGAATTGAATTAACAGCTGCCTGTTATGAATAAATAAACGTGATTGAGAATATGGATTGTAAGAACGTGAAACTGGAAAGTGAAACTTGGATGTTCTGAGTTAAAAGAGCTGGAACCCTGCGGGGAATTAGGAGTAGAACTCCTGGAAAGTGAATGGAATAGAATTGGGGAAGTGAGCTGGCCCTTGAGTACGGAGTACCATGGGGAGCGACTGTCCCCCCCTGTTTAGTGCAGAGCGGAGCCAGCTGCCCCAGGGACCCGGGGTTAGGACTGGCCACTCTGTACCGACTTGCTGACCCTCGTGTACGTAGTACAGAGGAGAGCTACTAGTGTAGGGAGGTACTAGCTACCCCACGGGCCCCGGGGTTCTGCTAGCCTCCCACACCGACTTGTTAGGCCCACTGGGGCAAACCAGGGTAGTCAGGCGAGGGTGCGCCGACTGTGGAGGGGCAAGGCCCCTGTTTGGTTACTGTGGAGGGGTTGGACCCCTGTTACTGAGAGGGCTCTGCCCTGTACTGGTTCCGTGCTGTGCTTTGGGCGCACCCGTTAACGGAAACGACTGACCGCATGCCAGTGCAGGTTAGCTACCCATGCGTTTACCGCGAGTGCCATAGTCACCGTTACGTCTGTCAGTGACCTTGGGGTGGTTGACTGAGAGTAGGATCACCATGGGGTACTCTCCCGGCCAGGAGAGCACCACGTGCTACTTCTACTGTTCGGAAAAGACTGCAATCAAGATCGTTCCCACGAGGAACATTCGAGATCAAGTGAAGGATCTAAGAAATAGATAAATTGTGAAACAATAGAAAGACGTAAATAAAGGAAGAAAGAAAATTTAAAACAGCTACTGTACACTTTACTGTTTCTTTAGTTTAGCTGCCACTCTACTCAGCGTTTTGCTGACGTGTTACACTCGTTACCTTTCAGGACCAGGTGTTGAGCAGCCAGGGTCAGCGGCTGCAGAGGACGCTGGGTCGAGTAGGGTCCAGTAGAGTTACCACTGTTCTCTTGTACCTCTTTTTGTTCCGTTATAGTGAGTAGTTCTTTTTTCTGCTGTACTTTTCTTTACCTGCAGTTCATATTATGTTATGAATGTTCTACTGTTGGTGGTATATACTGTAGTGGTTTCTTTCCTTACTGCTGTATTTCCTTACTGTTAGTTATATTCATGCTGAATGTGGTTTATTTTACTACTCTTTTGGTTACTTCCTCATTGCACGACTGGGTCTTGGGATTAGTCAAGTCGGTCCGGTTCTCGTGTCTCGTAGGGACTTGGGAATCGGGTCGTTACAACCCCTACCCTTCCTCCTCCTCCCCAAGCCACACCTCATCCGCCCCCTTTCCTAACCACCACCTCCCCCTAAACCCTTTCCATTCATTTTTTTATTTTTTAAGATTTAGATTTATTAAAATTTGATATTAATTATGTTTGATTTGTAACATTCAATTTAGGCTAACCCATCGTCAGATATGCCATCGTCGATTCTCGTGTTTTATCGAGGTATGAATGTCAAATTTTTAAATTAATTAAGTTGTGAATGTGAATGATTGTGCGGTGTACCCAATTAATTATGTGAAATTATATGTGCATGTATGTGATGATTGTGGGGTGTACTCACTTAATTATGTGAAATTATGTTATTTTTGTGAATGAATATATGTGGGGTGTAACCACATAATTATGAATGTTCTGTTGCTTTCATTTGTGAATGAATGTGATGTATCAACTTAATTTGTAAATATTTATATGATTAATTGTGTGTGTTTTATGAATTTATAGATAAACACACATGCATGAATCTAGATGCACTTGATGCCAAACAATAAGTATTCTAACCCCTAGGTTACAGGTTTTAGGAGGGGATAATCATGTCAAAATACTTGCCCGTCGACACTTATGATCATATTATACAGACAATACATAGTGTATGTATACCTCACTTATATGCACGAAGTTTTGTCTTTATAGCATGCCATAAGAGTTGTTGTCCTTTGTTCAGAGAAGTTCTAAACAAAGGGGGGTCCTTGAAGATTTGATCACAACTTAGGGTTACTTATTACTTGGAGCTGATGTCTGAAGGAATTTCGGTAGTTTGTTTTCACTCTTCTCCGATATACCAATTGATCTTATCTACGTTCTTAAAGTACCCTTAAATGAGAGTTATTGGAAGTGCAATTAAGGTTAGTCTTGGGGGGTATATTGGAGAAGTGCGAGGAGATGCTGTCGAAATTTCCTGATATACCGCTCACATGTAACAAGTAACGTTGTGATCAAATCTTCAAGAATGGGCTATTAAAGTGAAAATCATAATCAGAATACAAACATATAAATAACATGTCAATGTTTATTCATAATTAGTGGGTGATTTAATTACATGTAAGAGTAGCTTTTTTTCTTGTAAATGTTTATAGATATAGTATGACATTAACTTGAGACCTTTATATCTGTTAATAATTATTTAGGTCATTATGAACAAGTCTTGGATTAGTCTGAGAACTTCATATTACATTCAATATGAGAATGGAGTGAGGGAGTTCTTCGATTGGGCTTTTCATGATTATAGGAAATCATTCAGACGAGGGGAGCTTTTACAGTTGATTTTCTATCCTTGTCGAAGGTGCTTAAATGGAGAAGTACATGATCGTAACACTGTGTTAGAGCACGTAATTTGTAATGGTTGGTGGCAACATTGCACCAAGTGGATTGCTCATAGAGAATTCATCGTAGAAACTTATGAAACCGATTCAATGAATGTTGATGAGAAGCCTACCAATAATATTGAAGGTGACGAGATCGAGGAGATGTTGGATGAACTTAGAACAACAGATAACATTGTAGATGATCGATAGTGACATGTTACGAAGTTGTAACAACTTTTATGATGCTATTAAGGCAGCCGATGAACCGATTGCTCCTGGAGTGAGCTCTATGTCAAGGTTCACATTTCTATTGAAATTATTTTGGATGAAGGTTATCAATAGAGTCACATCTAAATTAATGTTCAAGGTACTTGAATTTATTGGAGAGCTATCCAGAGTAGTGGTATGATGCGAAGAAATAGATTAGGATACTGGGCTTGAATTGAGAAAAGATTAACGCTTGTTCGAATGATTGCGTAATGTTCAGAAGTGAATATGCTGGTCTTGATATTTGCCCGGAGTGTGGTGCATCAAGATATAAGGTTGGAAAATCTGGAAATCAACATGACAAGAAACAAGCAAAGAAGATCCTATGATACTTCCATTGATTCCTAAGCTTCAATGCCTATTTATATCAAGTAAGACTGCGAAATTGATGGAATGGCATTAGCAGAACAAATCACGAGATGGCCGCATTCGTCACCTCGTAGATTCTGATGAATGGATAAAATTTGATAACAGACATATATCATTCACGCAGAAATCACGTAACATAAGATTGGGTCTTGCAAGCGATGGATTTAATCCATTTAAGAATATGTATCCATCATATTCAATATGGCCAGTGGTGATGGTAACTTACAACCTACTTCCATGGTTATGTATGCGATCGTCGTTTATGATGTTGACATTGTTTATCCCAGGCCTAAAACAACCAGGAAATACTATAGATATATACTTGCAACCATTGGAGATAAATTGAAACTATTATGGGATAACGGCATTCAGACATATGACACAGGAAAGAAAGAATTCTTTATGATGTGTGCTGCATTGTTGTAGACTATCAATGACTTTCCAGCATATGCAAATCTGTCTGGATGGAGTACAAAAGGAAAATTAGCATGTCCAATTTGTATGGATGAAACACATCATCTCTGATTGCCTGAAAGCAGCAAGTTGTGTTACTTGGGTCACCACAGATTCCTTCCAATTGACCACAGATGGCGAACAACACAGTTCAAAGACAGATTTGATGGCAAATCTTGTCGATATTCCTTTAGGAATCCAAGAAATAAGCTAAGCACAGATTCTGTTATGTTGTTAGGAGTAACAATGATATAGAAATTGCAAGAACTTGGAAACATAAGATTGAGACGTCTTTCTAAAAAAGACCTTACTGCGTTAAAGCATTCAGGCTTTAAGAAAAAAAATATTTTCTTCATACAACTCCCATATTGGAAAGATATGATAGTCTGACACAACCTGGATGTGATCCACATAGAGAAAAATGTTATAGATAATATGTTGGTTGTCCTAAATTTAATAGATTGTCCAAAATACACAATAAAAATAAGAAAAGATATAGAGATTTGAGGTATTCATCCAAAGCTACATACGAAAGAGAAGGATGATAGCAGTGTTGAATTCCTAGATGCTATATACAGCTTAAAGCATAAACAAATTCAGAAAATATTCTTTGTTTTGAAGGAGATACGGGTGCCAAATGGCTACTCATTGCAATTGTAGCGCTGTGTTAATGAATCTAAAAAAAAAATTAGTGGGTTAAAAAGTCATGATTCGCATGTTTATATGCAAGTGTTTTTTCCATTGGCCATACGTGGAGTCTTACCTGATCCTGTTGTAGATGTTTTTACAGACGAGTCGATATTTCAAAGTTATCTGTTCAAAGACTTTAGATGCTGAAATGCTACTCTACTGGGACAAACAAGTTGTCATCACATTGTGTAAAATGGAACGGATTTTACCCATAGTTTTTTCGACATAATGGTGCATTTAACAATACATTTGGCAAATGAAGCAAGGATCGCAGGGCCAGTTCAATACAGATGGATGTATCCTATAAAGAGGTATTTGAAAAAATTGAAGGATTACGTGTTAAATAAAGCTAAGTCGGAAAGGTCAATTATTGAGGGATATTTAGTTGAGAAATCCATGAACTTCTATAGCATGTATCTAGGTGAGACAGATCACGAATTCAATTATTTTGAGAGAAATTATGATGGGGGATACAATGAACATGATGGAGATTGTCTTTCTATTTTTGAAATTCCAAGGAGGTCGATTCTTCACACAAAATTTATTGAGATTCTAGAAGTAGATCAACAGCTGGTACACTTGTATATATTAAAGCAAATTCTTAAAGTCGACCCTTTCCATAATGAATTTAAACAATCGTTACATCCAAATGCACGCGATATACTCTTTCCTGAATGGCTTAAGAAGCATGTTACTAAAATGAAAGAAAATAACGACCCGTGGTGGGTGGAAGATTTTGACATAATATTCAATCGTTTGTTGAGTTATGGACATTACCATTCTGGGTACATCATAAATGGTTTCAGATATAGAATCAAATCTGTTGATGATGTAAGGCTACACAGTAAGCTAGCGTTGTTCCTTGATAATTAACCAGCAGGTGTGATGGTTTTTATAGATATATTGAGGAAATTTTTGATATTAGCTTCAGATATGATTGCAGACTTGTTCTCTTCAAGTATGAATGGTTTGATGTTTTCAAGGAAGGTGTCGAGTTTAAGGTTGATAAGAAGCACAACTATATAAGTCTGAATAATAACCATCGAATTCTTTAGAATACTAAACCATTCACTTTAGCCTATCAAGTCTCTTAAGTCTTCTACATGACTGATAATAGCAAAAGTGGATGGATAATTCCCATTAGAATAGTGCCACGTAGTTATTACGATTCTCAAAAGGAAGGTGAACCTGAATTAGAACCTAAAGCATATCAAGAACTTCAACAACCAGATTTAGATCCAAGTGTAACAAACATTGATATATAAGGTATAATTTACAAACCTTTTTTTTATAATATAAATTTCCTCATAAATCATTCTTATATTGATATAATAATTTGTTTACTCTTATTATAGGTTATTGACACAGTTCTATTAATTTTTTCCTTTTACACAACTAGTATTGTTTCAGAGTAACATTAATGATTACTTTTAGTTATATGCATGTTTTTCATTTGAATTATATATTTATTCATTCTTTTTTCACTAATTGTTTCTTTGTGTTGTGCAGATGGTGAAACTAAAGAGGTGGGCTTCTTGTCGGAGGAATCCTAACACCACCCTCGATACCTAGGACCCCTGTACCACACAGTCTCCTTCCACGCAGCCACCTACCACACAGCCTCCCCATGCACGGCCTCCTCGCACCCAGACCTTCCCTACCTTGCCTACTCCCCCTTAGGACCTCTACACTCTTACCATTGATTCATATTTAGTACCCACTCCCAATTTCAATCCCTCTTGTACACACACATATATCCTCCTTGTGCACTTGCATAGTCCCTTTTTACTGAGAAGGGGAAGAAGCCAGTCATCCCTGAGTTTGTGATGTTACCCGAACTTGAGGATGAGGTTGATAGTCAGGACCTTGACCAAGATGAGGTGGACAGGGATAACGTATAGGACTCCCATGACAACGACGATGAGGAGGGGGACGAGAGGGATGCTGAGGTTGGCCACCCTGAGGCCAACATAGACCCTGATCAGGTAGGGCCCAGTATTACTAGTAAGTAAATTGTTATTTTCTATATTTTAAAAGTTTTTAAATTTCATATTTACTCTTCATTCATAATACTATTGTTATTAATTTCAGTGAAGAAGAAAGGAAGAGACTCAACAAAAAATAAGGACTTGGAGGCTATACTAGAGGGCACGAGGGTGAAGGTGAAGATCACCCCTGGTGGGGAAGATCCCGATTACCCTCCATTTAGCAGCAAGCTCTCTAAGGTTGTGAAGAGCATCATCCCCCTCTCTTGTTTTGATTGGTGGATTGTCCCAAAGGAGCTCAAGAGGAAGATCATTCGTCACTTAGAGGTAATTAATATATATTGAGGTTTATATATGTTTCTTTTAATGTGATTCGATGTATATAAATGTCTAATCTATAGGCGATCTTTGATTGGGGGTACGATCCAGAGGCCTCCAAGTATATCTTTAGTCATGCATCGAGGCGTCATCGAGACTAGAGATTTCATATGAAAAAAATTGTAACAAAAAAAAATTTAAATTTCTTTGATATATACATTTTAATTATATTTTTTTTTTGTTATTTAGTATTTTGCGAATAGGTCATATGAGGCGACTTTGAGGAATGTACCTCCATCCATACTGCCAAATGTATGGAAGGATTGTTGTCACCTTTGGAGGAAGCTTGAGATGAAGGTAGTTTGATTATGCAGCAATCATAGTTCTTAATTGACCTAAATTAGGCTAGGACTTAGCATAAGTTAGAGTAGTTCATGCATGCATAAGCATTATTTGCATCTTTACTGCTTTCTTTTAGTTACGAATAAAATAATGCTATAATGTATTGATCAGGTGAATTATGTCAATTACAGGTAATAAGCTGATCAGAAGGTAGATCTGAAGCTGGATCTAAAGTTGGATCAGAAGAATAGAAGAATAATTGGTGTTGCAGCAGAGCTGGAGCAGAAGACCTATAATAAGATATAGTAGATAATAATGTAAGGGAGTTAAGGTATGCTATTCTATTAAGTAGGAATAAAGCAGTAAAATGTGAAGAACCTAGGTCCATCTTAGCCCTAGGATAGCCTAGAAACTTCCCCAAGTGTTAGCCACCCTTAGATTAGGTCACTGCACCCTAGGAAATCTTAAAACCCTAATTCCAACCTTTATATGGATGTCTAGATGAATTATAGGACGTCCAGAACCCTTAGCCAACTCCCACACACCTTAAACCCACTTCTGCAGTGTTATTGGACGTCCAGACACTTGGTCAGACGTTCAATTTCTGCAGAATAGCCAAGACAGAACCTAAAATCCCTCTTGACTCTGATTGGATGTCCAGACAAGAAGTCTGAACTTCTGATTTTTCACTATAAGACGTCTGACACTTTTATTGGATGTCTAGAACAGTTCTCCAGTTCCTGTTTTGAGATGAATCATACTCCTTAAATGGCGTTTGCTATAGTGCATGCCTTCTTCTTCTTCTTCTTCCTTTCTTCTCTTTGGCTGCTGCTGCTCTGACTTTGGCTGCTTCTTCTCCTTGGCTTCTTCTTGGCTTCTTCTTCTTTTCTTCCTTTCCTTTCTGCTTGGCTTTCTTCTTTGTGGTAGCTCCCTCCTCTTTTCTTCTCTTCCTCTTTGGCTCTTTCTTCTTCCGCTCCTTCCTCTACCTTCTTCTACAGCTCTTGCTCCTTCCTTGGCGCGGCTAAGTCCTCAGCCTCTTCTTCTCTTCTTCTGCTTCCTCTTCCTCCTTCTTCTTCCCTGCACAAGCACGGTTAAGCAAAACCTACCCCTACCCTCCCCACGTCTCTCTCTCTATTTCTCTCTCAGGTCACAGCTCTCCCAGAGCCAGCCAGGTTATCGGGTTGGGTATACGTGCCTGGGACCAGGCTCACCAGCATGCGGTGGTGGGTGAGGTGTGCACGGGTAGTTAGGTCAAGATCAGGTCTGCGTAGCATGGGGTCGTGGACGAGGCATGAGTGGGCGAGGGACCTCACCCCGTGTAGTTAGAGGCGATAAGCCCAATTCACAAAATCAATTTATGCGCCTCCTCTCATTTGTAAGCTTCCGAGGTGGGACTAAATGTCCCACCTTCGTTTCGTGACTGCCTGCAGCAGGTGGCCTCCTCAATTGGTGAAGCTGCAGGGTCATTCGATGCCCATCAGAAGCCTGGATGCAGGTGTGACTCGAATCTGCATTGCCTGTGGGTGTCTCCTGGAGCAGGGCACGACCTGGAGCAGCTTGAAGCTTGCTTCAAGCTAGGCATCAATGGCGAAGGTGGCTCTGGACCTGAAAACATGAACACGGCATTGCGGCCTTGTCAGAACACTCTGCAGGCTTCGCCAGAGCACGGCAAAGGTGGCTCAGTGGTCGGAGTGGCATGAGGGCGCCTGTGCATGTGTACCTAGGGCGCACTGTGTGTGTGCAGGTGGGTGTGTTCGAGGGGAGGTTCCAGTGGGTGGCACAGTCAATGAAGAGGGGGGAAATGATCAAGGAGTGATGGTGGAGCTTCTGAGGGTTTGGTGAGGTGGATGGAGGAGTGGAGTGGCGAGGTCACCTCGCCGGTGGTCTGCCGGAGGTGTGGATGTTGGTGGTGGTTGGTGACTGTCGAGGGGTTGAAAATAACAATTGATAAGGTTGAAATAGATAGGGGAGAAAGGAGAACTTTTCTAGAGGTTCAAAGCAGAAGGGGGAGGTGAAGGGTGAGCGGCTGGTGCTTGTCGTCGCCGGAGATGAAGGTGTCCAGGGGGAAGAAGGTGGCGACGAGGAAGGGGGTTGGAGGGCGCGCGCTGGTGCGGCGCGGCGTGGCGGAGCTAGCTTTGTCACTGGTACGGTGGTAGAGCGACAAGAAGACGGAGGAGAAGTCGCCGGAAGCTGTGGGCAATCGGCCGGAGTTGGGAGGAGACGAATTAGAGGGGGATCTCAGGCCAAATTGAGCTTGAAGGAAGCGGCGTGGTCTGCCCTTCCTTAAATAGACAAAGGTAGGGCGGGAAGCACATGAGGGCAGCAGGGAGGCCACGCCGGAGGTAAGGTCGGTCGAAGACCCATACCTCTCGTGTGTTTTCACGAGAGGTATGGTGGGTTTCAAGACATGGGGAGTAGCCTATGCGGTAGGGGGCTCCGCGGGGAGCTCCCCTTTCAAATCTAGGGGTGGCTCCCCATGCAAAAGAGGCGAAATCATCTACGTGAAGTCGCCAGAGGTATGGTCCCTTTTGTGAATGGCAGAGGGACTGAAATGAAGAAAATGACGAGGAAGCTGAGGGGGTAATCGTAAGGGTTTCAAAAAGTTGAGGGTCAAAAAGTAATTTTGAGGACCAAATTGCAAAGTGGGTCACGACGACCTTCCATTAGGTCCAAATTTTGGTATAAACCTAATTTGGACCTAAGGAATCCACTGGTGAAGTTGGATTTTAGTTTTGACCACATTTGATTGGATATTTTGCACAAAAACCTAAATTAGGTCAAAAATTAGGTATGGACCCCAATCTAGGTCAAAATAGGTTTTGAAGGCCAAATTGAAGGTTCTAATCCTTAGGAGATATTTTTCCATGATTTTTAGAGGATTTAGCTGATTTTATCTTTCCTGGAACCTTGTGAATTAAAGTGGATTTATTTTAGGGTTACAGAATGTCATTTAATTCCTAGATTTCGCCATAACCCTTTTCTGACCAAACCATCCCACTTTTTCTCTTATTAAATCCAATTGACCTATGTCCAGATCCTTAGAAATCCCGTTGATGCACTGCAATGGTAAAATTACGATTTTACCCCTTATTTTGTGTTCTCTTCCTAGATTAGTATTTCCTTTAATTAGGCCTTCCTTTAGGTTATGTAGGAGCTTCTGTTCACTTTATTAGGTCAAAATGTGCTAGTTAGGGTTCATAATGAGGTTCTCATCATACCCCCATGCCTAGCTTTTGCTAGTCCCTTAGCAAAATTTTAAGGTTTTAACCTCTATTCTAGACCATGAGTTCCTTTCACCAATTTTGATAAGTGCTTTTTATTCTTTTTTTTCTCTTTGATTAGGTCAGAATGTCAACAATGTGCCTAAAGGTACTCTAGTATCAATCAAGATCCAGACCTATCTAGCTTTAGCCTCGATCCTTAGCAAAGGTTTTTAAGGCCTACAGGAACTACCCTAAGGTTTATTGGACTCCGTGGTTAAAGCACCCGTGCTTGACATAATTTTAGTCTTGGTTCAGTTTGCAGTACATTTTTGGAAGAGAGAGACAGAGGGTTTATTTGTTTGGAGACTTTTCTCTCTCCTTTCTTTTTAATTCTAGCTTTGGATTGGCTTCACAACATGGTCTGTATCGGATTCCTCATCCCCATCATCAATCCTCAAAGGTCCCTGGCAATCGATGCTTCGAGATAACACCGCCCATGGTAACCCCCAGAATTCTGATTTTCGAGATTTCGAGATAATCCCGCCCATGGCGTTCCGTGGTCGAATTCAGACCCTGTCAATTGACATTTCTTGATAATGCCATCCATGGTATCTGAACCAGTAGAGTGCTTACATGCCCCCAATAGGATATGTAAATATCCTAAGAGACAAGCACCGAGGAGACGATATGTTGTTACGCATCTTCGAGGGGAATTTCCCACTTCTCCGCGTCGGGAACTCGTCCAAATCAACTTGTGTTGATCGGCTGCTCCTAATCTAGGTAACATTTTCATAACATTAAAACGCTTCTGCATGATTTTGATAGTTATGCTCACTGAACCAGACTGTGTGTGAATTGGGG
Organism: Thalassia testudinum; assembly: GCA_037157565.1. Taxonomy (NCBI): domain Eukaryota; kingdom Viridiplantae; phylum Streptophyta; class Magnoliopsida; order Alismatales; family Hydrocharitaceae; genus Thalassia; species Thalassia testudinum. The sequence continues at coordinate 146,476,878 of JAZHRO010000031.1, read as the reverse complement.
TGCTTAGGTTACCGAGTCCTGCAAATCGAAGGTTAGTTAACGAGGCTGAATACTCCCTAAGCCTTAGACCTAATACTTAATATTTTCATTTTCCTCAACCTCTTGAGAAATATCTAGATCTTAATGGGTACTAAGAGTCTAGCCAAAAAGGCTTAAGGTTAGCATTCTTACTAATCTTTTTGTGTTTCTTTGGCACTTTCTCTTTACTTTCCTTAATGTGGTCTAGAACTTTGGTTAATCCCTTAATCTCTTACTAATGACCATCTCTTTCTTTTTCATTTTGTGCTCCTTTTTAGCATTTTGCTCTTTTTCTCTTCCTCCTTTTGATTCTTGTAAAGCCCATAAAAAATTTTTCCCTCCTCTAGTTTTTTTTTTGTTCTTTTTCAAAAAAATTTTATTTTCTTGGTGTTTTTGCCATATGTGATTTTTTTGTTGAAACCTTTTCTTGTTATGAGTTTTCATTGCACTTTCATACCCCCCCATGTATAAGATTTGCAATGTCCTCATTGTAAATTAGGTGGGTTTTTATTCAGCTTGGTTCCTTCATTAAGATGGGTGTTGGGTGAGTGGACGGGTCGAGGTGACTGTTGCAGACGATTTCTAATCTCGGGTACGGGTACCTGAGGTGGAGTCGGCTGTCATAAAGGATGAACCCTAAAGTGCAAAGAAATGTCAGGAAAGGTTTCGGGTTTTCAAAAGAATGACAGGTTGCCTCCCGTTAAGCGCTAAGTTTTACGCCATTGGCTGGGCGAAATGAGCTCAGGGAGAATGGAGGGTAAAGGATGACTCAGCCAAATCTGTATTGGTCACATCAATGAATGGTTTGAGTCTCTGACCGTTCAGGATGAAGGGTTCGGAATCATAGCTGAATGGACTAATCTTAATGGCTCAATTTCCAAAGATCTATCAGACTAGATATGGTTCGATCCACTTGGATCGTAGCTTTCCTGGGAACAATTTTAGTCGGGCATCGAAGAGTAGGACCTTCTGACCAGGGTGAAAGATCTTTGTAGATATGTGCTTGTCATGAAAGGCTTTAACCCGCTCTTTATAGATTCACAAGTTTTCATACGCATCGAGGCGTAATTCATCAATCTCGCTTATCTGAAGCTTTCTGTGGGTTCCAACCTTAGAAAGATCTAGGTTGCAATTCCGTACTGCCCAATAGGCTTTATGCTCTAGTTCGATGATGAGGTGACACGCCTTCCCGTACACCAGTTTAAAAGGAAACATACCTAATTGGGTCTTGTGAGCAATCCTATAAGCCCACAAAGCTTCCGGAAGCCGAGATGACCAGTCCTTCCTGTCAGGTCGAACAGTAGCTTGAAGGATTTTCTTGATCTCCCGGTTCGATAGCTCAGGTAGACCATTAGTTTGGGGGTGGTAAGGAGTAGAGATTCGGTGTGACACCCCGTATTTGGTCATCAGTGACCTGAACTGAGCGTTAGTGAAATGGGTCCCTCCATCAAAAATGATCGCTCGAGTAATCCCAAACCGTGAGAAGATATTCTGGTGAATGAATTTGATAATGACTTTGTGGTCACTGGTTTGGGTTGGAATGGCTTCGATCCATTTGGACATGTAGTCAATAGTGAGTAAAATGTACTCGAAGTCGTCTGAGATGGGGAAGGGGCCCATAAAATCAATCCCCCAAATATCAAAAATCTCGCATACGAGAATCGGCTGTAAAGGCATCATGTCTCAATGGCTCATGTTGCCCAAAGTTTGGCAACGGTTGCATGCCTTACAGTGATTGTATGTGTCCTTGAAGATTATTGGCCAGTAGAAGCCACACTGGAGGACTTTTGATGCGGTTTTGTGCCCAGAAAAATGGCCACCGCATGCCTGGTCATGGCAGAAAGAGAGTATGTCATTGATTTCGACCTCCAGGACACATCGTCGAATAAGTTGGTCAGCACCTATGCGGAATAAGTACAGGTCTTCCCAAATGTAATACTAGGCATCAGAGCGCAATTTGTCTTTCTTGGCCTTCGACCAATCAGACGGAATCTGATGTGATGCCAAGTAGTTTACTATATCAGCAAACCATGGAAGTCCTGTACCAATGGTCAAGAGGTGCTCATCAGGAAAATGCTCCGTGATGGCTCTGAAAGGGTTGATAATCTCAGAAGGAAGGCGGGACAAGTGGTCAGCCACCATGTTCTGTCTTCCCGCTTTGTCACGAATCTTGAGATCAAATTCTTGCAACAGCAAGATCCATCGGATTAATCGAGGCTTCGCGTCCTTCTTCGCAAGGAGATGCCTCACAGTTGTGTGATCTGAGTAGATAATAACGTGAGAACCCAGGAGATAAGATCTGAATTTTTCAAGGGCGAATACTACAGCTAGCAGCTCTTTCTCCGTAACCGTGTAGTTACGTCGAGCCTCGTTAAGTGTCTTGCTAGCGTAGTAGATGACCACGGGTTTCCCGTCAATCTTTTGCCCTAAAACCGCTCCTACAGCGAAGTCAGATGCATCGCACATGATCTCAAAGGGTTGAGACCAATCAGGGGACTGTAGGATTGGGGCTTGGGTGACTGATTACGCAGCAATCATAGGTCTTAATTGACCTAGATTAGGCTAGAACTTAGCATAAGTTAGGGAAATTCATGCATGCATACGCATTATCTGCATCTTTACTGCTTTGCTTTAGCTATGCATAAAATAATGTTATAATGTGTTGATTAAGTGCATTATGTTGATTGCAGGTAATAAGCAAATTTGGAGCTGGATCTGGAGCAGGATCTGAAATAATGGGAGTTGTAGCAGAGCTGGAGCAGAAGGCCTAGTTTAGATGTAGGAATAATAATGTAAGGGGGTTAAAGGTTTTCTATTCTATTAAGTAGAAATAAAGCAGTAAAATGTGAAGAGCTTAGGTCCATCCTAGCCCTAGGATAGCCTAGAGACCTCCCCAAGCCTTAGCCACCCTTAGATTAGGTCACAACACCCTAGGAAGCCCTAAAACCCTAGTTCCAACCCTTATCTAGACGTCCAGATAAGTTATAGGACGTCCAGGACCCTTAGCCATCTCCCGCACACTTCAAACCCACTTCTGCAGTGTTATTGGACGTCCAGACACTTTGTTAGACGTCCAATTTCTGTAGAATACCCAAAACAGAACCCGAAATCCTTCTTGACTCTGATTGGACATCCAGACAACAAGTCTGGACTTCTGATTTTTGAGTATAAGACGTCTAATTACATTATTAGACTGATACTGCTCTCTAATTCCTGTTTTGAGATTTAAGCCTTGATGTTGGATCTCTAAGTCCCTAAACCCAATTCCAACCCCATAGGAACCTAAATTAAGGAGCCCTAACCCTAGTACATCACCTCTAGATCTTCCTAAGGACCTAATAAGGTCCTCACTAAACCTAATTGACTTGGATCTTAGTCAATTCCATCAGCCTATTCAATTGGACTCATTGAGTCCAATTGAGCCCTGATCTCAGCACACACTGTCCAATTAGACTCAGTGAGAGTCCAATTGACCTAGACGTAAATTAATTGAGTTGTTTTACTCTCAATTAAGTTTCCACACACCCAATTAAACTTGTATTAAGTTTAATTGCACTTTACCTTAGTGAATTAGGGTTTATAACCCTAATTTGAGACATACCTTGACCTAAACCCACTAGAACCTAACCTAATCAACCTAGCCACCTAAGTTTCAACCCACACACACCCACACACACCCACACACACCATCCACACGAAAATACCTAGCCTAGAGTTCCCTAGAACTCTCTACCATGTGTGGTTGCCTTGGTTGCTAAAAATAGCAACCAAGAGCCATTCAATTTTTAGATCCACATTTGGTGGATCTAAAAACCACCATTCACCCTCTCTCTCTCACTATCCCAAGAGCTCCCACCATAGGCCTCTCTAGAGAATTTCATAATTCTCTAGAGAGCTTCCCTTAGGTCTATAAAAAGACCCAATGGGTGGCCATTTGCACCCATTCACTTCCTTGGCATTCATTCCACTTAGGCTAGCCACTCCCATCTCCACTTCACCTCCACAAGTAGAGCACCACCATGGAGGCCACCATCTCCACGCCAGGAAGCTGGATCAGCTCCCTAACCTCTCTCCAAGGGCCGACCTAAGCTCCATTGGCCGCCCCTCCTTCTCTCAGCCACTCAAAGGCCATTGAAGACCACCTCCGAATGCCCTTCCTTCTACTATATTAGTAGCTTAGCTTTTCATACATTTACTTCTTTTATTTACTGCTTAGTAGTATAGTCTTACTTCTCCCCCAATGATGCATGCAAAATCCCCCCGTTGATTCTTGTATGCAATCATTTTCTGGTAGTTAGGTTTAATTTTTAAGCATTCATGTATAAGCTTTCCTCTAGATTTCCTTGTGCAACAACTCTCCAAATGATGAATGAAATTGCATTTATATATATATATATCTCTTTATGTATTTGAAATCACCACGAGCTGAATGATTATTATATTTGCATGATTCAAGTTGCCTGTTTCTAACTCCTAATATTCTCGCAACTAAGCATGTCATACTTAACTACGTAATAATCACGAACTCATATGTGATTCTAAATAAAGTAGAGCTGGATAAGATCGATTTCAAAAGTAAAAGCAATGCCTCCTAGAGACGAACGACCGGGACTCAAAGTCTCGTTATTTTTACAAAACAATATCTTTGTTGGATCATATTTCACAACTATACTACGATGCTTTTATCAAAAACGCGAGCTACGATTTCTCCCAACAGTGACTCAGTCACGAAGGATCTCAAATGCTTGAGTGCATTCCTTGGAAATCTCAAAAGGTACATCCTTGGAGAGAAGAGTGGTCAAGGGGAGTGCGATTTTTGAGAAATCAGGGATGAATCGATGGTAAAAACCTACGTGCCCCAGAAAAGATCAAATTGTTCCCTGAGTTCGACCTCGAAATATTTTTTAATTTTGAGTAATAAATAAATTAAATTGATAATCGTTTTTCGCAACATACTACAACACATATATTTTGAAAATCATGAAATTTGAACCCATCAATTTTTGGCGTCGTTGCTGAGGACGAAGGTGCCCAGGGGGAAGAAGGCGGTGACGAGGAAGGGGTTGGAGGGCACGCACTGGTACGACGTGATGCGGAGGAGCTAGCTCTGCCACCTACCAGTGGCAGAGCTAGCTCCACCGTTCTCCACCGCGCCGCGTCGTACCAGCGCATGCCCTCCAACCCCCTTCCTCGTCGCTGCCTTCTTCCCCCTGGGCACCTTCATCTCCGACGAAAGCAGGCACCAGTAGCTTGCCCTCCGCCTCCCCCTTCCGCTCTGAACCTACTAGATAAGTTCTCCTTTCTCCCCTCTCTATTTCCCCCTTATCAATTGTTATTTTCAACCCCTCGATAGTCGCCAACCACCACCATCATCCACACCTCCAGCAGACCACCAGCAAGGTGACCTCGCCATTCACTCCTCCATCCACCTCGCCAAACCCCTCAGAAGCTCCACCATCACTCCTTGATCATTTCCACCCTCCTCATTGACCGCGCCACCCACTGGAACCTCCCCCCGAACACACCCACTTGCACACACACAGTGCACCCTAGGTACACATGCACAGGTACCCTCACGCCACTCCGACCACCGGGCCACCTTCGCTGTGCTCTGGCGAAGCCTGTCGAGTGTTCTGACAAGGCTGCAAGGCCGTGTTCATGTTTTCAGGTCTAGAGCCACCTCCGCCATTGACGTTGACCTTGAAGCAAGCTTCAAGCCGCTCTAGGTCGTGCCCTACTCTAGGAGACACCCCCAGGCAGTGTGAATTCGAGTCACGCCTACATCCAGGCTTTTGATTGGCGTCGAAGGACCCTGCAGCTTCGCCAATTGAGGAGGCCACCTACTGCAGGCAGTCGCGAAACGAAGATGGGACATTTAGTCCCACCTTAAAAACTGATGAACAAGAGGAGGCGCATAAATTGATTTTGTGAATTGGGCTTATCGCCTCCAACTACTCGAGGTGAAGTCCCTCACCCACTCACGCCTCGTCCGCGACCCCACGCTATGTGGACCTAGTCTTGACCTGACTACCTGTGCACACTGGTTGGAGAGTCGTAGATCGCGCATTTGATAGAAAAAGCACCGTAGTATAGTCGCGAAGTACGATCCAACAAAGATATTGTTTTGCAAGAATTACGAGACTTAAGTCCCAGTCGTTTGTCTCTGAGAGGCGTTGCTTTCACTTTTGAAGTCGATCTTTTTGCTGCTCTACTTTATTTAAAAACGCACGCCTGTTTCTAATCTCCTAACTAAAACTTCATCACTTCTGTTATTAACTCGGATTACGTGCGCATGCGTCAAATAAATTATGAAGGTGAATGTGTGAGTTTCTGTGCACATGATTCTGGTGAGGTGGTGACTACTTATGGAGAAAGCATTTATCGTTAAATCTTCAATATCTTCGGGAAACGACATGTTTGTTGCGAATAGATAAACAATTGAAAAATAGGAAACTTAAATCATGCGAAAATAATGACAATTATTAAGCTCATGGTGATTTCAAACATATATATATATAATGACAATTAAGACCTCATCATGTGACAATTATGAGACCTAGCTAGGGTTCAGATTCCCGCTCATGGTGGGAATCTGCTAATCCATGTGCACATGAATTCTCGCTGAGTCGCTCTTTGTAAAATCAGTTGTGACTACGCTAACGGGAAACCCATTAGCTATAGTCATGCCTTTCTGCAATAACAAGGGTGATTCAGTAATATATGGATCAGGATAGCTGGATTTAGGGGTGCTGTGGTCAAAAGCACACCCTAAACAGTCAGATCCTCGGGGAAATATGTGTAATGTAGTGGTTTTAGTCCCATGTGGATCAAGGTCTGAGAACCCTGATAGTGTATACGAATGAGACATTCGGTTGTCACAAAGGAGCCCAATGTTACCATAGTATGCCGAATCTTTGTCTTCACCATCCTCCTCTATTCGATCACAGTCGAAGTTCTTTGCTGCCTTAAATATGTCTAGTCGAAGTTGCTCATTGCCTAGGGCAATCTCCATACACCTGGATGCACAATCGATGTTCGCTCGGGCTGTCGCCAGAAATGGGCGACCCAAAATAATTGGTGCATCTCGGAGATTAGGAGGAACTTCCATATCGAGAACGAAAAAATCTGCGGGAAAGCAAAACTCGCGGACTTTCACGATCACGTTCTCAACCACCCCTCTCGATGTTTTGACTGATCTATCAGCCAGCTGAATCGTGATCAAGGTGGGTTTCAACTCCCCAAATCAAAATCGATCAAATACGGCAGTAGGAGTTAGGTTGATGGATGAACCCAAATCTAGAAGGGCCCGATCAAATGGAGAATCTTGCAAGAAGCAGGATATGGTGGGGTACCAGGGTCTTTCTTCTTTGGCGGAAAGTCAACTAGAATCACGATGCTAGCCTCTTTTGACAGTACCGCCTGTCATCCAAATCTCGGCTGTCGCTTCGGGGTACAATAGTCCTTGAAGAACCTAGCGACAGCGGGAATGTGATTGATTGCCTCGTGGTGGGGGACCTGAATATGTACTTCCTTAAACATCGATTTCAGGTCCTCGAAATTCCGTGTGTCCTTTTTCCATCCTGCATTTCATGTCAGAGCCTCAGGGAAAGGGATGGGAATTTCAGGGTTAAGTGGCCTCTTACCCTTATCTACCGCAGGTGGCTCCTGGGATGAAGGAGTCGAACTCGCCTGCGGCGAAGGGTGGGAAAAATCAGGACCCGCCTGCCTAGGTGGTGGGTCGAATGTCTTCCTTCCGCTTCGCAAAGAGAGCGTGTGCATCGGCTTGCTGTCCATGAGGTGGTGGGGGAGAGGAAGGGGAAAAATATGCAGGATTCTGCAAAGGTGACTAGCCTTGCACGTAACCGGGTGGTGCAGGAGGCTCCTGTAGTATGGCGTGTGCCTGTCCCTGCGGTGCCTGAAACTAAGGCAGGGCACCCTGGTTCTGCACATATCGAGGATTCGGGACGGGTTGGGAGGGCAGGGCTCCCTGAGTCCTATGCTCCTGCAACAGCTGGTTCTGCATGTTCTGTATGGTCAAAATCTGATCAGCCATTGCCTTCATAATCTGCAAGCTATCTTATGTAGACTTCCTTATCGATTCTTGCAGCTCCTCTTTCAGCGCCTCCAAAGGGTCAGCATGCTTTGGAGGGTGGTTGGCATCTTGGTGCAGTGGCTGGTATAACGAGCGAGGTTGCTACTACTAAGGCGGGAATGGCCGCTGCCTAGGGTACGTGTTTTGTGCATTCCCGTATTGCTTGGTCTGGTAGTGTGGATCTTGATGTGGTCTCTATGAATTACCAGACCAGGAGAAGTTCGCATGTTGGCACCAACCAGGGTTATACGTCTCTGAATACGGGTTATTACGCCCGTATCCTTGGATAGCGCTGACGTCCTCGTAGACTGAAGATGTCTGAGATGTATATCCGTCAAGGGGATACGCATTATAATCTGCGGGTGGTGTGTAACCCTGGTCGTAGGGTGCCAGATCTGGATTATTCACGGGATCCTGATATGCGGGATCTCGTAAATATAGAGGATGCATCCCGAGTGAGTAGATTAACTCAAGCAGGTGGTGCTTGGGGTGCATAGGAGGACTTACGGTGGTAGAGCTCGAGTCGGATTGACCCTGACTGATATGGTCAATCTTCTTCTCAATTAGGTTTATTCTATCCAGCTGCTTGACGATGATATCCATGTCGGCTCGAGTAGATTCGGTGTGAGCCTCGTGGACACCAACCCGCTGTTGACCAGCCCGCTGGAATTGGTTCATAGATGCGGCATTCATCGAGTTCTCCGCTAATGATTCAAACAGCTCAAATGCATTGTTCTCATCTTTTGCGAGAAAATTCCCCTTGCTAGATGCATCGGCCAGATACCGATGTGTGTCATCCAGCCAATGGTAAAAAATCTGAGCTAAATGCCATTTGGGTATACCATGATGCGGGCATTTTCGGAGAAGGTCATGAAATCTGTCCTATGCTTCGTGTAACTTCTCCCCAGCTCCTTGGGAGAAAGTCGTGATTGCACACCGCATTGCGTTTGTTCGACCGATTGGGAAGAACTTTTGCAGGAATTCAAGTCGTAATTCCGGCAAGGTTCCAATTGGCATTCCAATAGTCTTGAACCAGTATGAAGCTTTGTCCCTCAGAGAGAACGGGAAAAGCTTCATCAGAACAATCCCGAGATCGACATTCCTGGGTCGAATCGTTTCAGTGAGTCGAGTCAGGTCCTCAAGATGCTGGAACGGATCTTCGCTTGAGTTCCCGTAGAAATGAGTGCTGATCAACCCAATTACAATGGGCTTGAGCTCAAACGCGTCTCTGCCTGCGGGAATTCTGACAAGAGGTGCGACGATTTGTGCGGCCGGGTCGTAGAAATCTCGCAGTTATTCTCCTCACGGCGAGTGCTGCATCTTGTCAAGTGCCGTCAGAATGCGATCCATGCTCTGCTGATGCCACTCCTCAGAGTCGGCGACCCGGGCTTCTAGACGAGCCATCGAGTCCAAATTCTCGATATCCTAACCCAGTCTAGGTCTAGGTCCAGGATTAGCCATGGTGGCTCTGGGAATAGAAGAAGTGGGGGGAGAAGATGGTTCGGGTGAGGTGACTCGCCTCCTTGGGAGTGGCTCCCAAGGTCCAACCAAGTGAGGTCGAAGTGACCTCCTTCCGTGCATACATCACCCAACCCTTGGGTTGGTGTAGCCACGCAGGATAAAGCTAAGGCCCTGTCAATCAAATGGTCCTTATAGATCAGGTGACCAGATATTTTGTTAGAAATTTGAATTCTTGAAGATAAGTTCATCGTTCAACCGACTGAAAGTGATTCCCGCCTCTCAAGCTATCCCAGCCAGTCTGGTTACAGGGGGACTAAGGGGAAGGTTCTTCTTTTAGCTTACGCCTTTAGTTCCATTGACCTCCAAGCCGCGGTTGTTTGACACTACCCCGTAGACTTAGTCACCAGGTTTGGCAAGAGAGATTAAAAACACCTAGTAGTATGATAACGAACTCGGGTTGATTTCGTGTTTTAAAATTAGTTTTAACCCATTTTCTTCAGTGGGGTTTGTGGTGAGTGGCCCACAAGGTGACCAAGCTCACTGGCTAACTAGACTTGATTAAGTCTAGGTTAGCCCAATGTGGTTTCTAGTTATAACCCTAAGGATTCAACCTAAGTTGCATGCACTTCTAGGGTTTTTCTTTTTCTGTTTCAGCAGACCACAAAAGTAATGTTTGTTCTCTGATAATAATTGAAATCCAATTAATTTGAAAATTTCTGAGTAAATTTATTTTTCAATTATATTTCCAGAGAATTTTTTTTGAAATTTTTACTATTTCAACCGAATTTTTAGGGAATTTTGAATATCTGGGGGTCAAATCTAGAATTTTGACCCCTGGTCGGTTTTTTGCTTTGAAACAATATCAAACGACCTTAAAAAATTTGGAAAAAATATGAAAAATAAATTCAATGAGATCAGCTTTTAAACCCCACTATTTTTAGTCAAAATAGATTCGTGGATTGCTCAGAATCGCTTTTTGAAATTTGAAAAATTTTGAATCTGGGTCAGTATGACCCCCCTGCACTTCGCAAATTTTTAAAAATTGTATACTTGGAATTTTTTCAAAATAAAAGTGGCGTTTGAAAGGTCGTTTGAAAATGAAGATTTAACCTAAATTTCAGAATTTTTTGCTTTCTATGTTTTCGGTAATTGAATTTTTAAATCAACCTTGAAATCTGGCTGAAAATTAGAAGATGATGGAAAAGCTCTTTAAAGAGGTTTGAATTGAAATCTAAGCTTTCCACAAAAAAATTTTTTTCTTTTTCAAAAATTTTGCACGCTTTTTTTTTTCAAAAAGAAATTTTCAAAGGATTCAACAAAAATATCTTTTTTTTTTTCAAACTAACCTAGATTCGAAAGGAAACCTAATCTAGATTTTTTTTTAAAATTTTTCTTTTATTTATATATATTTTTCACAAAGAATTTTTCAAAGGAAATTGTAGAAAGTAAAACCTAATCTAAAAAAAATGATGATGTGCACCTCGATTGTTTCTTTGCCGCGCTCAATGTGTGTGCAGATCCCGTTTTCTTCCCGTTTTTCCTGCACATCAAAAACAAAGTAGAGGCAAATTCATTAGTAATGTTTTAAAAGATCGAACTCAAAGAAAATGATGTTGCCTCCCCGGCAACGGTGCCATTTGGTTGGAGGGTCGTAGATCGCATATTTGATGGAAAAAAGTGTCGTAGTATAGTTGCGAAGTACGATCCAACAAAGATATTGTTTTGCAAGAATTACGAGTCTTGAGTCCCGATCGTTCATCTCTGGGAGGCATTGCTTTCACTTTTGAAGTCGATCTTTTTGCTACTCTACTTTGTTTAAAAATGCATGCCTATTTCCAATCTCCTAACTAAAACTTCACCACTTCTGTTATTAACTCGGATTACGTGTGCATGCATCAAATAAATTACGAAGGTGAACGTGTGAGTTTCTATGTGCACGATTCTGGTGAGGTGGTGACTATTTATGGAGAAAGCATCTATCGTTAAATTTTCAATATCTTCGGGAAACGATATGCTTGTTGCGAATAAATAAATAATTGAAAAACAGGCAACTTAAATCACGCGAAAAGAATGACAATTATTAAGCTCATGGTGATTTTAAACATATATATATATATATAAATGCATTTTCATTCATTCCATTGGAGAGTTGTTTGCACAAGAAATTTAGAGGAAAGCTTATACATAAATGCTTGAAACGGAAATCTACCTACCAGAAAATGACTGCATACAAGAATCAATGGGGGGATTCTGCATGCATCATTGGGGGAGAAGTTAAGACTACGCTACTAAGCAGTAATAAAAGCAGTAAAAATCATGGAGAGCATAAACTAAATCTAGCAGAATAGAGGGCATTCAGGGGTGGTCCCTGATGGTCTTGGAGTGGTCGGGAGGAGAATGAGGGGCAGCCAATGTAGCTTAGGCCGACTCTTGGAGAGAGGGAGGAGTGATCCAGCATCCCGGCATGATGTCCACCATGGTGGTGGTAGTGAGCTTGTGGAGGTGGAGTGGCTAGCTAAGTGGAAGTGGGCGTGATTGGCACCAATGGAGTGAATTTGCCAAGGAAGTGAATTGAAGCCAAGGGATGTGGATGGGGTCACTTGGCCGTCCATGCGGTCTTTTTATAGACCTAATGCCTTCTCTCTAGAGAGGTGTGGAACTCTCTAGAGAGAACCCAAGAGTGGCCGGCCACATGAGGGTAGAGGTGGTCTTTGAGATCCAAAAATTGTGGATCTCAATTTGAATGCCTCTCGGTTGCTAAATTTTGCAACCAAGAGGTGGCACCACTTCAAGAGAGTTCTAGAGAACTCTAGAGAAGTGTGTGTGCGTGAATGGGTGTGTGTGTGTGTGTGTGTGGTCATGCTCTATGTGGCTAGGTGGCTTAGGTTAGGTCCTAAGGGGTTTGGGTAGGTGTAGGTCTTGAATTAGGGTTACAAACCCTAATTGCTAAGGTGAAAATGCAATTAAACTTAACCTAAGTTTAATTGAATGAGTGTGAACCTAATTGAGAGTGAAATAACTCAATTAGGTTGGGTTTAGGTCAATTGGACTCTCACTAAGTTCAATTGAACTTGCGAGGGTTGAGATCTAAGCTTAATTGGACTCAATGAGTCCAATTGACTTAGGTGAAGGTAATTGACTTTGATCTAAGTCAATTGGGTTTGGTGAGGACCTAATTAGGTCCTTAGGTAGGTCTAGAGGTGATGTACTAAGGTTAGGATACCTTAATTTAGGTTCCTATGGGGTTGGGATTAGGTCTAGGGAGAAAGAGATCCAAGATCAAGACTTGAATCTCAAAACAGGGACTGAAGACCAGTATCAGACGTCCAATAATGTGATCAGACGACTTATACTCAAAAATCAGAAGTCCAGACTTCGGTTTTGGACGTCCAATCTGAGTCAGGGGGAAATCAAGGTTCTGTTTTGGGTATTCTGCAGAAATTGGACGTCTGACAATGTGTCTGGATGTCCAATAACACTACAGAAGTGGGTTTGAGGTGTGTGGGGGATGGCTAAGGGTCCTTGACGTCCTATAACTTATCTAGACATCTAGATAAGGGTTGGAACTAGGGTTTTAGGGCTTCCTAAGGTGTCGTGACCTAATCAAAGGGTGGCTAAGGCTTGGGGAAGTCTCTAGGCTATCCTAGGGCTAGGATGGACCTAAGCTCTTCACATTTTACTGCTTTATTCCTACTTAATAGAATAGAAAACCTTTAACCCCATTACATTATTGTTCCTATATCTAAACTATGCCTTCTGCTCCAGCTCTGCTATAACTCCCGTTATTCCAGATCCAACTTCAGATCCTGCTCCAGATCTGCTTATTGCTTGCAATCGACATAATGTACTTAATCAGCACATTATAACATTATTTTATGCATAGCTAAAGTGAAGCAGTAAAGATGCAGATGAATAACCCTAACTTATGCTAAGCCCTAGCTTAATCTAGGTCAATTAAGACCTATGATTGCTGCACAATCACACACCTCGCCCACCACTGCACGCCGGTGGGCCTGGTTTCGGGCGTGTATACCCGACACGATAACCCGGTTGGCTCTGGGAGAGCTGTGACCTGAGAGAGAAATAGAGAGAGAGACGTGGGGAGGGTAGGGGTAGGTTTTGCTTAACAGTGCCTGTGCAGGGAAGAAGAAGGAGGAGGAAGAGGAAGCAGAAGAAGAAGAAAAAGAAGAAGAGAAGAAGAGGCCAAATGAAGAAGAGGAAGAGGCTGAGGACTTAGCTGCGCCAAGGAAGAAGGAGCAGGAGTTGAAGAAGAAGAAGGCAGAGGAAGGAGCTGAAGAAGAAAGAGCCAAAGAGGAAGAGAAGAAAAGAGGAGGGAGCGACCGCAAAGAAGAAAGCCAAGCAGAAAGGAAAGGAAGAAAAGAAGAAGCCAAGGAGAAGAAGCAGCCAAAGTCAGAGCAGTAGCAGCCAAAGAGAAGAAAGGAAGAAGAAGGTGTGCACTATAGCAAATGCCATTTAAGGCGTCTGATTCATAGAATTAGATGTCTGAAGACAGAGAGAAGAAAAGAGAGAAGAGCAAAGAAGGAAGAGAGAAGAAAAGAAAAAGAGAAGAAAAATTCTATTTCTTTTCTCTGTAGTTTTTTTGTAAAACAGTACATTATTAAGAATTGTGATTTTTTCTATTTTTAAAGACTGAATTGCTCCCTGAGTTCAACCTCGGAATATTTTTAATTTCGAGTAATAAATAAATTAAATTGATAATCGTTTTTCACAACATACTATAACGCATATATTTTGAAAACCGTGACATTCGAACCCATCAATTTTTGGCGCCGTTGCTAGGGATGAAGGTGCCCAGGGGGAAGAAGGTGGTGACGAGGAAGGGGGTTGGAGGGCGCGCGCTAGTACGGCGCAGCATGGCGGAGAACGGCAGAGCTAGCTTTACCACTAGTATGATGGCAGAGCGACGAGAAGATGGAGGAGAGGTCACCGGAAGTTGTGGGCAATCAGCAAGAGTTGGGAGGAGACGAATTAGAGGGGAATCTCAGGCTAAATTGAGCTTGAAGGAAGCGGTGTGGTCTGCCCTTCCTTAAATAAGCAAAGGCAGGGCGGGAAGCGTGTGAGGGTGGTGGGGAGGCCACGCCAGAGGTAAGGCCGGTCGGAGACCCATACCTCTCACGCATTTGCATGAGAGATATGATGGGTTTCACGGCATGGGGAGCAACCCATGCGGTAGGGGGCTCCGCAGGGAGCTCCCTTTTCAAATTTGGGGGTGGCTCCCCATGCAGAAGAGGCGAAATCCTCCACGTGAAGTTGCCGGAGGTATGGTCCCTTCTGCAAATGGCAGAAGGACCGAAATGAAGAAAATGACAAGGAAGCTGAGGGGGTAATCGCAAGGGTTTCAAAAAGTTGAGGGTTAGAAAGTAATTTTGAGGACCAAATTGCAAAGTAGGTCAAGACGACCTTCCCTTAGGTTCAAATTTTGGTATTAACCTAATTTGGACCTAAGGAATCCAATGGTGAAGTTGGATTTTAGGTTTGACTACGTTTGACTAGAAATTTTACATAAAAATCCAAATTAGGTCAAAAATTAGGTATGAACCCCAATCTAGGTCAAAATAGGTTTTGAAGGCCAAATTGAAGGTTCTAAACCCTAGGGGATATTTTTTCATAATTTTTAGAGGATTTAGTTGATTTTTATATTTCTTGGAGCCTTGTGAATTAAAGTGGGTTTGTTTTAGGGTTACAGAATGTCATTTAATTCTTAGATTTCACCATAACCCTTTTCTGACCAAACCATCCCACTTTTTCTCTTATTAAATCCAATTGACCTATGTCTAGACCCTTAGAAAATCCGTTGATGCATTGCAATGGTAAAAGTACAGTTTTACCCCTTGTTTTGTGTTCTCTTCCCAGATTAGTATTTCCTTGAATTAGGCCTTCCTTTAGGTTATATAGGAGCTTTTGTTTACTTTATTAGGTCAAAATGTGCTAGTTAGGGTTCATGATGAGGTTCTCATCACCTCCCAAAGATGAACGACCGAGACTCAAGTCTCATTATCTTTTTATAAATATTTTTGTTTGATTGTATTGCGCACTATACTACGATGCATTTTCTTATCAAAATGTGCTTTACGAGCCACAACATAGTTAAATAATTGTTATGAGTTAAAATTTAATTATTATTAATTTTTTACTAATAAATAAATAAATAAATAAATATATATATATATATATATATATATATATATATATATATATATATATATATATATGTGTGTGTGTGTGTGTGTGTGTGTGTGTGTGTGTGTGTTTTCTAAAGGATTAGGTGAAGAAGAATAGGGGCAACAGGGCCAAACCTCCACCGTAGACTCATGTCTTAGGTTAGATGAGTATTGATAAACTTAACACAAGATATGTAAGTACATTTCCTATTTATTTATATTTCTAATACAATGTAACTTTAAATTATTAACTATCTTTTATATTTACTTAAGTTTAGATGAGTACACATGACAGTGCCCAATTGGATCGTCTTGAAGTCTGTGAGATCACTTATAACAACGTTATGGACGGCGAGCGTACATGGATTCACGAGACCTACTAAGCCAAACATGTAAGTTATTTCTTTTTAATTATTGAAATTTAACTTTCATTTTAGTTGAACATATTAATTAGATAAATATGTAATTAGGGAGAAATGTACAACTTAGTCCACTCATCTTCACCTATAGACAATAACTCTGCAACCCAGTAGCCTCCTATGACACCTGACAAGGCTTTCCAAATAGTCATGCCACTAGAACATGGTAGATTTGTTCGCAGTGGAGTTTGGAAAAAGATGCTCACCACTTGGTATGGACGGAAGATGGATCGTCTGGCACATCTTCTATTGAGGCGGAGTAGCTTAGGTCGTAGGTACAGCAAACTCAAACACATATGAATAACATGACCAGAGAGCTGCGAGCTGCTAAAGAGGAGATCCATCAGTAGAGACTGGATTTCGAGGAGCATATGGCACAACAGTAGGCGCAATGGGTGAAGATAATGGCCATACTTCAAGGTGGTGGCGGACCTAATCACAACAACTTCCATTATCTTGCACGTTGTGAGCCACATGACGATTTGGCATAGGAGGTGTCAGTCATGGTATTGGTGCGAGAGTTTACCTCTCATCTTTTCTTTATATTTCTTATTTTTATTTATGTAATGTTTAGGGTTTATCTATGTAATGTTACTCTTTTATAAACATTCTCTAAGTTAATTTGTAGTGATGTAATGTTTATTTCCTATTATATTTGTTTTATTAAATGGTATATATGTGTTATTGGATGTTATGTAGGTTAATTTAAATGTTACCTTTGATTATCATTGGTAAAATCTAATCAGTTAAAAAATATATATATTTGGTGATGGTTATTCTAATAACCGTCGCCAATGTCCTTTCGTGATGGTTTTACAACCGTCGTGAAAAGTCAACAAAACAATCCCCTCCTCATATCCTATTTTTCGCGACATTTATAGAACTGTGGCGAAATTATATTTAGAGATGGTTATTAAAGAACCGTCGCCAATAACAAATTTGAGATAATTACTTAATAACCGTCGTGAAAGTGTTTTAACGATGGTTATAAGTTGTCGTAAACGAAAGGTAATTGTGACAAATAGGGTTGGTATTATTAGAGACGGTTAGTATTAATAACTGTCACAAAAGACTATTTGCCGTTGGTGCAAGAGCACTACGATTGTTAATTTTGATGATAACAAAATACTTGTTATTTAACATTTGCACTGAGTTTTAGATTTTAGGAAAATGCAAATTGTTACAAGTGTGAAAGACAGAGCTCAAGTTTGCATCCATGGCGGATTGGAGGAGCTTTACAAAAGAGAAGGAGCCTTTACTCGGAGTGAAAGCTTGAAAAAAGGAGATGAAGAATAAGCTAGATACTTTATGTATTATTTTGTTGTTTCTTTTGCTCTCTCTTTCTGTCTAGATACTTGTTAAAGAGTCTCAAAGTTACCTATTAGTAGTCCTAGAAACACTTGCACAACCCTAGGATACTTAGACTTTTCATAGAGAACTTAGAAATTCAAGATAGGCTTCAGACAACTTGATCAGGCATCTGAATTTTGTATCAGACGTCCAAACATTTAGGATAGACTCAGTGCCTTCTATCTGTTGATTTCAGACGACCATCCCTTAGTCCAGACATCTGATGACCTTGCTAGATGTCCAATTAGTGGAACGTTGGCTTAGACATTTGATCATTGAAGAACGACCCTTGATCTTCTATCAGACGTGCATAGAGGACCTCTGACATCTGATAGATAGACGTTAGCCTCGATTGAGTCAAAATCACTTTACACAGATTTAATAGTCGTTTGTGCCTTGGAAAATCCATTCTTGCAGTTAAGTAGGTTTCCAAACATCCAGACCTGGTGCCAGACTAATGGGTTGCCTTGATTGATGTGGAATGTAATGTATGATTGTTGACAACACCATTAGTGTCATTGTAGTGAGTTGTATGGGATACCAGTCATTACAACCATTATTATTTACTTATCTAATTTTTACTGGTTTTATTACAGGTCGTTCACTGGGAGGCAATTATTGAATTACATCGCTCTTTGATCTCAAAATTATCCTCTAATTCCAAAAAGAAGCTTTACATCTAATAAAGAATGAATGAATGTAGACATGGTTTGCCTACTCACAAAGAATTAATCACAATGCTTGCAAAAACTAACTATAGCACCAAACAATTCATCACTATATTTTAAACTCTCTTTTCAAGTTATAGTATTAATACTTACATGAAAGTACACTATCAACTAAGATTACATAGTATACTAACTTAACTTACTAATCTGATACCTACAGTAACACATATAGTAGTTATAGTGACAGATGTAAGCGTCGCTAGATCCCAGAAAATACTATACACAAACTTAAGGAGGGAAACTGGGGTCTGTAGCGACGATTATGGTGACGTTTTATTCTGTTAGTAAATGTATGAGCTTATTTACATAAAAGTAATTGGCTATACTACGTACACATATATATATTTATATTTCTCTTGTATTTGTATTCACCTTCGTATGTATATCTTCTCTCTCTCTTACTCCACACTAATCTTCTTCTGTTATTCTTCTTCTTTGTTTTCATTCTGCCTTAATAGATTCCACACACTGCGGCGGAGAGGTAATTAACTACCATCATTAGTTCTCTTTAATTAATTAAAAATGTGTTTAATTTGCGGGCACGCTTTTTGAAGGATACATAGCACCCAGAGGGTGGGACCAAACCTCTACTAAGCGTGCCCTAATTCTCATTAGGCCGCTTAATTACATTTTATCAAACTTAGCTCAGGGCCTTCTCAGCCCCCGCACACACACACCTCACCGGGCCCCCGGCCCCACAATCAAATGTCGGAATGCATGCTCAGTATGTAGCGTATGTTGTTTCGGGAGCTCGGCGCCCGTGACGACTATGCTGCTTAGGAAGGAATTCGACTTATACCGCTGCGTGTGTTTTACAGGGCACGATGTGGCGCTATTCGAGCGCCACATCTACGTTGAAAAATGTGCGCAGCTGTATGCTGAAGGAGATTTTGGCCCTCAATTCGAGGGCCATAATTGATTTAAAAATAAAAATAAATTATGGAAAATGAAGTATTTACATAATACTATACAATTGTTCAATTAATTTGAAATTTTAATTAGATTTACTATATAAATAAATTCGCTAAAGTATACTATTTTTACATACTGATTTTGGTGTTTTATTGTTTAATTACTTATAAATTAGCTACTATATGGTCTAATTGACCTTATACAGAGTTAGAATACATGTATAAGTATTTTGTAGACATTTTTATTATATTTTTCCGAATTAATTTCTGTGTTATTTTCATTTAAATAGCAATTTTGACTGTTTTACTTATAAATTAAGTTAAAATAATATAACCAGGTATAAATATACTTCAAGTAGTTTAAATTACTTAAGGTATATTAGTCTAAGTATACAGATTCAATTAACTTAATTATAACTCTAAATTACTAATTTATCTAATTTAATTTAACAACTTAGCTATTAACTTAATAAATTCATTATTTATTATATATAAAGGATTAAATTAAGGTACAGGATTTTATTTACTTATAATCTACATATGCATAGATATATACAGTTTTATAGTTTAATTTCCTTATTTATACTATCTACTGATTTAGTTGGTCAATAATACATATAAATTAGTTTAATTTATAGATAGTTGTTATATTATTAATGTACATACTGGCTGAACTAAATCAGATACCTAATTTACAGTATACAATATATTTACAGAGTTAGTTATACAGTTTATATATACATATTACCTATTTACATATATAGCCTAATATAGAGCTTATGTCTATAGGGGTATACTTAATATACAGAGTAATATATATATATATATATATATATATATATATTGGTTCTTTTGGGGGTTTTTCATGTTTTATTGTTTTTATAAATTTTACAGAAATAGGAGATGAGAAGGGAAGAGTTGGCTGAGGAGAGAAAGAGGCATGTTTAATGTCTTTTTAAGTTTAACTCTTTTTATCAAGTTTCATGAATGCCTCATTTTCATACATCATGTGATTTAGGAGGTGTTTACCAATTTCAAAACAGTCCTCAGTTTAGTTTCCCATTTTAAATCATGTTTGGATGGTTAGCTTTAGTTAAACTAGCTTACAACACTTGAAAGAATTAAAAACAAGCATTCACAGAAATGAAAGAGCAATTATCTAACAGGAGAGCTTGTGTTTATAAGGGAATCAAAATTTCTCTGTGTTAGCTTCAATTCAAAGCACATTGTATAGGGTATTACATTAGATTTGATCAGCTAAAAGTTAGAACAGTTAGACAGCAGCAGTAGCACTGATTCTACAGATAAACCCTGCATCAACTCAGATCTAATTCTAGATGGTTTAACTGCTGCTGTAGTTAGTCCATTTGGGATAAAATCTGAGTAGGGAAAGAGGGGGAATGTAGCTGCAAAATGCAGCACTTTACTATGACCATTGGGATTAAAAAAAAATCATAAATCCAAACAAAAATAGAAATTCTCTCTCAATCCTTCATCTGATAAGGGTCTCACTCTCATAAAAAAAAAACTGAACCAATTCAAATGCAAAAACCCTTATCAAAAACTTCACATCAGATTAAATCAACAAAAGACACTGATTTAACTCTTCCTAATGCTATAGACAGCAAGAAGAAAGAGTTAATTTAGTCAATTGAAATCCCTAGTTCAAATCCCAGCTTCTGAAACCTTAAGGAGTATTGAGAACTCCTTAGGTTAGGAAATCACCAATACATCTATTCAAAACAAACTCATGAATGCAAGATCAAACTTCAAATCACTACAGTGATTCTCCTTAGTTCTGACTTGCATTCAGTGCGTTAAAAACTTCATCAAACCAGATCTGAATATGGCTCTTCTGAGATGAATTATGACATCAGAAAATATCTCAGACTCCTTGCCAACAATGAACTCAAATCAGAATCTATTCAATTTGTCAGATCAAACAGTTAAAACCCAATTGAATGAAAAATCCTTGAAGTCCAAATTAAAGAGAAATCTGACAAACTGATAATTTCAACTCAAACCAGGGGCTTTTGTGACCAAGAGTGAGGTGAATGGGAAGCCCCTTAAGTGCTTTTTGACGCCAATTTCAGATCTGAGGTTAAAAACCAATCAGATCTGAAATTGGGTCAATGTGTATGGGTGGAATGCGAGAAACAGATCTTGGAAATCAGAAATGAATATGAAAATATGGAGAGGGAGAGAATTTGAAATCATGGCTATGTGAAACCTTCCCCCCTGATCTGGAATGATCAGAGGAGGTGAGGGGGGAATTTAAAGCCTAATTCTACTACTACAGCTACTTTACCCTAACAGCAATATTAAACACTACCAATTACATTAATTCTACTCTAAACCTACTTAACTACAGCTACAACTAATCTGCAGAATTATAAATCTATTCTAACAGGAAGAATGGGACCTATGGGTCCTTAGCCACCGGTGGCTAAGGGGGAAGAAGGGAGGAAGATGACTCCAGTGGAGAGAAGAGTCTGCTAGTAAGGCTCCAAGGTCGTCCTCAGGTTCTACGAAGTCCTTAGCGACGAGGAGGTCGAGAGGAGGTGACAATTTCACAGCCGGTGGCTGTGAAATCAGAGGCTGGATGGGGAGGAGGAACTGGAGTGGACGAACGATCACTAAGAGATGTAGGAGGGAGTGATCCCTTGCACGCGACACCACTGAGGTGCTTAAGTAGCATACTCAGTGGCTGAGATCACCGCGCGGGTGAGGATAAACGAAGAAGTAACCGGCGGCGAGGATGAGAGGAGAGGAGTGCGCGGTGAGCTATTCTCAAAATCTGACCGGCAGATGGGATCTGGGGAGAGGGGTGATCGCATGCGCCGAATCGCGCGAAGCTTCCATTCAAATCCAACCGTAGATCAAAATCGTGAGAATCAACGGACGGCCGAGATCGGCCGTGTTCTTCGCGCGCTACAGTGCGTGCGAAGAGCAACAAGCCGTCCTCTGAAATAACGGAAAAATTGTTGGGAAGACCCCTACGTGAAGGGGTAGAATAATTGCATGCAGGCCCATAAGTGAAAAGAATTGCAACAGGATGGACCCTGCAGCCTTTCAAAGGGGTCCCTGCGGTTTACAAGAAGGTCCAAAAAGGAATTTTAAAGGCAAGAATGTAATGCATGAAGGACCTAAGTGTAAACTACCTATTTCATAGCCTAAATGATGTCCAAATGCCTTCAAATTTTTATATGTGCTTAATTGAACATTTAAGACATTAATTATACTTCTGATTTGGCCTTTCAAACTTATTTATGTGTTCAATTAACGCATGGATCATCATTTGTACTTTGCTTTCAGAGTATCTCGTTTTGTGACCTAATTATGAAATTTTAACACAGAGTAAAGGTTTTAGGTCTTTTCCTTTAATTCTCACACTTAACCCTTTTTATCTGTTAATTTGATGTTGTTTTACTCAGTGTCTAGCTTAACTTCGACTTTTTTGCCATGATGAGTAGCCACTCATCACAGACGTCCAACCTATCGTCTGACCACCTTTCACAAGAACCCTGTTTAGGTCTGACTCAAGATAGGAAGGAAACCTACCTAGAATTAGACGTCTGATATTAGGCCCAGATGTCATATAAGTGATTTCTAGATGTTTGATATTAGACCTAGACGTCTAATAACCCTATCAGAATCATTAATGACCCTGATTCCAGCCTAATCTGCTTTAGGTTTGCTCCCAACGGCTATAGAAGCCTTCCAAGCCCTTCCAAAGCTTTCCTAGGTCATCTATAAGTATAGGGGGAAGCCCTCCTTTGTGAAATACACCAAGACACACTACGAAACACTACTTCCACATCAATTTGTGCCCATGACACCATTAGAAGACTTCTTGCTCTCTAAATCCATAGTCTACATCTAGAGAGCACCACATTCGTCGTGCATCCGCTCTCTCGCCTTAGATTTTAAGAGGACCGTCGTGCTGTTGCGTGGTTCACGCACCCGCGTCATACGTCGACGTACTTCCGCTAAAGGGAAGTTTCCTAACTCCAATAGTAGCTAGGTTTTAGTCTTTGTGGCTCTATAGGACTTTGTTATATTGTTCTTTGGTTGGGTATTCGTATTGCGAATTCCCGTCTCCATCGAGAGACTAAATACTCCTCGTAAAGAGGAAGGATTTGAGGTACACTACCCTCATATAAAGTAGTGTTGTTCTAAGAGGTTAAGTCACCCTCATTTAAGTGACTTGATAGTGGATTTAATCGACTTGATCGATCGGAAAATCCTAAATCGAGAGGTTTAGGTTCTGGTTTTTACCCGGGTTTGGGTTTCCACCTAAAAATCATTGTGTATTTGTGATTGCATGCTTTTGTGAGAATGGTTCCGCATTTTAATATTTATCATGCAAATCTTACCCCCTCCCATAGGGAATTACATTCGCTTCACAACCTTTCATGATGCCAACTTGAGATGATTTTGTTACTTTAAATTTTCACCAAAAGTAGTTTTTCTTGTCGTGAATAAAATAAATAAAGAACACAAATGGTTACACCCCACATTCAAAATGAAACAAACAAGTAGGTACACTCCACATCCATTTAATGAAATAAAAAATAATATGTGGGCACACCCTACATCTAGTAAAAGCTTCTAATTAATATCATTCAATTAAATTAAAAATATTAAAATTATACCTCTAACAACAACAACCTCCGAGTATGCCCGTCACCGATAACCTATAATTTCAAAAATAAAAGTAATTAAATAACATAATACAATCTTTTTAAAATAATTGAAATAAATAAATAAAAATTGTAGTGAGTAAAAGTAACATATTTTGAACATGTGTACGTGATTAGTTTTAAGTTTTAGTGTTTCTAGTGTATAGAAAATGCCAGTATAAATTTAGGTTTCTTAAAAGTTAATATAAATCAAATTTAAACAAAAGGCCAAAAATTATTACTAACCTTAGATATCCACATCTATTGCATTTGAATCCATATGACCTTTTTTCGTTAATTCTTGGTATGCTTCATTTTATGTGTCAAAATGATTGTGCGGTACTATTCTTATTGGTATAACCCATCTCCTTTGGCAATTATCGAGGATGTAAAAAACTTGTGTTGCCTGATATGCCTGATGGAATACCATCATGAGCCATAACTAGCTCATTTTGATCCAATTAAGTCAGTAAATGCTCCTACATAACTGCCAGAGAGCCATAAGTCACCGCATAACCATTCTGAGGGAAATACAAGAAAATAGGGTTAAAGCTGTAATTTTACCATCACATCATGAATGTAGTACAATCATGGGTTTTCCCAAGGGGTAATTGATGGTCAAATGGTTCTAAAAGACTAACAAGTGGATTAGAACAAGCAAAAAAGGGTTTGCACATGTTTTAAGAATTAAATGACTTTTGAAACCCTAAAAATAGACTCGCTTAATTAACTAAGGTTATGGTCATGATAAAATTCACCTAAATCCTCTAAAATTCATATAAAAATATTCTTTAGGGTTTGGAACCTTCAATTTGACCATCAGAACCCGTTTTGACCCAAAATAGAGTCCTAGACTGACATTTGCCCTAATTTAGATTTTTGCATAAATTACCCAATCCAACGAGGTCAAAACCTAAATTTAACTTCACCATTGGATTCCTTGGGTTCAAATTAGGTTTGTACCAAAATTTGGGCCTAATCTAAGATCATCTAGACCAAGTTTGCATTTTGGTCCAATCAAACTCTTTTTATCTCATTCAGACCCTTAACTTTTGAATTTCCTTACAAATTTCCCCCAAATTCTTTGTATTCTTCACAAGTAGGTCCCCACGTCATTTTTGGAAAATAAAACCTTCACCGTCAAGTTTTGAGTGAGGATTTCTTGCTTGATTCTCAATCAATCCTTCTCAAAATTGATATGGGAATTCCTTGGGAAGTTTCCTTCCATTTGAGCCATTCCTTGGGTTCTAAGTCCTTCCCAAAAGTTCATGCGAACCTTTCCAAGGTTCAGGTATCCATTGTTGCAACCACCTTCCAATCTTGAAAGCTTCTTTCCAAGCTTGGAAGGGCGTCCTATGGCTTATAAAAGTGACCCCAAGGCACGACCGTTCTCTTTAGCAAGTTTTGGCCTAAGAAACCCTCCTTTACTCCATCTCCGGCCACCTTCAGACTTAGCTCCGGCGACCCCTCTCCACTCTCATCCTCTAGCCATCCAACCATCAAATTGGATGACCGACTATCCTCCCCTCATCTTCGCGAACCTCTCCAGCCAACGAGAGGTCGTGCCTCTACCTCAGTCGACATCACCGCCTTGCCGCACCATCCTCCTTCTCCAGCTCCGGTCGACCAACACCGGAGCCCTCCATCTCTCCATCACATTCCTAAGTTCCTCCGTCACTCTCTCTCTCACTATACTTTCTTTTCCTACTCTCACAACACACGCACAACCACTGATTCTCCCTCACACCGTCACCTTCTTCTGCTCCGGCAAAGCTTCGGCGATGCCTATCCTCCGAGCCACTGCACGAATCTCGCCGCTACCACCCCCATTAGCTCCGTCATGACTCAAAGAACAAAAGCCCTGGCCTAATTCCACCTATTGCTCACCCAAACGTGCCCCCGAACAACCCACCTACTCATAGCCATTTCTGTCACCGTCAGGCTGCCACCATCACTTTCACCACACACTGCACCCACCATCGCACTCACCACTCCACAGCGAAACTACTAAGCTATCTGATGCGGCTGAGAGGTCCTTTTTTCTTGAGTTTTAGGTCTTCAGCCGTCACCGCCATTACAGCAGAGCTTCGAAGGAAGCTTGCAACTTCATTAGGCACCTGCAGCTCCAGGTGACGCAGGTTGGCTTCAGGTATCCTCCTAGGTCCCTGATTGGGGGTGTGAACCTCAGCAACTACCTTGATTAGAAGGCATTCTAGCCATAGATGCACACAAAGAAGAGGCACTATCTTTAGTGCCACATCATTAGTTGAAGAGCGCACCGCAGCACATAAATTGATTTTGTGTCATTGGGGGTAATGTCCCCTCTCACCCATTCACCTATGCCTCGCCTGTGACCCATCCCTCGCGGGCCTAGCACAGATCCGACCTGCCTAACCTGTTCCACTCCTCGACTGCAATCACGCCCGTCGCCCTGGACCCGGGTACGCTCTAGGTCCAAAACCCGATTACTCGATACTGTAGAAGGCTCTAGGAGAGCGTGATCCAGCGAGAGAAAGAGAGAGTGCGTGCAGGGGCAGGGGGTTTTGCTTTAGGGAGTAATGGCTGACACTTAGCCGTTTGAAGGATCTTCCCCCTCTGCATGAAGGAGAACTGAGAAGAAAGAAAGAAGAGAAGGCCTAAGCACAACAGAAAGAGAAGAAAGAGAAGAGTAGAAGAACAGAAGAACAAGAGAAGATAGGGCAGGAGAAGCACAGAGAAAGAAAGGAGAAGCAGAGAGACCGTTGAGTCTCTAAACAGCACTGTAGCATAGGCTGTTTAAGCCGACTGATACATTTGATTGTATATATTTGAGGCTCTGATTTAATTTTTATTTGTGAGGAGTAATTGGTGATTTAAATCACCATTTTACTCCATTCTTTTTGTACATTCATATCTGACATTATTCTTATTGCAATCTCTTATATTTCTGATTCAAATTGCTATCTTGATTTTTGAATTCCATATTACTCTCTGTGTTCAACCTCGGACTTTAAATTCGAGTAATGAATATTATTTATTTTTGAAGAGATTTCGATTATACTATAACATAGTTTTTAACCTCAATTTCGCTCGCGAACAATGCCAATGTAAATGGTTCACTAGGCTGAAGAATTTAACGATTAGGATTTAAGCTCAAGAAATTGTGTTTCTTTTCAATTTTGAAACCAGTGCCCTCTTTAAATACAACATTTAAATAGGACAACTCTGTGATCATATTTGAAATTGATCTCCACAATTTCTTCGATTTCACCATAGTATCCATCTGGATAGGTGGAAAGATTTGAATCAACAACTTCGACTTGTTGTGTAACCTTTCTATCATCAATTTCTTTAATTCTAATTCTGAACCCATTTATTATATACCCAGAGTGGTAATGTGCATAATGTAATGGTGTATCGATAATTACATCAAAATCTGGTATCCATCGTGGGTCCTTATCCTCTTTCAATTGATTAACTCGATCTTTAAACCAACCTAAGAAGCCAAATTCGAATGTCCTTGAAAGAGGTAATCGTTCAAATTCCTTATAGAATAAATCAATTTCAGGAATTTGTTTTAAAATATATAGATGTGCCTAACATCTGTCATTTTCTGAAATTTCCTTGTACTCTGTATGAAAAATTGACCTTCCTCTAATATCAAAAATTGACAAACATTCTTCATCCCTATCATTTTATTCCCTGCCATAGTTCCTTTGAAGTTTATTAAAGCAGTTCTCTATTTCATTCATGTACATGGAGGTAAAATTTATACTCTTCCATGAGATAACCTTTTACACTTGAACATTCCAGCTTTGCCTTGTTCAAAACATGATGTCGCACTGATGCACGCCCGCTCGCACGCGAGCGCTGCGCACATCTGAAGACGAAGAGGCATGCATGGCTTTTAAGTCGTCCGATCTCTTGATCAAACGGCTGAGAGTGCGCAAACGTCTTGAAGGCATGCAATGGATGAAGGAGAGGAGACCATTAACGTAGCGTGTTGTGGAGCATTAGATCAGGAGTGAGTAGCAGAGATGAAGTGCGCGACTATAGCAACGTACGTCTACAGTGATGCACGTATACGTCACTAAAGGCAGCAAAGTTAAATGTTGAAAGCTAAAATGTCCATTTTGCCCCCATGTATACAACTATATAAAGGCCCTACGCCCTCCATTTTTTCTTCATCCCTTCCATCATCTCTCTCCCTCTCTAAGAGCTAAGAACTCAAGTTCTAAAGCTCACTCTAGTGCTCCCAAGCTATGAGAAGCTCTGCTAGAGTAAAAATACAAAATTTTCCACATCTCATCCCCTTTGTGGAGCTCTCGTCAGCCGCCTTCTCACCCCCGTCTGGAAGTGGATCCCGTAACGTTGACGCCCTACCTCACCCTCAGTTCTTCCCAATCCGTCCTTCGTCATTCGTCTTCGCTCTCCTTCTTCCAAGCAATGTCCGTTCGGCTCATCCTCTAAGCAGCTGTCGAGGAGGATAACTTCTCACCCCCTTCTCTTTATCGCTTTCTAGATTAGATTTCCTACTTTCTAGTTGTCGTTGTAATGACATTATTCTTAGTATAAAAGTTATTTTTCTCTCTCTCTTTATAGTTTTAGTGTTTATACTGAAAGTAGAATAGCGATCATTATGAATGTCTCATTTATAAATAAAAATTAAAAAAAATAAACTGTGGATTTCAAATCTACATAACCTCCCCATGTTTAACCCGAGACTCATTCTGTGTTTCGGTAAAAAATTATTTGATTAACGAATTTTCTTACGATTCGCACTACATCGACGAGTTTTCTAAACTCAAATCTTTCGCAACTAATTTCCGCTACATCATTTTGGCACTGTTACCGGGGAGACAATGGATCTTGATTTCTTTTTTGCATTCCTCGCACTTATTTGCTTTCCAACTCTCTTGTATGCCTTTTCTATTATCTTGCAGGTATTTCGACCAGGAATCTTCAAGCAGTAGACAGGAGTAAAGTGCAGTTGAAGACAACTGTAAGTGCTTCCCCATTCTTCCCCCCTCCATAGACTTCATTCCATCATCCTAATTCAAACCCTAATTAATCTAGGTGCTCTCATAAACCCTAAGATTAGTTTGGTTGTTTTGATTGCCACCTCCACTCACCTCACCCCTATTTAAAAAAAAAAATTTCATAGAGGTACACAACCTCTTTTGATTAGTCATACTCAATCGGTATCCCAATCTTTGGAATCGGTACACACAAGCAAACACATAATTGAGTAAAAATCAGATTAGGTAACCACTTGTGTGCCAAACTCAGTGGTGCATTAAGGCTAATTGTTTGAGTTGTTTGGGCCGCACCACTTCATATAAAAATAACTCATCAAGTAGCTTGCTCATTAGGGTTAACAATTAAGGTCAATACTAGGCACTCCACTTTATCTTAATTTCAAAGGAAAACATCTTCACTCGTGTTTGCAAATCTTGGTCTGCCTCCTGAATTTGATTGAAATCACCCTAATTCAAACCCTAAAAGCTACTTAAGCAAGATATGAACTCTAAAAGCCACTCATCCAAATATCTTGCTTGAAAACCCTGGTTGTGCATGCACTCATACTTATTCAATCAATCATTAAGGGCACAACCCATTTTAAGAGCCCACCACATTCCAAAAGCACTACTATTCCAAGCCTAATCTAAAATAAGTAGACATTGACCCTAGGACTCATCAGTCCATTTCAGGATATTTTTCATACTGTGGTGCGAATTTGTGACATCTGCTTTCTCCAGAAGGTGCTAAGTTGGGTGGCTTGATTGTCAAATGACTTAAGCAGGTACGGGTTTGGCATAATTAGCGGCCTTCAGGACACACTCCCCCTATCTCACCATCCCAACTTAACTAGCTTCTGGATTAATGACAACACAAAATTCGTATTGTGGTTTGAGTTTATTTTGGAGCATAGGTCCTTAGGCTACCCAACTTAAGGACATGCTTGTATTGTTGTGTTGTAGGGTTCTTATCCCCAGTCCTTTCAACCTCTTCCTAGTTTATGCTTGGAAGAAGGTCATTGAATCCCCACTTGGAAGGACCATTAGACCATTCAAGGAGGCGTAGGTTGAATTTTAATCCAATTTATCCCATGGCTGATCAACCACCTTCTTTGCTTCAGAATCTGCAAGAGATGCTACAAAGGTAGCTGGAACAAATGTAGAAAATGCAAGAATGGTTCCAGCGAATGCATGGTCAGGACGCTCAGCCTTTGAAGGATTGTTATGATCCTTCAAATTATAGGGAACGTCCCGGTGTCCAGATTCTAGCTGGTGACATAGAAATCAAGCTCTAGGTGTTAAGTCTGATCAAACATTTCCTTGGGCTTGGCTCTGAAGACCCGTTTCAGCATTTGGAGGACTTGACCACTTTGGTCCAGATCATCAAAGCGCAAAACGTGGACGAGGAGTAGATGATCATGAGGCTCTTTCCCCACTTTCTTAGGGATAAGGTTGCACATTTGTATTGGAATGTTGGAAGGTCGATCGCAACTTAGAATGATCTTAAATTGGCTTTCCTAAAGAAAATTTTCCCAGTCAGGCGTATCAATGCTTTGTGATGGGCGATTACTACTTTCGTCCAGCGATCGGAGGAACCACTTCATGGTGCTTGGGAGCGATTCCAGGATTTGTTGTGGAAGTGTCCACACCACGAGGTGTCGAAATGGCAACTCGTGCAAATCTTTTATCACGAGTTGACTGAGCAACTCCGTAATCATGTGGATGCTTCTTGTGGAGGCAATTTCCTTAACAAGGATGCAGATAGTGCACATGAATTATTTGAGGAAATAAGTGAAAATTCCATCAATCATGCCTCCATGGATACTTTTAACTGGTCTCAACAACCCATATTGAATGTTAATGAGGTCCATGACTCTCATTCATTCGATATGGAATTAATTTGCAATAAACTTGATAAAGTAGACCTGGTTACAACAAGAATGGAAGAGTGGATGGTTGGAAACTCTACAAATACTTCTCGATCCACTCAATCCCATAACTCGGGATTCCATTCTTCACGAGCTCCTACTAGACGGGAGTTCATAAATCAAATGGAAGTGGCTCAACCTGTGAGCCAGCATTACTTGAAACCCCACGTGTTCCAAATTGGGGCCTTTAATCCCAATTTCTCTGATCCCTCTCCTTCTTTCCCACCATCCTCGCCCTATGAGGATGTGTATGTTGTACAGGAGAATGTTAGGTCCAACCCATATTCTAACTCATATAATTCGGGTTGGAGGAACTACCCTAACTTCTCCTGGAAAAATCGAGGGCAGCAAACCCAAATCCGACCTAGCAACTATGCACTGCAAAGACCAATGGGTCAGGGTCATGTATACACTTAGTTTCCCCCTAATCAAGTTAATCAACCAACTTGGAATGCCCGTTAACCTGTAGGGCAGGCTAATTTGAATCAACAAATGGTAGAGATGCAAGGATCCATGCTCCAGCTCATGCAACAAATGAAAACCTTGCTGGAAAACTTACAATCTGGGTTCATTGCTAATTCTCATCAACCTGGATCTCTACCATCTCAATCCGTACCTAACCCTTGCAGCATACAGAATCAGAGCAATCGAGCCTAAGGGTATGGGAATCAAAGGGACCCACAGCACATACTCAGGTGGTTGAGTAGGGTCTTTCTTCTTCTGCTTCATCCAATCTAGGATATTTGGCTAATCAAGCCCCTCTGATCTTTCCTAACACTCCCTAAGATCCAAACCCATACGCTTCTACAAATTCTATTCCTTAAGGAGTGGATGGCAAACCTGGGACCCAAAATTACCTTCTTTTAGTCAATCACACCCTGGTGAGCCTGAGGAAGGAAAGGAGAACATTGAAGAAGAAATCAAGGCTCAGGAACTTGATTCCAAAGATCTGACTCATATTCCATTCCCTGAAGCCTTACCTAAACCTAAGAAGAAGAAGTCTATTGATAGCAACAAGGAGCTCTTGAATATATTCAAGAATGTTGAAATCAATATCTCGCTCCTCGATGCTATTAAACACATTCTTTCTTATGCTAAATTCTTAAAGGATTTATACACTTAAAAGTGTA
Source organism: Thalassia testudinum (assembly GCA_037157565.1). Lineage (NCBI taxonomy): Eukaryota > Viridiplantae > Streptophyta > Magnoliopsida > Alismatales > Hydrocharitaceae > Thalassia > Thalassia testudinum. The sequence goes on along the minus strand of JAZHRO010000031.1, from coordinate 146,444,980 downwards.
AGCTGAGGGAATCTACCCTAAGGAAGGTGATACTCTTCGAGCAGGCTAGTTTTGTTGTCCTACATCACCTTCCTCAGAAAAAGAGAGATTCAGGTGCCCCTTTGATTTCATGTGTTATCAGGGATTACACTTTTGACAGGGCACTTTAGGATCTAGGTGAATCCATTAACTTAATTCCAACTTCTCTTTACAAAATGTTTGGATTAGGTAAACTTAGGCCAACCTCAGTAACGCCACAGTTAGCAGACCGTTCGGTCACAAACCCGAAAGGCATTATTGAGGATGTTATCGTCAAAGTTAAGGATTTCTATTTTCCTGTAGATTTCCTTGTCCTTGACATGGATGTACCTAAATATTTAACACGCCCATCATTCTGGGACGTCCGTTCCTGGCTACTGCTAAGGCTAATATTAACTGTGAAAGCGATAGTATGGAAATCACCTTTGGGGATAGAAAAATGAAACTTGATATTTTCAAGGTGATTAACAAATTTGAGGATTGTGGATATATTGAGGAGCTTGAGGATGATGATCTAAATGTTTAGACCTATATGGCTTTTACCGTCCTTGAAAATTCCTCTTGCACTGATGAACCCAATCCACAACCCTCTGTGGCAGACCTGCCACACCCTGAAGAGGTTGCTGATTTTGTTCACTTCCAACCTCTTCCATTAGACCATCCTGATGAATCCTTATCAGCATCCTCCTTACCCTCCATCCTAAACCCACCCCAACTCGAGCTGAAACCATTGCCTGAGGCTTGAAATACGAAGTTTTAGGACCTAAGAAAATGCTTCCTGTGATTATAAGTGCAAAACTGACTAAGGAGAAGGAGATGAAACTGATCAAGGTCCTAAAAGCACATAAGGAGGAAATTGGTTAGACCATCCATAACCTTAGGGGGATTGAGCCCTCTTATTGCAATCATCAAATTTTTATGGAAGATGGATCCCGCCCTTCTCGCTAGATGCAGAGGAGATTGAACCCTAATATGTGAGAAGTGGTCAAGAAGGAAATCAATAAGTGGCTCGACGTAGAACTCATTTATCCAATCTCGGATAGTCCCTAGGTTAGTCCCATGCAAATTGTTCCCAAGAAAGCCAGCATTACCATTGTGACTAACGAGAAAGGAGAATCTGTCACAACTCATTTAGCTTCCTCTTGGAGAGTTTGTATCGATTACAGCAAGCTAAACACAGCCACGAAAAAGGATCATTTACCTTTGCCTTTCATCAACCAAATCCTTAAAAGGTTAGCTAGGCAAAAGTATTTCTGTTTCCTGGATGGTTACTCGGGATACAACCAAGTCCCTATCCATCTTAAGGATCGGGAAAAGATGACTTTCACTTGTCCCTATAGAACCTTTGCATTTCGTAGAATGCTATTCAGGCCTTGCAATGCACTTCGACTTTTCAAAGGTGTATGCTAGCCATTTTCTTAGACATGGTGGGAGAGTTTATGGAAGTATTCATGGATGATTTCTTCATTTTTGGAGATTTGTTTGATTCTTGCCTGGCTAACCTAGAATTAATCCTTAAGAGATGCATCAAAACACGGTTGATCCTTAGTTGGGAAAAGAGTCACTTTATGACACAAGAAGGCATCGTATTGGGTCATGTAGTCTCTGAGCAGGGAATTGAAGTTGATAAAGCTAAGGTGGATGCTATCTCCAAACTTCCTCCCCCCGCATCTATTAAACAAATCTGATAATTTCTTGGTCATGTGGGATTTTATAGGAGGTTCATCAAGGACTTTTCTAAGGTTGCTCGACCTTTGAGCAACCTTGCGGCCCAAGATACGCCATTCGATTTTGATGAATCATGCCATAAGGCATTTGATTTTCTTAAAACGGCAGTCACTTGTGCTCTGGTGCTGCAACCACCGATTTGGATAGCCCCATTTGAGATCATGACCGACGCTTCTGATTACGCGGTCGGGGTTGTTTGGGTCAGAAAATAGATAGGAAGCCCTCTGTCATCTACTACGCTAGCAAAACTCTAGACGATGCCTAAAGAAACTACACTGTTACCGAAAATGAATTGCTTGCTGTAGTATCCGCATTGGAAAAATTTAGGGTTTATCTCTTAGGATCTCATGTTATAATCTATACCGACCACTCAGCCTTGAGACATCTCTTGGCTAAAAAGGAGGCCAAACCTCGGCACATTCGTTGGATTCTTTTACTTCAAGAATTCAATCTTGAAATTGAAGATAAATCTGGGGCATAAAATGTGGTGGCAGATCATCTTTCGAGACTCCTAATTAATTCTTCTCATCTAGATATTCTAATCACTGATACTTTTTCGGATGAGACTACTCTTGCAGTTTCAAATACCCAAACCCCTTGGTTTGCAAACACGGTAAATTAAATCCCTCAGAATTAGACCAAGCAACAATGGGATAAACTTATATCTGAGACCAAATATTACTTTTGGGATGATCCTGAACTGTACTGCATCGACACAGATCAGATTATTCGCCAATGTGATCCAGAGAATGAGTTTCAAAGCATACTCGAGTTCTGCCATGCATCTGCGTGTGGTGGATATTTCTCCGGGAAAAAGACAACTGCAAAAATTTTGTAATCTAGATTTTATTGGTCGTCTTTACTTAAGGATGCCCAAGAATTCTCAAGGCCATGTTCCCGATGGCAGGCACTCAGAAGCATGGTCAAGAGAGACATGATGTCTCTAAACTTGATTCTTCCTGTTGAAATCTTCGACATTTGGGGCATCGATTTAATGGGACTTTTCGTCCCTTCATTTGGACACTAGTACATTCTCGTAGTTGTTGACTATGTGTCTGTTGAACGCTCTGAATCGGTATTTTAAAAGAAATGCATTGTAGTATAGCTGATAAATTGCGTAGAACACTTAAAATTTATAACTCAGAAAAGTCTAAGGTCGAACGCAAGGAGCAATGTAGCAATTTATCTCAAAATCACAATTGTAAGCAAGAATATAGTAATGTAATAGCAATTTCAAGCACAAATGATATAAATAAAGATTCAAGAGTCAATGTGGCAAAACGATTAGGGTAAAAATGGTGATTTGAATCACCAAATTACCCTATTACAATTCTACTTAAATAATGCAATAGTATCAATCAACCAAATGCCATGTCAGATTAAGTGCTACAGTGTTTTTCTGATTTTCTTCTTCTGTTTTGTCTTTGATCCTTCTTCTTTCTTCTCAGAGGCTCGGCTTCTTCCTTTCTTCTTCTTTCTTTTTTTTTCTTCTGCCTTTCTTCCTTAACCTTTCTTTCTTCACTCTTCTTTTTAGCCCTTTCTCTTCTTTCTTGCCTCTTCACGCACAAGGGTGGAGCACTTGGATTTTGGCCAAGTGTTGGAAGGTTTCAGGAGAAAAACCCCCTTTTCCCCATGCTCTCTCTCTCTCACATCCTTCCCTTCCTCTTCTTTCTCTCAATTAGGCAGGTATTCGGGTATTCAGGAATTCAAGCATGTGTACCTAGGACCAGGGCAGTGGAGCATGAGCGCAGCTGAGGTGTGAAAGGTTGAGTGAAGAGGGACCTGACCCCTCGTGTACTAGGCGAGGGGCCAATAGCACGAAAAGCCTTTATGCACAGTCGAGAGGTTCAATGCTACCAATGTGAGACTAATCCCATAGCTTCTTCACTTGCTGCTACTGTGAAGGGATCTCACTCAATTCATGCTCGACAGTGGTCAAACATGCCAATTGACCGTGCAAAGACATTTGCGCTTTGATTCTGCATCGCCTGGGGCTTGTACCTGCAGCTGAAGTCTCATGAACGCAACTGGAGCTTGCTCAAAGCTACTTTAGTAATAGCGACGAAGGTCCTGAACCTGAAATCCAAAGAACGGTCTTTTGACCCTTTTGAACCAACTCAGTAGTGTCATCGGGCGATGACAAACTTGACAGAGGTCGTGCGGTGGTGTTTGGCGGGGTGAGGTGGTCGTACGACCTCGAAACGTGGGTACGGTGAGCGTGGAGTTCGACAGAGGGTAGGAGTGAGCAATAGGCCTGGCTAAGTTAGGGATTTTGCTTGTGTGGGTGAGGCATAGGTTGTAGGCTTGTCAGCGAAGTGTTGGGAGTAGTGGAGTGAGCAGAGAGCTTTGTCGGAGGAGTGGCTGGAGCGGAGGATGAAGGTGGCTTGTGTAAGTGTCGAGGGATGTTTTTGGGTTTTGGATATGGGATTTAACCTAGGAAACTAAGGATACCTTGCTAACCTATTCTAATTGGATCAAAGGGAGGAATCCGTGTCAATTTTGGCATGCCAACGACGGAGAAGATGAAACCACTGTTGAGGTGGACACGAGGAAGAAGGGGTCTGAGAGGTGCTCGCCGGTGTTGCAAGACACGAACGAATGAGACGAAGAGGAATCCGCTGGCTATTTTCCATGACGGCGGATGAGGAAGGAGGTCGAAGAGGCTCGTCGGATCTTGCGGAGGATCTCTCTCGGAGAGGATGGACGAAGGTGAGATACCGGCCAAGAATAAGCTCAGGATGTACGATTTAAATTGGGGGTCCTTTTATAGGGCTCAAGGAGGCCTTCCAAGCTTGGAAGCTTCCAAGCTCTGAAATCTATGGAGACCGAATTATTTCAAAGGTTCGCATGAGAGATTGGGCGAGATCTGGAGACTCAGACAAGGCTTAAAAGGAAGGAAATTACTTGACGAATCTCCCTTTCAATTTTGAGAGGGATTTGTCAAATAATCAACAAGGTCTTGCCAAACGAAGCTCGTCGGAGTATGATTCCTTCACGAAAATGGTGGAAGGACCTTTTTGCAAAGAGTGACAACAAGATGGGGTTCTTTTTGCAAGAATTTCAAAAGCGGTGGAGTTGAGTGAGAAAGAAAGAGTCTGACTGAACCAAATTGCAAAGTAGGTCAAGATGATCTATGATTGGGCCCAAATTTTGGTAAAAACCTAATTTGGACCCAAGAAATCTAATGGTGAAGTTGGATTTTGGTTTTGACCATGTTTGACTGGGTAAATTGTGTAGTTACCCAAATTAGGGCAACTTTCTGTCTGAGATTCTGTTTTAGGTCAAAATGGGTTCTGATGGTCAATTCAAAGATGACAAACCCTATAGAATATTTTATATGATTTTTAGAGGGTTTATATGAATTTGATCCTGACCGAAACCTCAGTTACTCAAGTGGATCTTGTTTTTAGGATTTCAGATGTCCATTAATTATTGAAATGCGTGAAAACCCGTTCCCGTCTGCATGAACCCATTTATTAGACATTTATGACTATTTGACCTTTAATTAACCCCTAAGAAACCCTGCGGTTATTCTGCATTCATGATAGGATGGTAAAATTATAGTTTTAACCCTGATTTCTTGTTACTCTCTTAGAAAGGATGTGCAATGAATTACTGTCTTTGGCGGCTATGTAGGGGCATTTAATGATGGAATATAAGTAAATAAAGCTAGATATGGCTGATGATGACGTTATCATCATACCCCCATGCCTAACTTTTGCTAGTTCCTTAGCAAAATCTCACGGAATTAACTCATATTCTAGACCATGCCTTGAAGCTCAAAGTCCTGATTTTTTTTTTTGAAATTAGGTTAGAATGCTAATAGTAGGCCTAGAGGTACTCAAGTACCAACCAAGATTCAAACCTGACCAGCTTTAGCCTCAGTCTGCGGTGAAGGTTTCTAAGGTCCACAGGAACTAACCTAAGGTTTGTTGAACTCTGTGGTTAAAGCACCCATGCTTAAAACATGGTTAGTCCAGGTTCAGTTTGCAGTGCATTTTTGTAAGAGAGAGGGATAAAAGAATTTTTTCACTTTTGGAGAGCTTTCTCTCTCTTTTTCTTGATTATTTCTAGCTTTGGATTGGCTCAAAAACACAATCTGTAACAGATTCCTTGTCCCTCTCATCAATCCTCATAGGATTCCTAGCAATCGATGCTTTGGGATAGCACCACCCATGGCAACCCCCATAACCCTGGCTTTCGACACTTCGGGATAGTGCTGCCCATGGTGTTCTGTAGCTAAATTCAGATCCTGGCGATCGAGATTTCGAGATAATCCCACCCATGGCACCTAAACAAGCACAGGTGCTTACATGCCTCTGGTAGGATATTTAGATATCCTAGGAGACAAGCACCGAGGACACAGTATGTTACTGTGCATCTTCGAGGGGAATTTCCCGCCTCTACACGCTAGGAACTCGTCCAAATCAATTTGTGTTGATTAGCTGTTCCTAATCTAGGTGGCATTTTCAGAACAGAATTAACACATTTGTGTGATTTTCAAACCAGAGGTCAGTTAACGAGGCTGAATAATCCCTAAGCTTTAGGCCTAATACATAAGCTTCGCATTTTCTTCAACCTCTTGAGGACTATCCAGATCTTAATGGATATTTGAATTTTTAAGCCTAAAACAAGCCCAAGAGGCCTAAGATGAGCACTTCATACTAATCTCGTTGTCTCTATTATTCTAGGACTTAATTTTTTTCTTTTGATTTGGTCTAGAACTTAAGTAGATTCCATAATCATTTACTAATGACTCATTTTTTTGTTTAAAATTGTAGCTCCTTTTTAACATTTAAATCACCTTCTTTCTTCCTCAAAATGATATGCAATTAATCCTCAAAATTTCCTCCCCTTTCTTCATTTTTCTATTTTTTCAATTTTTTATTTTTTGGAATATGTAATTTTTGTGAGAACCCTTCACAAATTCAAATTTTTATGTGTTTGCACTTTAACACCCCCATGCCTAAGTTTTGTAATGTCCTCATTGTAAATCGGAGGGTATGAAATCAGTTAGGGTTAAGGGTTAAAATAGGTTCAATGGGTGAGTGGATGGATCAGGATGATTGTTTGCGGACAATTTCAAGCTTTGGTACGAATACCAAAGGTGGAGTCGACTATTCTAAAATTGAATTCAGAATGCATTAGAAGTGAAGTACAAAAGGATAATTATAAGGATCTCGACTTTTTGGATTGATGGGTTGCCTCTCGTTAAGCGCTAAATTCAATGCCTTCAGTCGAGTAGAAAATGGTATGGAGAGGGAGTGGTCAAATCAGATGAATTTTGTAGAACAAGCACCTTGATCAAAAGCCTGGTTGGTCCAACCAGGTGCTTGTTCAGATCTACAGGCTAATGATGCAGCCCAAGCCCAATCAGTCGGGTGGGTTGATGAGTATAGATCAGGAGGTGTGGCGCCCACCAAATGCTTTGTGACTCAGAAGGATGTGGAAATGAAAATCCAGGGTTTGGCTGATTCGATTTAGCCTTGTTAGAGTAGGGATCCTTAAATGCAAAAGAGTTTGTGGAGGATGTAAGAACCCTACAAGAGTGATCAGAGAAGGATGGGGTGTGATTAGTAGTCTGATCAATGTCCAAATCCCAATCAAAAGATGGATAAGAATCATGTGCGACTGGATCATCGAGAGGAGAATCAAAGTAGAAGTTGATTCTGGTTGTAGGTCGGGGTTGGAATCGAATTCGAGAAGGTACTGTATGTGCTATAGAAGAGGTGGCTTCTAAGAGAACTATGTGTGAGGGCTCTTCTAGAAAAAGGTTTAAGGTAGGTGTATCTAGAGAGTCCTCATAGAGCGTATCAAAATCAAATGAAAATACCTAGAGAGTGCTTATAGGATCATGAAAATCAGAGTCAAGAAAAGATTCAAACTGTAGATTGCATACACTCTCGACACTTGTAATTTCTGAATCCTGTAGATCATAATGGAATGATTCCAAGTCAATGGAACTTGATTTTAAGTCGATGATCTCAAGATTAGGGACCTTAGAGTCAAAGTCGAAGAATGGGTCATGGATGCTGAGGTCGTAAATTGGCTCATAATCATCAGGAAACAAAGATTCTCTGAAATCAGAGTAAGATTCGAAATCGTCAGAGAATTTGCGAAGATCATGTTCTGAACCTGATTCCAAATCAGACATTCTACCACAATGTGAATCAAGATGTGGAGAAGCAGCAACTTGACTTGGGTATAACCTAAACGTAGAATCCGAACTCAAAAAGGTGTCCCTATTAGGCATGGGCTCGGGTTCTTGGCTCCTAGGAGAGACCCAATCGAATCCCAACTCTTCCAGCTCCTCAGTTTCTGTGTCGTAAATTGGCTTGATTCTCGATAAATCGATCTGTATCTCAGAGGAGTCTGGAGAGGTGTGGTCATCAAACATAGGCTCAAAATTGTAGTTCAATTCGGGTAGAAGTGGGGGGGGAGGAGCGGGCTGGGAGATGATGGAAGGCGATCATGGGGCGATAGGGGGGAGGAATCATGATGATGAGGGATGGACTACATGGAGATCTAGGGCATGGAGGTGGAAGGAAAGGGGAGGTTTCGTCACTAATGATAGGTGGGAGGCGGGTATGAGGAAGACAGATAGGAGGAGTTCATGGGGCAATAGGAAGATTGTCTGCTTCCGATGCCGGCGTCATGGCCATATGGTAGCTGGATGTCGCTTTCCCATTGTGTGCCTTGAGTGTGGGGGACACGGCCATAAGCAAGATTCGTGTAAGGCAAACGAAGGGCAGATGAAGGGTCAGTTGAACTTGCACTCTGGAGGTTTGAATTTTAGGGCACAGCCACTACCACCGCCGCCTCCTCATACATATGGGGGTCATACGATCGATGTTGAAGTTCCTATGACAGAGAACATAAGAGAGGCAGAACTGATACTAAGAGGGGCTCTGATCGGTGAGGTAATGACCGGCAACCCATCTTTAGAAAACCTCCAAAAACTGGTAAGTTCTCTTTCCCCATCGACCAACTATTGGAAAATCGCTTTTCTATCTCCCACACAATTTGTGCTTTTTGGCTTGGGGATGATGGATGTCGAACATATGCGCTTTCAGTCGAGTTCCTTTGAAGGTTTAATGGTGATATGGAGATTAGTCTCTCCCTTTGATGGAGCTTTTCCAGAGAGACCGCCAGAGAGATTAGGCTCTAGATCGGGGAGACTTGAGATTAAAGGTCTGCCGCTACATTTGAGATCAAGAGAGGTGGTGGCGACCATGATTTCTGGGTTTGCTATAATGGCAGAACATGCAGATGCTGGTTTGATTGAGGGTGATGGTCGGGTCCTTAGTGTCATGGTGTATGTCTTCAAATTAGGTTTAGTCCCTTACAAATTGATCTTGAGGTGTATGGGTAGCTCTTGGTTGCTAATCTTGAGATTCATTGTGGGCAATAATGCTGTGAAGAAGGGGTAGGATAAGACATCTGTTATGCAGGTTGCTGAAGAGACAAACGCATATGTATCGTGCATGCCTTCTCCTGATGAGGCACAGGCAACTAAACAACGTAAGGACCACCACCTTGGGGAAATGGGGGAGATGATGGATGAGGAGCAGGTGGAATCAGTCAAGAATGAGGCAGTGATGCCCGTGATTGAGGCTACGGGGGATCCACAATCAGTGACTGATAACAATGAGATACAAGTGTTGAAAGAGATCTCGATTAATTCCTTGAAGACCCAGCCGAATTTAGAAGATGTGGAAGGCCTAAAATTTGGTACTGGATCTATTACCAAGGTTGGCATGGGTAGATCAGCCGATAGGCTCAGACAAACGAGGCCAAAATCTGACCTGCTCTTGGATGAAAACATAGTAGCTGCGATTATGCAGGTTAGTAAGAGCCAAAACCAAAAGAGGGAGGGGTCTCAAGAGGGAAGATGAGAGTCCTTACGTGGAATGTGCGTGGGTTGCACGACAAGAGTCGAAGGGCTTCTCTGATGAGATACTTGAGAGAGTGGGAGATCGATTGTGCGATCATACAAGAGACCCACATTGAGAATGAATCTGATAGAGCATGGAATGATATGAAGGCTACAGGGGTGAATGAGTGTGTGATGCTTAATGCACATGGCAGGTCTAGGGGCATTGTTATTTGGTGGAGAAGGGTTTGGTTACACCTGCTGGATGTACACAAAGCTCGCCACCTGGTGATTTGCAAGTTTCAAAGACATCAGGGGCAAGATGACATATGTATTACTAGTGTGTATGGCCTCTGTGTTGCCTCTATGAGACAGGAACTTTGGGATGATTGGGCTGCAGCTGCAGAATTCGTGCAAGGGGAAGCCTGGCTAGTAGGAGGGGACTTCAATTGTGTACTGACAGGGACTGATAGGCCGAATGGTGTCATGGACATTTCTTCTATTGGGTTTCAGCTGGTAGTCCAGTCTCTTGGTTTGAATGAATATCCATCCTCAGAAGCTGAATTCACTTGGCATAATGGCAATGGCCTTATGTAGAAGATTGACAGATTCTTTGGGAATGCTACTATCCTTGATAGCTTCCAGCTATCTAATGTTGCTAGATTGGATCGCCCCTTCTTAGACCATACTCCCTTGGTCTGGGATAGTGGGGAAGAGGTCCAAACGGGCTCATATTTCAAGCTTAGAAGATCATGGTTGAGAGAGCCTGGTTTTCACGAGATGGTTGGCTCGTGGTGGAAAACCAAACAAGATGGAGGGCTCAGCTACTATCAGGCTTGCTTCCAAGCTGGCTGCTCTACGCACAGTCTTGAAAGAGTATGGAGCTACGGTGATTGCACTAAGGCAGTAGAGGCACGTAGAGGCTCTGAATAAAATCTAGATATTGGATTCTAAGGAAGCAGCAAGCCCATTATCTGATGAGGATCGTGCAACCAGAAGAATGTGGCAGGATGTGGCAGCAGAGGAGGACTCAAGCAGGAGATGGACTGGAGGGAGAGGTCTAGACAGCTATGGCTCAAGGAGGGAGATGCCGACACAAAATTCTTCACCTTGTAGCCAGCTCTCGTAGACGAGTAAACTTTATTTCTTCCATTCTCAAAGATGGGCAAAGACTGTCATCTATGCAAGAACTTAGAGCAGAGTCTATCAGGTATTACAGGGATTCATCACGGGTAGCAAAGAGAGGTGGCTGGAGGATGGTTGCGAGTGATATGCCTAGAGTTACAGATGATCAGGCTTCTAAGCTGACGGCTACTATCACTGAAAAGGAAACTACAGATGCCATAAAAGATTTAAACAATGAGGGCTCCCCCGGATCGAATCGTATTCAAGTTTTCTTTTATAAAGAAATGTGGAGTGTGATTGGAAATGAGGTGATGGATGTTATAAGAGAGTTTGAGAGGGGCAATGCAGGTTTTGACAAAATCAATAAATCCTTTCTCTTTTCGTTGCCAAAGACACAGGGGGCCAAGAAATTTTTAGATTTTAGATCGATTGCTTTATCGAATTCCATTTACTTAGTGGTGAGTAAGATACTGGCTAATAGATTGAGGACTGTTCTACAAAGCTTGATCCATCCTGTACAATCTACCTTTCTACCCAACAGATCCCTTCAAGAATCGTTCATTATGCCCAAGAAATGGTGTGTGGGTGGCATAGAAGGAAATGCAAAGCATTTATGTGGAAAGTGGATTTCCAAAAGGCCTATGATTCGGTCTCATGGCCTTACATCTGGGAAGTATTCAAAAGAAGAGGCTTCCCTCCCATTTGGATCCAGTGGATGAAGCGGTGTATCACAACTACTTCCTTCTCCCCACTGATCAATGGGAAACCTTGTGGAGCCTGGATTCAACCCCAATGTGGGGTTAGACAAGGATGTCCATTAGCCCCTTTGATTTTTAATCTTGCAGTTGACGGGCTTGTAAGATATGCATGTAAATTGACAGAGGCTGGTGTTATAAGAGGTTATTCACTCTCCAATAGGAGGACTATGGCCCCTATTTTACAATACGCAGACGACACAATTTTCTTTGTGGAGGGGTCAACTATTGTAGCTCATGCTCTAGGACAAATGGTGAAGATTTTCCGAGACATTTCAGGTCTGAAACTAAATAGGGAAAAATCTACCTTGATCTACTTTGGCCTAAATGAATAGGAGCAAGACACACTGTCAGCTACGCTGGGAATGCCTCGCTCTAAGCTGCCACTTAAATACCTGGGGCTGCCACTGCGATGCTCGAAACTGAAGAAGAGTGATTGGAATGTTCTTTTTGACAAGATTTCTGTCAAGTTGGAAGGATGGAGCAATAAATTTTTGTCAAAAGGGGGGAGACTGATCCTTCTAAATTTAGTGATTACCTCTATCCCGGTGTTCTACTTCTCTATCTTTAAAGCCCCAAAATCTATTTGGAAACGTGTAGATGTAATGCGCAAGAAATTCTTTTGGAAAGGGGCTAGACATGAGGGGAGGTTCATGCAGCCTATGAAGTGGGATCAAATTTGCCGGCCAAAGGAAGCGGGTGGGTTGGGGATCAAGGCTCTTAAAGAATTTAATGAGGCTCTTCTGATTAAATGGGCAATCAAGATTTTTGAGGGCAAGGAAGAACTATGGATAGAACTTATTAAAGACTATTATGGTGGCTCAAATAGTGTGCTAAAGAGGTTATTTCCAACCAAACCATCCCCTTTTTGGAGATCGGTCATCCTAGCTATTAAAAGTAACTGGCAGTTAATGCAACCCAAGCTTGGAGATGGCCATGATTTTAGTTTATGGAATGAACATTGGTCACCGTTGGGTATTCTAAAAGAGTCCTATCCAAGAGCATATTCAGTTGTTGTAGATAAAGATGCCCCTGTCAGTAGCTTATGGTTAGAATCTGGTGATTGCTAAAGGTTTGATGGGCCTGAAATCAGTAGAGAAGGTACCCAGCAGTGGGAGGAAAGGCAAAGTCTGATCTCTGATTTGCAGTAGTTCTGTCCAAAATAGGGCATGGAAGATACATATGGCTAGAATGGGAGATACACAGCCCAGTAGGCATATGAAAGAATCATCATATCTAATAGAAATATGGAAAGTGACCTGGTTGACAAGAAGATATGGCTATTGAAGATCCCACTGAAAGTGCAAATTTTTTTATGGTTGTGCAGGAGGGAAGGCCTGATCACGGGAGATTTTAGACACGAAAGAATGGGGACAACATTAAATGATTGCTATCTATGCGGGTTGCACACCAACAGTTTATCCTACATATTTTCCTTATGTCTGGTCACTAATATGATATGGAGAAAAATATGACAGGAACCTCTACCTACATGGGAGTCTCTATGGCAGAGGTTTGCAACACCTGGAAGGCCATATATGTGTATGGCTATAACCCTGTGGTGTGTTTGGAGGGCGAGAAATGAGAAGTTATTTCAAGAGAGAATAGTTTGTTGCGAGCAAATTGTAAATGAGTGTTGATCCCTCATATATAGATGGGGATCCAATTTGTAGTTCTCCATTATTTTTTTGTTTAGTATGAAATAAAATGCCCTCTGGATTGCTATTGTACCACGATAGCTTTCCTTGTAGTTTCAAAAAAAAAATCGTAGTTCAATTCGAAAATCTGAGTCTTGTCACATGGAGCCTTATAATTAACCCACATAGGCTCGAATCCATATTTTAGGTTAAGGGTAGGGATTGGGATGTCAGAATCATCCTCGAGAATTACCTTAATAGAATAAGGCTTGGGATTTACATTCTCGAGGAGTTCTGTTTTAAGCTTATCATTATAGGTGTCTAGGAATTCAAAACTAAGCGAACCAGGTTCTCGTATCTCTAGGGCTGGGTTGAAATCGGGAACACCTGCAATTGGATCTTCCCAACCCAACTCAAGATTAGGCGTATTAGTCTGCACATAAGTTGGACCATACTCCATCCGGGTTGGGGATCCACAACAACCTTGATGCTCGAACTCGGGGTTTAGGAAATCGTACTGATCCTCAATGTTGTTCCAAGGTGTCTCATTAATTTCTAAAGGGATGTACGAGTAATTTTGATCAATGGTTTGCTGTAATGTGTTCAACATACACCCACATTTTTCCATGAGACCATGGTACATCTCCCAAAGGTGTGGACTGGACAAACAATGTATATACTTGGTATTGTGTAGTCTCCACAATTCACTATATTCAGTTAGAAGATCATCCCGGGTTGAACCGATGATCGCATAGAATCTCATCGCGTAAAGGGTTCGAGTTTGGAAAATCCGTCGTCGTACTTCAATTCGCGAGAAAATCTGTTGATCAGATAAAATTTATAATCGAAACTCAAAAAGTGAGTCCTAGGTCGAACACAGGGAGGGGAACGTTTGGTTTTGAAAAATCCGTGTTCCGCTTTTATTTATTTTTATCATTTTTATCTTTTATAATTTTTTTTTGGTATTTTAGTAGGGCAAGAGATCAGGTTGATGAATTCTAGCTAATCTACTTACAAAATATAAAAGAAAGAGAGAGAGAGAGAGAAGAACAATCATCTATTTATGAATAAATGTTTGGTATAACTACGAAAGTGGAAAAACTATACTACGAAAGCGAAAAAGATAGAAAGAGGTGAGAGAATCCCCCTCGACGATCTCTTGGAGGATGACTCGCTCTAACGTCACCTGGAGGAAGGTGGTGAGGAGCAGAACAAACGAGGATGGAGCCTAAGGACGGAGGGCGGGGCAGGACAGCGTCGCGGTGAGGATCTTCTTCCTGAAGGGAGGTAAGAAGATGGCCACGGGATGCTCTACGAAGGGGGATGAGGGGAGGGAAAAATCTTTGATTTCTACTCTAGAGGAACATCCCGGGTTTGGGACAAGCTCTCTCTAGAGCCTTGTAGGTGGTGAGAGGAAGAAAGGAAGAGACGAAGTAAAATGGGAGGGGTAGGGGTCCTTTTATAATGGAGGAAAGAATCAAATTCATATACAGGACATTTAGTGATTGTCATAAACGTCGCTGAAGACCTGCCGCAAATGTCGCTAAAGACCCACCGCAAACGTCGCTAAAGATCCCTCTCACGCACCGCTGGCGCATGCTACTCACACGCTTGTGACGCATGCACGATACGCGCCTCTGCTGTCGCTACCCCCACACCTAAGCTGCTGCTGTGTGCGCGCCCTTGCACTTGCCCATTCTGCTGTGCATGTACGGTAGCATGTGCGTGCGCATGGGCGGCCTGGGTTGTGCCACGTGGTGCAACATGGGTCGTCCATCTTCATTCCTTTGTAGGGGATGCTATAGAGGTCAGATTGAGTCGATTTTCACGTCATTGGGCTGTGATCGTCGACTAGAATCCATCTGTGCCATTAGATTTGTCGTTTGACGTTCCAGATTGTGTCACCTAGTCCCTCGATCGTTGATCTTCCTTGGATTGCATATGGTGCTACAGAACTCCAACTAAGGAGATTTCAAAGGCGTTGGACTCCGATCATCATCTTGATCAGATTCGTACAGTCGGATCGTTAATCCGAGGCTCCGAAATAAATATCCTTCTCTCCTTGCTGCAAAAAGAATGCAATTAACTTAAATTATATACAATTACTCTAAATGCAGAATGATGCATGCTATGCAATATTTATAACATGAAATGCAAATCTAAGCCTATAAACATGCATGAATAGGCATTTTACCCTCAATAATTGTGGGTACATCATACCCCCATGCCTATTTTTTACTAGTCCCTAGCAAAATCAAACTACATGCTATGTATAAAATCAGAATTAGGATTTGATTGCTTAGTCCTAAGTTGTTTATTAACAATAGAAATTATCAACTAAGGTCCTAAACTACAAAGACTCAACAGTCCCTGGTGTCTACCAGATTGCAGACCACCCAAGTCCTTGCCTTATTTGAAAAAATAAGAAGATACATTTTTTTGCTTTTTTTTCTAACTTTTTTTGTACTTTTCGAGTTTGAGAGTTTCAGGATAACTTTTTATGGCTACCCAACCTGCCTAAAACTCGAAAAGGACTCTAAGTGCTAAGCATCTAGTGAACAGAGTGAAAGACTCACTAGGTGATCGTTAAAATGGACTTCGAGTTTCTACAACCCTAGGTGACCTTGCCTAGAGGTTTATCATTTCGAATGGTAGCTTTCTCCCTACTTCTTTTATTTATGGGGTCAACACAAGGGCAAACCCAGTGTATATCTCCTTGGTTTATTCTACTTCCCGCTTCTTCCTTAGGTGTTTTGGGAATTATTTGTACATTTTTGTGAGCTAGGCTCTGGACAACCGACCAATGGACTGTTACCCACGATAACTTGCCAGCCATACTCACAGAGTGAAGTGTGATTTTATTTTTTTATTTTTTTATTTTCTCCCTTTTTTTTTGCGATCAAGTAGGTGGCTTCCTTGAACTAATATTTACCTAAAGGCAGTATGAAGAAAATGGTCTTATGGTTAGGCTCTGGACAACTGGTCGATGAGTTGTTACCACCGACAACTTACCAGCCATACCACCTTAGATGGTTCATTAGCTTCCCAATTTCCGAAGAAATCGTCGAAAAGTGAGTTAGTGTGAATAATGTGTAGATGTTTAGACTTAAAGTCCTCTCAAATCAGAGGGCAGATTGATAAGTCATATACTAATCACCCTAATTTATTGACCAAATTAAAATAGAATTACTTTGCGAGGACTCGAGACTAAGTCCACATTCGAGTGGACACCTAGGCTAATTAAGCCCGAAGGCCTGAAAAGTCTAAGTATTTAGGTCCTATCGTATCATTTCCTAAAGTTAATAACTTTCAAATGCCTAAGTTCTCTTCTTCCTAATTTCTTTCTTTTCTATCTTTTTGAATTTTCATTTTTTTTAAAGAAACTAAAAGAAATTCTACGGAGTTAACAAAATGATTTAAGGAATTAATTATCCACCCCCCATGCCTAAATGATGCAATGTCTTCATTGTAAAAATAAAGACATGAAAAGGCGGAGCAAACAGAATACCACCTTAATAATGTGAAAATCCGGTCAGCTCCCCAGAGAACGTGGAATATAAACACGTGTTAAATTTAATGCCTTCAGCTAGGCATAACATACATACAAGGAGGAAATTGAGAATTTACAAGTGCAGGTCAGAATCAAAATCAAACGATTAATCCTCAAACCTACCAGCAGAAGATGTCCACAGACGTGGACCATATTATGGTGCAGACTGACGAGTCGATTGTTCGCTTTAAAGTCATTTGTAATTTTATGTGGTGGAAAAATCGACTAATCAATATTTAAAAAGAAATAACCAATCGCAGAAGAGTGG
The DNA here is from genome assembly GCA_037157565.1 of Thalassia testudinum. Taxonomy (NCBI): domain Eukaryota; kingdom Viridiplantae; phylum Streptophyta; class Magnoliopsida; order Alismatales; family Hydrocharitaceae; genus Thalassia; species Thalassia testudinum. The sequence goes on along the minus strand of JAZHRO010000031.1, from coordinate 146,428,026 downwards.
GTCGTATCCACAGGGAGGCAATGACGTATTTAAATTCGCACCGGTTAAAAACATTTGTTCGTAGTTAGTTTGGACAAGAATCAAGCCAAAATTGCCTTCAGATTAAGGTTGAATCAAAAAATCATGTTGAAATAGCAATTCTGAATAACTAGAGGATATTTGTCGCAATGCAGAATCAATAAAATATCATTAAAAATTGACAATGGTAGAAAATGTAATTATTATTGTAGCAAAACAGAGGATTTATTCCCCTTGGTCGTGCGCGACGAGGAGTGGACGACCGGACGAGGGAAGCTCAGAGGAAGTTCCTTGGACCGAGGGCTTCGAAGCGGTGGTGGCAGCATGTCGCGCGGTGGCCGGAGTCGGCCGGACGGAGCTCCGGCGAAGGTGGCTGCAGTCGATGCTGCAGTTGCTGTTGGCGAAGTGAGCGTGCGCAGTCGCGGGAAGGCTGCTAGCCGTGCGCACAGGACTGTGCGCGCATGGAGGTGGTGCTGGAGCAGCCAGTCCTGCTGCAGGCGTGGGTGCGTGCTCTGTTGGCGGAAAAGCTGCAGGTGGGAGCACGCACTGTTGGCGGAAGGCGCTGCAGGCACTGGAGGAGGACGGCTCTGCTGCTGCGTGCGGTTGAGCACTGCAGCCGGTGTTGCACGCTGGCGTGGTTGCACGCGCTGTTGGCGGACGGTGCGTGCGTGGGCTTCAGAGGCTGGAGGGCGTGCGGATGAAGACTGCAGGCGCAGGTGGTGTGATGCGCGGCCTGGAGTGGATGCAGGAGTGAGCAGGTGAGGTTGCAGGCAGAAGGTGAGTGGGCGAGTATGGTTGTGCAGGTGCGGCTGTAGGCTGTACACGCCTTGCATGGGGCTGGAGGGCGTGCGGGCGGACGTGGAGTGAGCGGGTGAGGTTGCAGGCGGAAGGTGAGCGGGCGAGAGCTGGTTGTTGCAGGAGTGGGAGTGGGTGGGCTTCAGATGTCCGGGAAATTTCCCGGACGTCTTAAGTGATCGAGAAAATGATTGCAGCGACGGTGGTTGTTGATGACGACAACGAGGGTGGTGCACGGCGAGGTGCTCACAGTAATGCGGATGAGCTCCGGATGACGGTGTGGCCTATCACACCACATGCCCATGGTGGTGGAGACTCGTCGCCACAGTTGAGGTCGGCGGTGTGGAATGGAAGAGAGAAGATCTCTTCGCACAGTGGTGGGTTGGTGGTGGAGGCCTCCCCCACTCAGCAACCTCTCTCCTCCTTTTGTAGCTACCTGCACAAATTTGAATGGAGAGGCAGGAGCAGATCCACCTTCTCCGCTGATCCATGAATGTGCTTTTAGTGCAGCCGGAGGCATTGCAGTAGCAGCCGAGCCGTTGCTGAGAAGAAGAAGAATAAAGGATATTATTAAAATATTATGATTATTTATACACAAACCCTTAACTTTTATGTTAACTAAAACAATGTACCTAATTGGTTAACTAATTAGATGAATGCCATTCTAAGCTAATTCTAAATGCAGTTAAAATATGAATGCAATGCATGGATTATGTAATTAAATTAAAAATAAGAATTAATCTATTTACATCCTAATTTATGTTAAATAAATGTTAGAATTAACCTAATGTATAGGCACTTAAATACTTAAATAGCCTACAACTATGGGCTAGTCAAATACCCTCATGCCTAGTCTTTGCTAGTCCCTAGCAAAATTAAGTGAAACCTAGCACTCCAAGTAGACTAGTCAACTGACTTAGTCTTCCTTCAGAAGCATATTAAGTTCAGACTCTAGACCCAAGGTTCCTAAGTAGTTGCTAAGTTACAGACTAGATTAGCTAAAGACGAGTTGCAGGCACAAGTTTCCCTGATTTCTGACTCTACCCTAAAGTTTATTGATCCCTGAGATTAAAGCATCCGTGCCTGTGCATTGGTCTGAGTTATTTGAGTTAAAGGAAATTCTCTTATATATATATATATTTTTTTGTTTGCTTGATTCTTCTAAATCTAACCTCAGATCAACTATCAACACAGTCTGTGTCGGATTCATTGTCCCCATTACCATACCTCGAAGGGTGCCTGGCTTTCGATGCTTCGAGATAGCACTGCCCATAACGACCCCAAGAACTCCTGGCAATCGACACTTCGAGATAGTATAGCTCATGGATTTCTTAAGCGAATTCAGGCCTATGGCAATCGGCATTTCGAGATAGGGCCGCCCATGGTACCTGAACCGCACAATGTGCTTACATGCCCCCAGTAGGATGGATATCCTAAGAGACAAGCGCCGAGGAGGTAATATGTTATCATCGTATCCTCAAGGTGAGTATATACTCCACCTCTCCTGCGCCGGGAACTCTTCCAATCAAAATGTGTTTTCAAGCCTCTCCTAAGTCAAAACTAAGAGAACCAAATCTCTTTTCAGAAAGAAAGAAATTAAGTTAATTACCAGACTAAATGTGTGAAATCTGGATGCTTGGGTTATAAGGACCCGTATACCAAAAGGTAGAATAAGACTCCAGGTACTACTCCACCTTTTAACTCAAACCCTAGCTTCCCTTCCTCAACCTCTTGAGGAATGGTCCGCAACTTAACTCCTACTTAAGTTTTTAAGTCCACAAAGGACCCTAAAGGTCTAAAGCTAGCATCTCATTTAGCTTCTAAAGTTTGATCCTAGAATTAATTTAGTCTACCCTAGAGTTCTGATTTGTTTAAGAATGTAGGACATAGCCAGTTAAGCTCAAAACTTTTTTTTTTTGTCATTTTCTCTATTTTTTTTATATGCATGCTATAAACAAAATGCCTCAGGTCCTCTCCCCCATGCCTAGTACAAACAATGTCCTCATTGAAAACAAAAATAGCTAAAGGAAGATATTACCTGAGGCGGAGAGTGGCAGGAGCTAAGGTTCCTCAAGAGTGACTTCGTCAACCAGATGGCCATCTAAAGTTATGTACGGTTTTAACCGTTGACCATTGAGATAAAGGGAGTTGCTGAAGAGGAAGGATTTTTGATCTCCACAACTCCATGTGGAAATACTTTGGTGATTATGTAAGGCCCATCCCAACGAGATTTTAACTTCCCAGGAAAAAGCTTAAGTTTGGAATTGAAAAGCCAGACTTGTTGGTTAGGCTCAAAGGTCTTTCAAAGGATAAACTTATCATGCAAGACCTTAGTTCTTTCTTTATAAGCTTGAGAGGTGTCATAAGCATCATTCCTCAGCTCCTCAAGCTCACTTAATTCTAGAAGTCGTGCCTTACCTGCCTTCTCGAAATCCATGTTAGCAGGATGAATAGCCCAAAGTGCTTTATGTTCCAACTCAACAGGTAAATGGCACGCTTTTCCATACACAATCCGAAAGGGAGAAGTACCCAAAGGGGTCTTATAGGCCGTTCGATAAGCCCACAAAGCATCATCGAGCTTTTGGGACCAGTCTTTCTTATCAGGTCTAACGGTCTTTTCCAAAATATTTTTTATCTCCCTATTTGATACTTCAACCTGGCCACTTGTCTGAGGGTGGTAAGGGATAGCAACCTTGTGAGTCACTCCCAAACTCTTGATTAACCGATTGAAGTGGTGGTTTCAGAAATGAGGTCCCCCATCACTTATAATAGTCTTGGGGCAGCCGAAACAGGATATGATATTGGCCTTCACAAATTTCAAAACCACAGAGTGGTCATTTGTGCGTGTAGGAATGGCCTCTATCCATTTAGAGACATAATCAACTGCCACCAAGATATATTCAAAACCATGGGACGACGGGAAGGGGCCCATAAAGTCAATTCCCCACACATTAAAAATTTTAACAGATTGAATAGGATGTTGAGGCATTTCATTCTTCTTCCCAATCGTTCCAGTCCGTTGACATCTAATACAGGTATTAACAAAATTATGAGAATCCTTAAATAAGGAAGGCCACAAAAAACCTGACTGGAGAACCTTAAAAGCTGTTTTCTTAGCACCAAAGTGTCCACAATGAAGTTCATGGCAAAAACTCAGCACACTTTGTTGTTCCTCTTCAGGCACACAACGTCTCAATACTTGGTCTTGTCCAATTCTAAATAATTCTGGCTCTTCCCAATGAAAATATCTTACTTGAGAAATGAATCTCTTTCTTTACTGCTCATCCCAAGAGCCAGGAGTTTGTCCAGTAACCAAGTAATTTACAGTGTCTGCATACCAAGGTAAAGTTGGTGTTACTGCCATCAGAGTTTCATCGAGAAATGTCTCGCGAATGTCTCCAGAAAGAGAGTCATTAAGAGGAAGGCGAGACAGGTGGTCAGCCACAACATTTTCTATTCCTTTCTTTTCACGTATTTCCAAGTCAAATTCTTGAAGGAGTAAGATCCACCTAATCAGACGTGGCTTAGAATCTTTCTTAGCAATGAGATGTTTCACTGCTGCATGATCAGTAAAAATAACCACCTTAGACCCAAGTAGATAAGACCTAAACTTCTCTAGAGCAAAAACTACAGCAAGTAATTCTTTTTCAGTGACGGTGTAGTTTTGCTGAGGTTCGGTTAAAGTCTTGCTTGCATAATGCAGCACATGAGGTCTTCCCTCAACCCTTTGTCCAAGGACTGCTCCCACTGCATAATCCGAAGCATCACACATAAGCTCAAATGGGAGTGTCCAATCAGGAGCTTGGAGAATAGGCGCAGAGATCAAGGCCTCCTTTAGAGTTTGAAAGGCCTCGGCACACTTTGAATCAAAACTGAAGGAAGATTCCTTCATCAACAAGTCACAAAGTGGCCTAGAAATCTTACTAAAATTTTTAATAAAGCGCCTATAAAAGCCAGCATGGCCCAGAAAGGATCTAATCTGTTTGACATTCGTAGGCAATGGAAGTTTGGAAATAGAATCAACCTTGGCTTTATCTACTTCCAAACCTTGCTCGGATACAACATGCCCAAGTACAATTCCTTTCTGTACCATGAAGTGACTTTTCTCCCAACTGAGGACTAAACCAGTCTCCTTACATCGTTTCAACACATTCTCTAGGTGCAGGAGACACTGGTCGAAAGACGAGCCATAAATAGAGAAGCCATCCATAAACACTTCAACACACTCGTCAATCATGTCCAAAAAGATAGACACATACACCGCTGGAAAGTTGCAGGGGCAATACATAATCCAAATGGCATACGCCTGAATGCAAAAGTATCATAAGGACTCATGAATGTCGTCTTTTCTTGGTCATCAGGAAAGACTGCCACCTGATTGTACCCAGAATATCCATCAAGAAAGCAATAGTACTTATTCCCTACCAATTTTTCGAGAATTTGATCAATAAAAGGAAAAGGAAAGTGATCCTTCTGGGTAGCGATGTTCAGCTTGCGGTAATCATTACGGACCCTCCATCCAGTTGAGGGTCTACTGACAACTTGTTCACCTTGGTCGTTGAGTTCCATAGTAAAGCCTACCTTCTTTGGCACCACATGAATGGGACTGGCCCATTTACTGTCAGCAATGGGATATATTATCCCGGCGTCCAACCACTTCAGGATTTCCTTTCTTACAACCTCCCTCATATTAGGGTTCAGAAGTCTCTGCATGTCCCTAAAAGGCTTGATGGAATCATCAGTATAAATGTGGTGCATGCAGAGTGTAGAGTCTATACCCTTAATGTCAGCAATGCTCCAAGCAATAGCTTCCTTATGCCTAGACAGGCATTCAATCAAGGCTCCCTCCTGTGCCTCAGATAGCATAGCCGAAATGATAACGGGGAGCGTATCATTGGCACCTAGGAAAACATACTTGAGAGTGTCAGGGAGGGGTTTCAACTCAAGGTCGGGGGCTTGTATGGTTGAGGGTTTCATAATAGATGTCCCCATCTCAGGTAGCAAATCTACCTTCGGCGGAAATGATGGGGGAAGAGACTCAGCAGAAACTCCTAGCAATTCCTCTAGTTCTAGTATATCCCCTTCACATTCCTCCAAGAGATGGGAATGCTCATGTAACATGACATGCTGAAGGGGGTCATCACATAACATTGCAGGAGTTGCCTCTTCAATCAGGTCATCTATCACCTCAACTTGAGAACAATCCTCAAGTCTGGCTTGTTTGTAAGCATCAAACACATTAAGCCAGATTTTCCTGTTCCCAAAGCCCATTTTCAATGCCCCAGTATTGCAATTGATTGAAGCATGCGAAGTTGCAAGGAAGGGGCGGCCCAAAATGATGGAGGGTTTGGTTGGCTTGTTGGTAGGGTCAGTGTCCAAAACTAAGAAGTCAACGGGAAAGAAGAAATCCTCCACTCTTATAAGGACATCTTCCAAAATTCCCTGTGGTGTCTTAAGTGATCGATCAGCAACTTGAAGGATTACAGGGCTAGGCTTCAGATTGCCTCCCCCAAGTTGTTCATACATGTAGCTCGGATGGATGTTCACCCCCGCACCCAGATTAAGTAGAGCCTCATCAATTTGTAAGTCACCAATAACTACAGAGATGTATGGGGCTCCTAGGTCCTTATGTTTCGGGGGTGTGCCATGTTGAACAATTGAGCTAACAGAATCAGGCAGGACAACTTTTGATTGGACCTGTTTTCTAGATTGCCGCTTTTTCGTGTACAGGTCCTTTAAGAAGCGGGCATAAGACGGAATCTGCCTGATAGCTTCAAGCAAAGGCAGGTTAATCTGCACTTGCTTGAAAGTTTCCATAATCTCATCCGTCTTATCTTTGGCTCCAGATGAGCCAGCAGAAGTCTACCCAGAGGTGGATAAGCACTCTGGAAAAGGCACTCTCGATCTCTGGGTGGAAGGGTTGTCATGTCGAGTAAGGGGTGGAACGGGGGAAACTTCTTCCGGTGAGGTGATTTCAAGCGGAGAAGATTTGGGCAAGTCTTCTCCAGTGGGGGTGAAAGTCGGGGTGGATGATTTTTTAGGGGGTGAGACTATAGGAGCATCGGGCTTGGAAATTTCCTTCCCACTCCTCAGAATAGTCATTGCCTGAGCATGCTCCATAAAGACAATCCCTTTTCCTTTAGGATTTTCCTCAGCAACACTGGGGAGCTTCCCAGTCTCCCTCTGTCTAACGGCCTCAACAAGGTGTCCAATTTGTGATTTCATCTCATGTATAGCCTTGTCATGAGATTGGATGATGGCACTTTAACTTTCTTGCATAGTTTTCAACATCGCCTTCAATTCATCCATCTCAGAGGTTTTAGGTTGGGCAAAGGTCTGAGGTTGGTTCATTTGATGGTTTTGAAAGGATTGTGGTTTGTAATTCCCTGAATTTGAGACATTTCCTTGTCTCCATGAAAAGTTTGGGTGGTTCCTCCATCCCTCATTATAAGTGTTGGAGAAAGGGTCATTACGAGGTCTTGGACGGAACCCTTGAGCGGCATTCAAATCCGCTTGTACAAGCTCAGGGAATTGGGAGACAAAGTGTCAATCCATAGTGGCGTGTGTATTGCCTTGACAAATTAAGCATTCAGAAGCTTGGGATGTGGAGGTGTTAGGTACGAATGAACTCGGGTTTGACATAAGCCTTTCCATGTTTTGATTCAATAATTGAATCTGATAGGCTAAATTCTAGGTGTCCCTTGCCTCATTCGCCTCCAACTTTCTTTGCATGAGAGTGGACTTTCTATCCATGTAAGCAGAATTCAAGTGAATAGAATTCTCACTCAAAGTATCAAATAAGTTCCAAGCTTCATCCTCAGTCTTAGATAGAAAGGTTCCTGCATAGGCACCATCCACAGTTTGCCTATGCAAATCATTAAGTCCGGTGTAGAACCTTTCAACCAGTTGCCATTTAGGCACCTGGTGATGTGGGCAAAGTTTCAGCAAGTCGTTAAAGCGCTCCCACGCATCATGGAATGCTTTCCCATCCTTTTGAACAAAACTCATAATTTCCCTCCTAAAGTGATTTGTTTTGCTCATGGGGAAGTACTTCTTCAAAAACTCCTTCTTCAGGGCATCCCAAGTATTTATATTATCAAGGGTGTGATACCAGTACTTGGCTTTGTCCTTTAGGGAGAAGGGAAAGAGGGTCCGCATTTGAGCGTCATCAGTAACGCCCTGCAGCTTCACCGTGGAACAGACCTTGGTGAATTCCTCAATATGCCTGTAAGGGTCTTCCCTAGTAGTACCATAAAAGGAGGGTAGCAAGGATATGGTACTACTTTTGATCTCATACGGATTGTCCCCTCCATGTCTACGTAGTGCAGGGCCAGCTTGATTGGTTGGGATGAAATATTCCTTAAGGCTCCTTTGACCGGCCATTTCTACCCTTGGAAGGTCTCTTCTTAGGATTCTTTTAGGTTCAGGATCAAATACAAGTTGTCTCCTCAGAGAACGCCTACCAAGCATGGACTACAAACACAATTCAAAAGGACTTGTTTGGTCTTTACAGATTTAGGCTTTTGACTTTAGTTCAAATTGTAGGTGACAAAACAAGTTGCCCAATCAATTACGCGCCTATTGTCAACCTTCGAACTGCCTAAAAAGACCTAGTTGGAGCTTAGGTATTCTTCCCTAAATCTCAAATGGTCAAGTAAATCCAAAGACGGAAGATCGAGGGATGCAAGTAGGCCTAAGCCTTCCTTTGAAGCTGTGCTTTCGCGGTGCTTCTCAACTACCCCAAAAAATCCGTGACAGGGTATCCCCCTCTTTGGATTTACAAAGCCTTTGATCTCAAGTTCTAAACACTTCAGAATCCAACAGTAGGAGGGCTCTTGTCCTAGTCGTTTCAAGACTTAGGAGTGTCTAAATGAGTGTTGTGGTGCAACAGATATAAGTGTGCATTCACCGCAAAAGGATTTTGAATTTTGAATCACACACCACGTTTTACAATCAAGTCCTTGATTTTTAGATGTCCCTCCTTTAATTAGTCCTTTTCTTCGAATATATGTGGCCACTTGTTAGATCGTTCAAGACAAACTTTGTGGTCTTTGAATTAATTCCAAATGCAATGCGTGATCAAGAATAGGATGCAAAGTAAGAGAATGCGTACCTTGCTTCCAGCAATCAACTATGCAAGAATGCACGCAATGCAGAGAAATAAATCTAGAGGCTACTCATACAGACCTAAATGGTTTATCCTAGGGCAGGCAGCTTCTAGCAGGCAGCTCATTTTTTTTTTATTATTATTTTTAAACTACTTATGCACAAGCAAATAAAAGTAATCAATAAGCTAAAAACCTAAATCTAAAGAAAAGGGAACAGGCTCCCAAAAATTACCCAACACAAGCCCAAAACAAAATCGGGGAACAAACCCCTCAAAATATACCCCAGAACAAGGGTTTCAAACAAAATGCAATGAAAAATTAAATCTAAAGTCTTAATTCCACTCTAATCAAACTAGCGACTAAATATACAATGATGTCTGTTGTGTCCTCGTCCTTCTCCTCCTTTTCAAAATAGCTCGTCCAATTCTCCTCTGGCGACGTCAAAGGGTCGCCTCTCACAATGGCTGATTCTTGCACAAATTTTCTCGCACAGAAAAGAAAATAATAAATGGTCAAATCACTGTGCAATTGACAGATAATCAAAATAAAATCAGGTGAAATTATTGCGTCTGTTGCCTCCGGGCAACGGCGCCATTTGACGAGTCGATTGTTCACTTTAAAGTCGTTTGCAGTTTTATGTGGTGGAAGAATCGACTAATCAATATTTAAAAAGAAATAACCACTCGCAGAAGAGTGGGTTGTATCCACAGGGAGGTAATGACGTATTTAAATTCGCACCGGTTAAAAACGTTTGTTCGTAGTTAGTTTGGACAAGAATCAAGCCAAAATTGCCTTCAGATTAAGGTTGAAGCAAGAAATCATGCTAAAATAGCAATTCTGAATAACTAGAGGATATTTGTCGCAATGCAAAATCAATAAAATATCATTAAAAATTGACAATGGCAGAAAATGTAATTATTAATGGCCATGTTACTGTAGCAAAATAGGGGATTTATTCCCCTTGGTCGTGCGCGACGAGGAGTGGACGGCCGGATGCAGGAAGCTCAGAGGAAGTTCCTTGGACTGAGGGCTTTGAAGCGGTGGTGGCGACGTGTCGTGCGGTGGCCGGAGCCGGCTGGACGGAGCTCCGGCAAAGGTGGCTGCAGCCGATGCTGCAGCTGCTATTGGCGAAGTGAGCATGTGCAGTCGTGGGAAGGCTGCTGGCCGTGCGCACGGGACTGTGCGTGCGCGGAGGTGGTGCTGGAGCAACCGATCCTGTTGCAAGCGTGGGTGCGCGCTCTGTTGGCAGAAAAGCTGCAGGCGGGAGCGCGCGCTGTTGGCGGAAGGCGCTGCAGGCACGGGAGGAGGGCGGCTCTACTGGTGTGTGCGGTTGAGCACTGCAGCCGGTGCTGCACACTGGCGTGGTTGCGCGTGCTGTTGGCGGACGGTGCACGCATGGGCTTCAGAGGCTGGAGGGCGTGCGGATGAAGGCTGAGGCGCGGGTGGTGTGATGCGCAGCTTGGAGTGGATGCGGGAGTGAGCGGGTGAGGTTGCAGGCGGAAGGTGAGCGGGCGAGTATGGTTGTGCGGGTGCGGCTACAGGCTGTACACGCCTTACGTGCGGCTGGAGGGCATGCGGACGGACGTGGAGTGAGCGGGCGAAGGCTGGTTGTTGCAAGAGTGGGAGTGGGTTGGCTTCAGAAGTCCGGGAAATTTCCCTGACGTCTTAAGTGACTGAGAAGATGATTGCAGGGACGGTGGTTGTTGATGACGACAACGAGAGTGGTGCACGGTGAGGTGCTCACGGTAATGCGGACGAGCTTCGGATGGCGATGTGACCTGTCACACCACACGCCCACGGTGGAGACTCGTTGCCACGGTTGAGGCCGGCGATGTGGAATGGAAGAGAGAAGATCTCTCTGCACAGTGGTGGGTCGGTGGTGGAGGCCTCCCCCGCTCAGCAGCCTCTCTCCTCCTTTTGTAGCTGCCTACACAAATTTGAATGGAGAGGCGGGAGTAGATACACCTTCTCCGCTGATCCATGAATGTGCTTTTAGTGCGGCCGGAGGCGTTGCAGCGGCAACCAAGCCGTTGCTGAGAAGAAGAAGAATAAAGGATATTATTAAAATATTATGGTTATTTATACAAAAACCCTCAACTTTTATGTTAACTAAAACAATGTACCTAATTGGTTAACTAATTAGATGAATGCCATTCTAAGCTAATTCTAAATGCACTTAAAATATGAATGCAATGCATGGATTATGTAATTAAATTAAAAATAAGAATTAATCTATTTACATCCTAATTTATGCTAAATAAATGTTAGAATTAACCTAATGTCTAGGTACTTAAATACTTAAATAGCCCACAACTATGGGCTAATCACAGACCCATGCCCCAGGGTCGAGTGGTTCTAAGGTTCTGGATGAAAATCACCCAGAACCTAAGATTATTGTGCTTGTGGGGCTGGGCCTGCGGTTTGGTGGTGTGTAACCCAAGACTAAAGTGTCGAACAATGGATTGATCTGATTCATTAAAATCAGGTGTCCACTTATAGTTCAGCTCAGGAAGATAGTCAATTATTCCAAGCTTGGGTTGCACGTGAAAGATATCGTAAGGGTCCTGATAGAAGGTAGGTGGTTTTAGGTCAATAGATACCCTTAGATCCAAAATTATAGTTCCCTCAGAAGTAGCTTCCTAGATCTTTATTTCCAACTTCCTATCCTCCAAGATCAATATTTCCGCGATCTCCAAATCATTGTACACCCCATCTAAAGTGCCCAAGTCCAACATTTGTGGCTAAATCAGGATTGACTTGGGTATAATGATTTCCAAATCAAAATCAATCCCTTTGGGGTGTGGTTGAGGAATGGGGCAACTGATTGAATCTTCTAGTAAATGAGGATTTGAATCCTCTAAGTTAGCCCCAATCAAATCAAATTCTTCTATTATTGGGCTATCAAATGGTTCATCAGATTCCTCAAGCCCGTTAGTCTCACTAAAATCATTCTCCTTAAGCTCCAGTGAGACTTTACTAAGAGATTCCTCACCCTCAGAATCAAAGAATTCATGATCCTCATTTATATATGTTTCAAAATCATATGTCATTTCGTGGTTCATGGAGACATATTTTTCGTCATTCCCTGGCTCTGGGATCTTGGGTGAGAAACTCGGTTCATCCTCTATGGGTTGCCCTAGACCAACCTGGTCATCCCCGGTCTCAGAATATGTGTCCCCCCCAATAGGCACCTGAGCAAGTTTAGACATTGGCTCTTCTGAACGGGGTTCATCTTAAGAATCATCCCAAGATTGGACTAAGGCAACCACAAATTTCATCATCAACCTCGACAATTTCCCAAGTAGAAACTCACCCAAGCCCCTATCCCAAACATTTTGGAGCAAATCCATCATTTTGATCATAGGCTCCAATGCTTCAGTGCATGGTATTGGCTAAGATTCTAAAGATTGGATGGTGTTCCTCAAGTTAGCCAACACCCTGTCTTGGACCTGGTTCACCTGAACCAAATGGTTCGGTTCAAGTTTGGGTGGGTTTGGGTTAAATCTAGGGGAGTTAAGATATCAAGGTTCTCAGGTCCCTCCCTAATAGTAGGTCGTCTTGGGTTGTTCAAAGAATGGAGGTGACCTATATTCAGTGGAATACTGGGGAGGGCAGATGTTATAATCATCATATCCTTCCTAATTGTAGATCAGGTTCGTTTGATCATCAAAAGATTGAGATCTATAATCATTGTAGCTCTGGGAAGAATAGTAATCATAGTCTTGTTGTCCAGGGTTAGCCCGTGGACATTGAGGTCCAGATTCATATCCCTAATCAGAGTTGTCCCGACTATTGGATGGGTAATTACAAGTCAAGTCGGGATAGTAATCATCTTGGGGATAAGTGGTGGTAGGAGGATAGGATGTGAAATGAGTGTAGGATGTGGAAGGCTACATGGTAGAATAGGAGGGAAATCGGAAGAGAGAAAGGAGCCCTACATTACAAGCAATCCTTAGGTGGGTTAGCCTAAAGATCTACAGACTCCTAGGACCTGTCTTAAGATTATAAACGATTTGGTCTACCTCTATGTAGTCAATCCAACTAGTTAAAGGGAGGGGCTGGGGAGAAGGTTCTTCCTTTGGCTTATGCCTCCGGTTCCTAATATACTCCCCAACAGCAGTTGTTTGACGCTACTTTCCTAGCTAGACATCAGATGGATCAGCAGAAGCAAATTAAGCGAAAGAAATCTCAGTCTGAGCCCCGAAGAGAGAATCAATTCTTAAGGGCAACGTCTACTCAATTTTAATTAGGCTTGGGATGATTGTGCTCTTTGAATGTGATGGGCCCTTTAGATGAGTTGTTCCCTTAATGATTAATTCAAATGTGTGTGCATGCACAACCAGTGTTTGCAAACAAGGTTATTTGATGATGTGTCTTTTAGGGTTTAACCTTGTTTAGTAGCTTTTAGGGTTTAATCTTTAGGTTCGTTCAATCAGGTTTAGTAGAACACTCCAAGTTTTGAAAGCACTGGTGTAGATATATTCCTTTAAAAATCAGAAATAAAATGTGGAGTGCCTGGTTCAGTCCTAAACATCAACCCTAAGTGGCAAGCTACTTGATGAATCAATTTTTAATTTGAGTGGTGCGACCCAAACAACTCAATCAACTGGCTTGTTGCACCACTTAGTTAAGGCACACAAAAAGTCTTAACCTAGTCAAATTTTCTACTTACTTATTGATGTGTTGAGTTAGGGTATACTGGATCCATAGGTCAGATTCCAGTTAAGTGGTAGAATCAATGTGAAGTGGTGCACCTTAAGGTGAGAGTTGTGGGTGTTCATGTGTGTCTCTTTCAGGAAATCCCACAATCAGATAACTTTTATTATTTTTATTTTTTATTTATATGGATGGCAAGGTAAGTGAAGTGACAAACAAGATAAACAATTTCTATTCTAGGGTTTGTGAAAACACCTAAGTAGATTAGGTCTTGATTATTATGGTGGCGAAATGATCTAGTGGGTGGGGAAGTGGGGAAAACTTACAAATGTCTCTACTCGTACTTTACTCCAATCTACCGCCTTCGACTCCTTGATAGAGTTCCTGCAAGACAATAAATTGAAGAAGAAAGATAGGTTAGAAAAATATGTAAGTAATGCGGGAAAACATGAAAAAAAATCAAAAAGCATTGCCTCCCTGGCAACGGTGCCAAAATGATCGCATCGGATCTCATTGCGTAAAGGGTTCGAGTTTGGAAAACCTGTCGTTGTAGTTTGATTCGATAGAAAATCCATTGATCAGATAAAATTTTTTAACCAAAACTCGAAAAGTGAGTCCCGGGTCGAACACGGGGAGGCGAACGTTTGATTTTGAAAAATGCGTATTTCGCTTCTATTTGTTTCTGTTGTTTTTATCTTTTATAATTTTTTTGGTATTTTAGTAAGGCAAGAGATCAGGTTGATGAATTCTAGCTAATCTACTTGCAACATATAAAGGAGAGAGAAAGAGAGAGAGAGAAAAAAGAATAATCATCTATTTATGACTAAATGTTTGTTACAACTACGAAAGTGGAAAAACTACACTATGAAAGCGAAAAAGATAGAAAGAGGTGAGAGAATCCCCCTCAACGGTTGCTAGAGGACGACTCGCTCTGACATCGCCTAGAGGAAGGTGGTGAGGAGTGGGACGAATAAGGATGGAGGGCGACGCAGGACGGCGTTGCGGCGAGGATCTTCTTCCCGAAGGGAGGTGAGAAGATGGCCACGGGATGCACCACGAAGGGGGATGAGGGGAGGGAAAAATATTTGATTTCTACTCTAGAGGAGCATCCTGGGCTTGGAACAAGCTCTCTCTAGAGCCTTGGAGGTGGTGAGAGGAAGAAAGGAAGAGATGAAGAAAAATGTGAGGGGTAGGGGTCCTTTTATAGTAGAGGAAAGAATAAAATTTGTATATAGGGCATTTAGTGACGGTCATTAACATTGCTGAAGATCCGTAGGAAACATCGCTGAAGATCCCGCTCACGTGCCCCTACTGCCGCACCACTGGCGTGCGCTGCACATGCCCATGTCGCGCATGCACCATACGCACCGTTGCTGCCACTGCCCCCAAGCCTTCACTGTTGCTGCGCCGCCCTTGCGCTTGTGCTGCTAATGCACATGCCTGCGCTACTGTGCGTGTGTGGTAGCACGTGCGTGCGCATAGGCGACCTGCGTTGTGCCATGTGGCACGACCTAAACCGTCCATCTTCATTCCTTTGTAGGGGATGCTACAACGGTCGGATTGAGTCAATTTTCACATTGTTGGGCTGCGATCGTCTAGCAGAATCCATTCGTGTGGTCGAATTTGTCGTTTGATGCTCTAGATTGCATCACCTAGTCCCTCAGCCATTGATCCTCCTTGGATTGCATATGATGTTATGGGACTCCGATCGAGGTGATTTTGGAGGCGTTAGACTCCGATCATCGTCTTGATCAGATTTGTATGGTCAGATTGTCAATCTGGGGCTCCAAAATAAATATCCTTCTCTCCTTACCACAAAAAGGATGTAATTAACCTAAATTATATACAACTACTCTAAATGCAGAATGATGCATGCTATGCAATATTTATAACATGAAATGCAAATCTAAGCCTACGAACTTGCATGAATAGGCATTTTACCCTCAATAATTGTGGCTACATCAACCGTGTATCATTTGTGTAAATACCAATCCAGCATGGCTCATGATATGGGTTGTTGTTTCTGGGATATTAACTTGAATCAAGCTAACTGGATTCGAAGTTTTGTCATCAACTCTGTAATATTTCAAGGCATCCTCAATCATTCTATCTCTCATGGACATTCGGGCTTTAGGTTTAAATGGTCTTCCTAAATTGCCAAGCTGCATCTTCAAATCAGGTGGTGGAAGTAAGATGTAGAATCAAACTCAGGATTGAAATTGATCAGATCTGAAAAGAGATTCCCAAGAAGATTTAATGTGGTCTCTTAGGTTAAAAACCTAAGGACCTTCTTGTGTGTGCTCTAGTGAAAAGATGAGGGACTTGAATGTTATTTGGACCAAATCAAGGCACCCAAAGATTTTTGGATGACTATAGAGGTTCGGGGCAGATGATACCCCAGGATCAGAAAGTCGTCCACCTAAGAATTACCTGCACAGCCAGAAAGGGAGAGTCGCACAAAGACCCCTACATGGTAAAGCATCTCCACAAGTTATAGGGTTTCACTCACCCAACCTTCCATGTCACCGCAGATCTAGGTAGACTAGAATGGATGACGTGACCTCTTAAGTCTACCAGTTTTAAGTCCTAATTTGTGACTTTAATTCCACTTGAACTTTAAGATGTTTTTATGAGTGGTGACCTAATTTGAAGATTGGTTGACCCTGCAAGGTGGGTCAACTTCACCTTATTTGTACTTGATTATTAGGTCCCTACTTTTAGGATTCAAGTGAGATTTAGAGCTTGATTCTTAGGATTTGCTTCTTAGGTAAGTTCAATCAAGGCTCAGGACACACATAGTTTGGGAAGAATGATTCTTGTTTTAAGCAAGTGTGCCTCTAAAACCCTAGAATGGAAACCCTAATTGGATCTTAATTGATTGATTAATTAATTCCAAATCTGGCACCTAAAGCTCAATCACGAAGGTGGTAGCCCTAGGTGTCTTAAATCCCTAAGTAGGTGCAAGAATCAGGTTTGGGATGTTTTCTAAGGATGTATCAAATCAGGCAACTTGTGATGATTAATCTATGAATATAATGCAAGTTAGCCCTAATTGATTTTTCTTCTTTTAGCTTTTTCAGAATCAGGGGCTTAGGAGAAAGTGGATGGAGTTTACTTGCCCCTGGAGTGTGTGGTGCTTGTCTAACTCTCCTTATTGGATTCCCCTCTGCACAGATCACAACAAAATAGATAGTGAAAGTTAGTATCAAATTAGATATTGCAATCAAGAGATCAAATTGCACGTTGCTCCTTGGCAACGGTGCCAAAATGTTGAATGCTCTAAATCGGTGTTTTAAAAGTAATGTGTTGTAATATAGCCGATAACTTGCGTAGAACACTTAAAATTTATAACTTAGAAAAGTCTGAGGTCGAACGCAAGGAGCAATGTGGCAATTTATCTCAAAATCACAATTGTAAGCAAGAATATAGCAATGTTATAGCAATTTCAAGCACAAATGATATAAATAAAGATTCAAGAGTCAATGTGGCAAAACGGTTAGGGTAAAAATGGTGATTTGAATCACCAAATTACCCTATTACAATTCTACTTAAATAATGCAATAGTATCAATTAACCAAATGCCATGTCAGATTAAGTGCTACAGTGTTTTTCTGATTTTCTTCTTCTCTTTTGTCTTTGATCCTTCTTTCTTCTCAGAGGCACGACTTCTTCCTTTTTTCTTCATTCTTTTTTTTTTCTTCTACCTTTCTTCCTTAACCTTTCTTTCTTCCCTCTTCTTTTTAGCCCTTTCTCTTCTTCTTTCTTACCTCTTCACACACAAGGGAGGAGCACTCGGATTTTGGCTAAGTGTTGGAAGGTTTCAGGAGCAAAACCCCCTTTTCCCCGCGCTCTCTCTCTCACTTCCTTCCCTTCCTCTTCTTTCTCTCAATCAGGTGGGTATTCGGGTATTCGGGCAACCGGGCACATGTACCCGGGACCAGGTCTATGGAGTGTGAGCGTAGCTGAGGTGTGAAAGGCTAAGTGAAGATAGACCCGACCCCTCATGTACTAGGCGAGGGGTCAATAGCACGAAAAGCCTTTATGCACAGTCGAGAGGTTCAACGCTATCGATGTGGGACTAATCCCATTGCTTCTTCGCTCACTTCTGTCGTGAAGGGATCTCGCTCAATTTGTGCTCCAGGGTGGTCAAACACGCCAATTGACCGAACAAAGACATTTGCGCTTTGATTCTGCATCGCCTGGGGCTTGTACTTGGAGCCGAAGTCTCAAGAACGCAGCTGGAGCTTGCTTGAAGCTGCTTCAGTAATGGCGGCGAAGGTCCTGAACCTGTAATCCAAAGAACTATCTTTCAACCCTGTTAAACCAGCTCAGTAGTGTTGTTGGACGACGATAAACTTAATGATGGCCATGCGGTGGCATTTGGCAATGTGAGGAGGTCGTATGACCTCAAAACGTGGGTGTAGTGAGCGTGGAGTTCGGCAGAGGGTAGGAGTGAGCAATAGGCCTAGCTAAGTTAAGGATTTTGCTTGTGTGGGTGAGGCAGAGGTCGTAGGCTTGTCGGTGAAGCATTTGGAGCCGTGGAGTGAGTAAAGAGCTTTGCCAGAGGAGTGGCCGGAGCGGAGGGTGAAGGTGGCTTGCATAAGCGTCGAGGGATGCTTTTTGGGTTTTTGGATATGGGATTTAACCTAGGAAACTAAGGATACCTAGCTAACTAACAAGTCTGTTTTCATGCATTTTGAAATTGTCGGAAATCGTAGTATAGTAGCGCTAAACCCTTTATCAAAATATTTAATTGTTTATGAAACTCGCGTAGATTTTATTCTTTTTAGAACTTAAGTCCCGGTCGTTTGTCTCTGGGAGGCGTGAAAACAAATCGAGATTTGGATCCACTTTTCTAACCTAGATCTAACCTAATCTAATATTTTTATCTTTTTTATGTTTTTTTTAATTTTTATTTTGAGACACAAAATGAAACCTAGATCTAGACGTGCTAGCTAAAACCTAAGTGACTACGTGTATCTAAGTGGAGCCATGGTGGCCATGCATGGTGTGAACGAACCTAAGTAACATGGAGACAAGCCACCACATAAACGAGAATTTCACAATGTTTTTAATGCATAAAAATGTCAACACATCTATACTAGAAAACATTTAAATAGAAGAAATCCCTCACGCCGGAAAGGTGCCACTAGGGCCATCGGCCTTGTGTAGGGGTGTAAGCTCGACCTTGGGTATACAAACCCATCTACATGCCTACCAAAAGTGATGACCAACCACAAGAGGCTATGGGTGAGCCTTCACGATTGTCCAAGGAGAGAAGAAGATGGGGGGGTGTCCTCTCTAGGAGGAGAAGGTAGCATGCCCAAGAGAGAAGAAGAAGAGAGGGTGGCATGGACCCTTCTTCTCTTCTAGTAGCTGGCCTTGCAACTTGGAGGAGCTTCTTGCTACCCGCCCATGGAGGAGCTTTGGAGGAGGACGGCCTTGAGAGGAAAGGAGGAGAGGTGTGGTTGCAAGTGAGAAGTGGAGGATGATTAATTTCGTGGCTCCACTTTTTATCCTTATGGGAAGGCTCCATTTGGTTGCCACTTTTGGTGGCTCCAAAAATACCTAATGCCACATTTTTAGGATCTAGGTTTGACACAAGTTTAGGGTTTCCAAGAGAGTGTGCATGGGTTTGGTAGGGGTAAAATAGGAAGGTGTGTGTGTGTGTGTGTGTGTGGGTGTGTGTTTTTCGTAGGGCTAGGTTGTGGGTTTTGGTAGGATTAGGTGCTAAATAGGTTGGGTCAATCTAGATTAAGTGGGTGTGGACCTAATTAGGCTTAGGAAAGTCTAATTGGATAGAAGTGATCCTAATTAGGTATAGGTCAAGTCCAATTGGATGTGTGCATGTGATTAGGCTAGGGTAACCCTAATAGGTATGAGTTAATTAGATCCTGGGTGGATCTAATTGGGCTCAAGTGCACCCAATCAGGTATGGGATGGTTCAATTGGGTTAGGGTTAGGATAAGTAGGGCTATGGGTAGTGGACTAGGCTTAGGAGGTCTCTAATTAGGTTTCCTAGGGTGTCTGGTGGGGTTCCTAAGTCAAAATAGGCAAGCTAAGCTTCCAACACCAAAATTAGAAACCAGACAGTAGTATCAGACATCCAGGATAGTGGTCAGACGTCTTATACTACAAAATTGAATGTCTAGACATTAAATTGGATGTTCAATTCTATGTCAGTATGAGTTTTGTCTTCCCGGAATGATATTCTACAGAAATCAGACGTCCAGCCAGATGTCTGAATGTCTTAAAAGGTGCTGGAGAGTGGGTTTTAGGTTTTCTAAGGTGGGTTTTGGTTCATAAGTGTTTGGGAGAGGGATAGGGTGGATAAGAACATGGATAGTGCTATCCATGTTTGGGTTTTGAGGCTAGGGTGTCCTAATGGAGGTGGTTCTGGGTTTAGGAAGGCTGTCCTATGGTTTCTAAGGGTAGGGATAAGGCTATCCTCCTCACTCCTCTTATTTGGATCAGTCTTCTTCTTCCTTTATTGCTTTATTCCACTATCTCCTCCATCCTGGATCCCTTTATTACCTGCAAATAGTAATAAAAACCATTAAATAGCAGGATATCTCATCTTATTCTAAATAGACTGATGCAATGCATGATATGCAAGATATGAGTGCAATATCCACAAATTAAGCTAGGTTCAAACATTATTTAGGTTGATTAAGACCCATGATTGCTAAGCAATCACTGACCTATTCTAATTGGACGAAAGGGAGGAATCTGCGTCGATTTTGGCACATCAGCGACGAAGAAGATGAAACCTCCGTTGAGGTGGACAGTGAGGAAGAAGGGGTCTAAGAGGCGCTTGCCGGTGTTGCAAGATGACAAAGAATGAGATGAAGAGAGGAATCCGTCGACTATTTTCCATGACAGCAGACGAGGAAGGAGGTTGAAGAGTCTCGCCGAAGCTTGCGGAGGATCTCGGTCGGAGAGGAGGGAAGAAGGTGAGATACCGGCTAAGAATAAGCTCAGGATGTACGATTTAAATTGGGGATCCTTTTATAGGTCTCAAGGAGTCCTTCCAAGCATGGAAGCTTCCAAGCTCCAAAATCTATGGATACCAAATCCTTTCAAAGGTTCACATGAGAGATTCAGCGAGATCTAGAGACTCAAACAAGGATTAAAAGGAAGGAAATTACTTGACGAATCTCCCTTTCAATTTTGAGAGGGATTCATTAAATAATCAAGTTCTTGCCAAACGAAATTCGTCCGAGTAGGATTCTTTCATGAAAATGGTGGAAGGACCTTTTTGCAAAGAGTGACAACAAAGATAGGGGCTTTTTGCAAGGAATTTCTAAAGCTGCGTGGTTGAGTGAGAGAAAGAGTCTGACTAGACCAAATTGCAAACTAAGTCAAGATGATCTCTGATTGGGTCCAAATTTTGGTACAAACTTAATTTGAACTCAAGGAATCTAATGGTAAAGTCGTATTTAGGTTTTGACTACGTTTGACTAGGTAAAGTGCATAGTTACCCAAAATTAAGGCAACTTTCCGTCTGAGACTATTTTATGTCAAAATGGGTTCTGATGGTCAATTCAAAGATGTCAAACCTAGAGAATATTTTTTATATTTTTTTAGAGGATTTAGATGAATTTTATCTTGATTGAAACTTCAGTTACTCAAGTGGGTCTTGTTTTTAGGGTTTCAGATGTCCATTAATTCTTGAAATGCACGAAAACTTGTTCAGGTCTGCATGAATCCATTTATTAGACATTTATGACCATTTAACCTTTAATTAACTCTTGAGAAACCTTGTGGTTATTCTGCATTCATGATAGGATGGTAAAATTACAGTTTTAACCCTGGTTTCTTATTATTCTTGTAGAAAGGATGTGCAATGAATTACTGTCTTCTGGCAGTTATGTAAGGGCATTTAATGATGGAATATGACTAAATAAAGATAGATATGGCTAATGATGATGTTATCATCAGTGTTCAAGTGGATTGAGGCTATTCCCACCCGAACCAATGACCATAAGGTGGTCATCGATTTTGTCAAGAAGAACATCTTCAGTCTGTTCGAGATTCCAAGGGCCTTCATCAGTGATGGTGGAACTCACTTCACCAATGCCTAGTTTTGCAATTTACTAGCACAATACAGGGTGAACCACATAATTTTCACACGTTATCACCCTCAGATGAACGGGCAAGCTAAGATCTCCAATCGGGAGATCAAGAACATCCTGCAAAAGATGATTAGGTCTGATAGAAAAGACTGGACTCAAAAGCTTGATGACGCTCTTTGGGCCTACTGTACAGCGTACAAGATGCCTATCAGCATGTCACCATTTCGTCTGGTGTATGGTAAGGTGTGGCATTTACCAGTAAAGATTGAACATCGGGCATTCTAGGCAATCAAGAAATGCAACTTTGATTTAAGTTTAGCTGGAAAGACAAAAAAACTCCAACTATCTGAGTTAGAGGAGCTTAGAAATGACGCATACGAGAATGCCAAGATCTATAAGGCTAGGACCAAAGCTCTTCATGACCAGCTAATTTCCCGTAAGAGCTTTGAGCCGAACTAGAAGGTCTGGCTCTTTAATTCTTGAGTTAAGCTCTTTCCCAGCAAGCTTAGGTCAAAGTGGAACGGCCCGTTCATCATTGATCGGATATTCCCAAACGGAGCTGTTGAGATTTCTGACCCAAAGATGGGTAATTCTTTTAAGGTCAACGGACAGCGTCTGAAATCTTATGTTGACCGCGTTATTCCAAAACCCGTCTTAGACAAGGTTTCTTTAACCTTAATCTAACTTTCTTTGGTTGAACCCCACCTAGTTGATGGCTTAAACTCAGCACTTGTATAGTTTGACTCAGAGCTGACCAATGCATCATGGAATACAAGTGATATTTTTCCATTCTACCCTTTTCTTATGCCTTTTATTTTCAATGAGGACATTGCATAAGCTAGGCATGGGGGGTGGATTCATTTTTTAATCATATTGTCAGCTCTGTGGATTCCTTGTAAATTTTTCTTATTTTTCCTTTTTATTTAAAAAAAAGAAAAAAAAATGAATTAGGAAAAGAAAACTTGGGCTTTAGAAATTTTCAACCTTAGGAAGTAATACAGTAGGACCTAAACATTTAAACCCTTCAGGTCTTCAGGCTTAATTAGCCTGGGTGCCACTAAAATGTGGATTTGTTTCTCAAGTTCTCGCCATTTGAAAATTCATTTCAAATTGGTTAAATAAGTTAGGGTGATAAGTACATGACTTATTAACCCACCCTTTGATTTGAGGGAACTTATAGTCTAAGCATCTACACACTCTTCGCACTGACTCACTGTTTGGCGATTTTAATGGAAATTGGGTAGTTAATGAACCTTCTAAGGTGGTATGACTAGCAAGTTGTCAGTGGTAACAACTCATCGATCGATTTTCCAGAGCCCAGCCACACAATTATTCTCTTCTTGTTGCATTTAGGTAAATCTTAGATCACGGAAGCCACCTACTTAAAAAAAAATAGAAAAGTATCTAAAAAGAAAAAAAAATTAGAAAAAAAGAAAATAAGAAAGAAATAAGCCACACTTCACCACACGAGTATGGCTATCAAGTTTTCGGTGGTAACAGCTCATCGGCCGATTGTCTAGAACCCAGCTCATGAAATGCACATATAATTCCAAACACATAGGAAGAAGTGGGGAAGTTGAATAAGCTGAGGAGATATACATTGGATTCACCCTTGTATTGACTCCATAAAAATAAAAAGTAGGGATAAAGCTACCGGTCATATAGATACACCTTTAGGCAGAATTCGTTTCCCAGGTCACTTAGGGGTGTAGAAACCTGAAGTCTATTCTGATTGCCGATCGGTGAGTCTATCTCTTGGGTGGGTTGGGTAGCTGTAGAAAGCTACCTCGAAACCTTAAACTGAAAAATCCAAAAAAAAAAAGAAAAGAAGAAAAAGAAAAAGATGCTTTTGCTTTTGAATAAGGCGAGGGCTTGGGTGGTTTACATTTTGGCAGACACCCGAGTGCTGTTGAGTCTCTGTAGTTCAGGTCCTTAGTAGAAATTTCCTAGTGTTGAAAAAAAAAAACTATCGTCCAAGTAATTTGATCCTAATTCTGTTTATAAATGGCATATAGTTTTATTAGGGACTAGCAAAAGATAAGCATGGGGATATGATGTGTATATATCTACGTAACCTAAAATATCTATTTATGCATATTCATAGTGTCATAGAATCATCATGCAATGTAAATATTGTATAACATAAATCATCATGCATTTAGGTTAATTTGTATAAATTGTATAGTAATTCGCCTCTTTTTGTAGTTAGGGATAGGACAATATTTATGGGGGCCTCAGATTGAAGATCCAACCGTATGGATCTAATCAAGGCGATGATCGGAGTTCAACGACTCCGAGAGCCCCGATCGGAGTTCAACGACGTGCGGTAGAGATAAGCGCATAGCTATAGCGACGTGCGTCTATAGTGATGCACGTATCGATCATTAAAGGCAACAGACTTAAATTTTGAAAGATAAAATGCCCCTTTTGCCCCCATGTATACAACTATATAAAGGCCCTGCATCCTCCACTTTTTCTTCATCCCTTCCATCATCTCTCTCCCTCTCTAAAACCTAAGAACTCAAGTTCTAAAGCTCACTCTAGTGCTCCCAAGCTAGGGGAAGCTCCGTAAGAGTAAAAATACAAAATTTTTCACCTCTCATCTCCTTCACAGAGCTCTCGCCAGCCATCTTCTCGCCCTCGTTCTGGAATTGGATCCCACGACGCCGACGCCTTGCCTCACCCCCGGTTCATCTTTCAAGCAGCCATTGAGGAGGATAACTTCTCACCCCCTTCTCTTTATCACTTTCTAGATTAGATTTCCTGCTTTCTAGTTGTAGTTGTAATGACATTATTCTTAGTATAAAAGTTGTTTCTCTCTCTCTCTATTTCTCTTTCTCTCTCTCTCTTTTTATAATTTAGTGTTTATATTGCAAGTAGGATTACGATCATTATGAATGTCTCATTTATAAACAAAAATTACAAAAATATATATATATATAACTGTGGATTTTAAATTGACGTACCTTTAAAGTGTTCGACCCGGGACTCATTCTGAGTTTCAGTAAAAATTATTTGATTGATGGATTTTCTTGCGAATTGCACTACAACGATGAGTTTTCTAAACACAAATCTTTTCACAACGAATTTCCGCTACATTACCCCCTAATACTAACCTTAACTAGATTTCCCTTAGCACCCAGTTAAGGGTACTGCAGGAAACAAGATAAGATTAGTTGGTATATCGGAAAAGAGTAGGAAGAAGCAAGCAATCAAAATTTTACCGTACAAGGTTACATGTAACAAGTAAACCTAAGTTGTGATCAAATCTTCAATAACATTCCTTAGTTCAGTATTTCACCGAATTAAAGTTAATCGAGTCTTATGGCATGCTACAAAGGTAATGCATCATGCATGTAAGGGAGGCATACATACACTTCCTACATTGTCCGTATAACATGATCATAAGTCTCGACGGACGAGTAATTTGACATAGTTTAACTCAGAGGACTTTTACCTTAGGGATTAGAATACCTAATGTTTTGCCTCACATGCATTTTTTTTCTTTAGCAAGTATGCATCTAAATAATAACTCATTTGAACAATAAAGAAATTCAACAAAAAATTAAAATATAATTCAATTAAATTAAAAAGATTGAATGCATAAATACCTCTGATATGTCCATATTTATTTACATAATTTATGCTTAACTAATGCTAGTTTAAGGGTACATTAGGTTGCATTGCATTAGATTAGATTATATTAGTCACATTATAGCATTGTATAAATCTTACACATGTAATTTTATTGTTACTTACATCTAGTGCTTTGCTATTTTTGCTTATACATATGCAGATGGCAGGTATAAATCAGATTAAAGTGTAACAAGGAGGAGAAACTAGATTGAGATAAATTACATAGAGAGATTGAGCTATTTTTCCAAACCCAAACTTGATTAGACCTTAACCTATTTAGAAATCTAATTCCCATACCCACTTACATTTATCCAAACTACCAAACAAATTCCCATGTATATTTTGCCCACCTTTTATTTAATCCCATTTTATCCCCTCAACGTACCCATGCACATCACTCCACGCCCAATATCCCCACAACATCCGATCTTCCCATTCCACCAAACTCAACTCAATTCCATCTGACCTCCAACGAATATCCTCTTCCCTCCCATTAAAAGAAAACAAAAAAAAGAAAATCCATCCAATTTATCCCCTCTCCACCGACTTCACAAAAAAAAATCCCCTTAATTCACACATCTCCATCCAACAAACTCCCTACGTACACCCATATCCCTTCCATTGACATATCCCCCTAACTACATCCACATAAACCTTCCACCCAACCATTCTCATCCCAACAAAAAAATCCCACCTTATTTTATCCCCTGTCCACTGAATCCCAAAACAAAAATCTCACCCCACATTATAAAAAGACCCCATGCATGTATTCCTTGGCCCACCCCTTCTCGCTCCACTCGCTCTTCCTGATCGTTCTCTCTCTCTTCCCTTCCCATGCAAATGCATGAAGCACCTGCGACTCCAGCTTCTCCTCTACCCAACGCCCGAGCTTCCTCCTTTCAAGCTCTTCTTGTGCAGCGATCTCCATCCACCTCTTCTCTCCGAGCATAGCAGGTCCACGTTCTCCCTCCTCTTCACCTTTCCTTCTTCCTCTTCCTTCTTCTTTTTCTTTTTCTTTTCCTTGCACGTCTCTTTCTTCTTTCTCTCTTCTCCATGTTCTCTTTCTTCCTCTCTCTCTTCACGTCCATCATCACCATCACATCTCTATTTTTTGCATTCTTTTTCTCGGTGCTTTCTTTTTGTTCCTAGGTTGCTCAACAAACTCCGCAAGTTCTTCGCATGTTCCCGCACTTCCACGACGGCTCTCTACGACCTCTCGCCTCTGCGACATTCTCCATCGACGACCGTCAACGACACTCTCCAACCCCATCATGATCTCGTTGGCCTTCTCCCCCACTCTCTGACTCTTCTTCTTGACATTCTCTATTTTCTCTATTTTCGTAGTATTCTGACTTCCTCGTAGTAATAAAACTTCTTATTTGCATTTACATATCTTTTCTGTATCTGTCTCCGTGCTTGTTTCATTTATTTATTTTTATTATAAAAATTAAAAAAAATAAAAAAATAGTGGACATGGTTAGGTTGGAAAATATCTAGATATCCCTACTTCCTTGTAAGACGACTCGTGCTCTCAACATTATTCTTGTATTTTTTGAAGATTTTATAAATTTAAAACGACATGTTTTTGTACCTACGATTACAGATTTATCATTATCATAATTTCACGGTCAGTTTTTGTCGTCGTTGCCGGGGAGGTACATATTCGAAATATTTTCTTTCCTGACTTAGTATTCGAGAGCCTCATATCTTTCTCTATTTGTTTGCAGGTACCAAATACATGAGACAAAATCTCGACGGGTTGCAAAAGCGAATCACGGAGGTGGAGATTCGCGTAGGTGGCATGTGAGCAAGGCACACGAGGTGCGGTGTAGTTTAGAATATTTTTATTTTTCTTTTAAACTATTTGTATTAAGTATCTGGTGATAGTGTATTTTGGACTGTATTATTTTGGATTGTGGACTATCTATCTCTCTACCTCTCTCTCTCAACTTCGTAGTTAGATTGTTTGCTTGTTTGCTTGCATTGAAAAAAAAAATAAACAAAAATCCATCATGCTTATCTAGAAGTTGTATACTCTTAGGCATTCACGATAGAATTTGCATAAGCAGCAATTAGATTTTTTTTATTACATGCATTGCATCTGCATTATGAAGATTGCTGGAGACAAGAACGTCCTTCGTTACCCTTCTGAGCTACCTGCATCTATCTCTATCTCTCTCAAGACTTAACTGAAAACCTCTCTTATTTGCATTGAAAATGCCTTTAAGTGAGAGCATTATAAAACTCAATAATCAATGGTGAAATTCTAAAATTCACTTCACGAGTACTGAAAGGCCTTGATTGCGATTTTACCATGGATGTTGCTTGACACTTCTCTCGCACTAAGCACATACTTTAGGCATCGCACTAGGTCTCGATCTCTTAAGGCTATAGGCAACGATCTCTTTATTGGTGCAGACCCTCCTTGTTTGGTCATGAATGAGGAGATTTATGAAATGGTCATCGTAGTACACTATCCAAATCGCACAACAAACACTTAAATTTGTAAAACTTAGAATCAGAAGTGAGTCTAAGGTCGTTCGTAGGTAGCAAATATGAAATCTACGCACTAACTTAATTCAGAATAAATGAGCACAGTAAATCAAGCATTAGATAAAAGATATGCAATGAATAAATTGCTCACATTGATATTCAAATATAAAGCATGTACCTCAAAAGATCCTTGGGATAAAAAGAATTAGAGAAACAAAACAATGGTGATTTGAATCACCAATTAAATCTTCTTAATTAAGCATGCATCCCAACCATTCAATTCATTCAAATAAATCAACAGTGCCTCAATCAGATAATCCAGGTCAACTTAAGCACTTAAATGTCAAGCACAGAGTTTCACCAGATGTCAGCCTCCTTTCTCAGATAGCTTATGTGCTAAGGCACTAAGCCTCAGTAAGCATACAAGAACAACAGCCTCTCAAGGTCATCTCAAGCACAGCACAAGACCAACCTTCCCCTTCCTCAAAGGCTAATTATCAAAGCCTTCTCTTTAGCACGCATCCCAAGGCATGCATGCACGGATCTTAGAGCAAAACCCTCCCCCTTCCTCTCATAAATTCCTCTTGATGTAAACACATCTATTTAGGTTAAAATGCCTATTCATGCATGTTCCTAGGCTTAGATTTGCATTTCATGTTATAAATATTGCATAGCATGCATCATTCTGCATTTAGAGTAGTTGTATATATTTTGGGTTAATTAGGTCCTTTTTATGGTTAGGAGAGAAGAGGATTTATTTCAGGGTCTTGGATGGACGATCGGACCGTACAGATCTGAGCAGGACGACGATTGGAGTACCGTAGCATCCTATGAAGTCTGAGGAAGATCAACGGCCAGGAGGGCAATGCGACATCCTTACGGGCTTCAGATGAAAAATACGACCGTACGGATGGATTCGGAGCAATGATCGTAGTCTGGAAATGCATAAATCATCTCAATCTGAGCACTGTGGCACCCCCTGCAACAAAAAGAAGAATGCACAGCCTAGATGGCTCCATGTGGTGCCATCCAGGCTACCCAACACCGGCCAGCATCATCCATGACCTTCATTCCCAGCAGTTGGATCTTGATCCAATGGTTAAGAAGCCTCCACACCGTGCGCCTCTTTGCGACTCAAGGGGAGCCCAGCGTAGTGGTTGAGCGCTCTCTACGGATCAAGGGGGTGCGGGTTTGAGGCCTGCGGATGCCTCAAATTAGAAATTGGGCACACAACCAGCGTATAGCCAGCGTGCGAGCGCGCGCGCGCAACCAGAGACGTGTGATGCGCGGGCTAGTTGCGGGCGGGCATGTGCTCGGTTGGCGCTAGAGTACAGTGATCCCTAAGCTGAACCTATAGTGACGCTTGCAGCCGTCACTAATTATTTGCACGCCAGCAAGACCAGCTGTGGGCGTGAGTACACAGCAACGACTTAGAGGTCACTAATGGTCCCATGCCTATTCTAGCCTCTTCTCCTCCATTATAAAAGGACCTACACCCCCTCTCTTCTAAGCCATCTCTACCTACTCTACTCCCACCTACTCCCAAGCTTTAGCAAGCCTACCAATGCTCTGTTAGAGCTTGCTCGCAAGCTCCCAAGGAGGCTATTAGTATAACGAACCTCTGCTCCACCAAATTCTCCTCCAACTTCCCATCCCCATTCATAGGTCACCTTGGAGCCATCCTCCCTCCTCCATTCTAGTAGCAGATCATCTCTGCCTTCTCACCTCCATTCCAGAGCTACGCTGAAGCTTTCCTCTACCCGATGTCCTCCCGCTTCTCACCTCCATCATTCTGCTTCCCAACTCCTTCATCCGAGCTTCCGCCGGGCACCGTCGTCATGCCGAACAACCGTTCGAGAGATTTCTTCTCACCTCCCTCTCTTTTTCTATTTTCTATATTATTGTAATTGACATTTATGCAATATATCAGATTCAATTCTATCTCTCTCTTGTGATTGATTGTCATCTTATTTCAAAAACAAAAAAAAAAACAAAACCCTAAAACACCAAAAAGAAACAAATCGAAGTGTGATTTTCATACAAAGTAAACGTCACCTCCTTATGTTAAACCTAGGACTCCCTTCGAGTTTTGGTATAAATTATATTTGATCACAAGTTTTGCAACTACGATGACGGGTTACTCGTAACCCTGATTTCAAACATGCGAAACCCGTGCAATCACCTCTTCTACTCTCTCAAATCCAGGGATAATCGGGTATATAGTCAGGTTACCAATTTGTGAACAGTATTGGCTATGGGACCAGGCCTGTGTGCATGTGTGCACGGGAGAGGTGTGCATTAGTGAGTGGCAGACCCAACACCCCGTGTCTCGGGAGATAAGCATATGGCAAGAAATCAACTTATACGCCTCTTCTCGTCTCAGTATCCACGATGTGGTACTATAGTATCAATCATTTTCTTCGTGCTAAGGTTACGAGGTTCTTTGCCAAATTGGGCACTTTCTTCACTGCTTCCTGCTTAATTGGAGTTGCAGTGCTGCTCCAGAAGGGAATCCACTTCAATTAGGAGTGGCTACAGGGTTTGTGTTAGTCGACAGACGGCAGACGACACCAGAGATGGTGGCGGCAATGGCAAGCGGATGGCGAGACCTGCAAACATGAACACAGGCTTAAAAGCCCTAGTTAGAAGGTCCAGCAGGATCGTCGTGAGGCGAGGAATTCGATGGTGGCATTGATTTGGTGATCGGGTGTGTGTCGAGGTCTGGCAGAGTTGAGGAGGGTGTGCGAAGGAGATGGAGTGTGGTAGGAGTTTTGAGGGTGTGAACCCCTCAATTTCTTAAGGGGTTTTAGTGGGCATTAGGTGGCGATGCTTTTGGAGGTGGTTGCATGGAGTTTAGTGTAGTGTGGAGTGTGGAAGGCTTCCTCGGAGCGTTGCCAAAGCAGAGGAAGACAGAGGGGAAAAGGATGTGTTGGCGGTCAAATTTGGATGAGAAGAGAGAAGAAAGGGTCTGGAGAGGGAGAGGAAGTGGTTGGTCCTATCTATAGGATGAATGGGGGAGAAATTGATGCTAGCTTTGATTGGTCAGCATCGGGGAAGACGAGAACTCCGTTGTGGGGAAGTGGCGATGACGACGAGGTAGATGGCCTCTGCTTTGGTCAGCGAGAGGCGGATGAAGAAGAGGGAGGTCGTGGCTTGGCCAATTTGGCCGTTGGCTAGCCTGAAGTAGTTGTCAAGGAGGGTCGCTAGAGTCAAGCCAGAGGGTGGTTGGAGAAGGGAAGAACTGGAGGTTTTGGGCCTAAACTCAATTAAGGAGCTCAGTTTCTCAAGAGGGACCTAGTTTCTCAAGAGGGACCTATTTAAAGGCCTCAGAGGGTGTTCCAAGCAAGGTAGGAGGCTTGGCAAATTCGTAAAGTTAGGGAAAAGGATCCCTGAGATTGGGAGAGTTCACTGAGGATTCTAGAGCAAATTAAGGTCCAAAACCTGGTCCAATCGATAGAGAATCTCTCAAGGATTCTCCTTTTCAATTTTAGGAGGATTTGGGTGAGAATCGAGCGAGAAAACCTCGCTTGAATCTCGACGGAGGAGCTCTGTTCACACTAATGGCAGTAGGGACCTATTTGAAAATATGATGATAAAGTTAGGGACATGATTGTAAATATTTCAAAAGTTGAGGGGCTAAATGTAAGAAATAAAGTTTGAAGAGCTAAATTACAAACTAGGACAAGATGAACTCTGATTGGGCCTAAATTTTGGTACAAAACTAATTTGGACGAAGGAATCTAGTGATGAAGTTGGATTTGAGTTTTGACCAAGTTTAACTGGTCAATTTGTGCAAAACCCAAATTAGGGTAAAATTCCGTCTGAGACTCTATTAAAGGTCAAAATAAGTTCAAATGGTCAAACCAAGGATACCAAACAGCATAGAATATTTTTTTATAACTTTTAGGAGGTTTAGATGAATTTTATCCTGACCAGAACCATATTAATTTAAGCGAGTTTGAAATTAGGATTTTAGGTGCTGTTGTGGCTCTCGAAACACGTGAAACCCCGTTTCTGTCTATGTGGACCCACTCATTGGACTTTAATGCTCATTTGACCTTAGATTAACCCCTGTGAAACCCTGTGGTTACTTTCCATTCATGATATGCTGTTAAAACTGTAGAATTAACCCTGATTTCATGTTTTTTTCTCAAAATGGATCTGAGTGGATTTATGACTCTCAGGCGATTATGTATGAGCATTTTTCACTTGATTATGACTAAATAAAGTTAGTTATGGCCCATGATGGTGTTACCATCACTCCTACTTTGCTTTGTGGTGGTGATCTTTGACGGGTCGACTTTCCGCTTTGCAATGTAGTATTTAAGTGGTGGAAAAATCGATTAATCAACAAAAAAAATAACCACTAACAGAAGAGTGGGTCGTGTCCACAGGGAGACAATTATGCAATAAAATCTCAATTATTTTATATTCTTTCGGTAAATTGCGAAATCCCTATTCAAATCTAACATAAAATGCGATGGAAAGTAGATTCACAATAACTTAAAAAGATAAGGGTATATGTGCAGTTTTCCTTCACTGAAATCTTCAATAAATATATGATGATTTTATGTAATTTTCACTTGACATATACTAGAGAAAATTAGTGCACAGGTTAAGCCCAAAACCAATCTTGAAATAGGTGAATATCAATAACATGCAATTATCAGAAAATATGAGTGTGCATGCGCAATTTTACCAAAATAAAATAATAATAAATCAAAAATCAAATTCTGGTGGCAATGGCAGTGAATGCAATTTTTAATCTCAGAGAAAACAGAGCATTTGCTCTCTCTCATCCTCGCGAGAGAGAGAGAGCACCGGCGGGGCTTTCATAAGCAAGGGAGGTTGGCGAGGACAAGGTTGATCTGATGGAGGTTGCGGCGTCGACGGAGATGGCTGGAGGTGGCCGGCCGACGGAGGAGAAGAACGCCGGAGAGGCTGCTGCTACCGTGAAGTCACTGCTTGAGAGGGGCACGCGGAGGTGTGCGCCTGCGGGCGTGGCCTGGTAGAGGCGGATGGGCGCACGCCTGCAGGTGTGAAGGCGTGCAGCAGGAAGGAGGGCGTGCAGTGGTGAAGGCGCGCAGCACCTGCGAGCGCGGCTGGAGGATGAAGGCGGGTGTGCCTGCGAGCGTAGGTGGCAGTGCGGAGCAGCGCCTGCGGGCACCTGTAGGGGCGAGGGCGGTGCAGGCTGGTGATTGGAGAGGGGCACGCCCTGTTGGAGCGGGTGAGGCGAGGGCGATGCTTGCAGGCTCCAGAGAGGTGCTGTGCGGTGGTTGCGCTGGATGGAGCGGTTGGAGGGGGAAGCACCTACGGGCGCACACAGATCACAATTGACAATTTGGTGCCTGCGGTGTAGAGTGCCTGCGCTGGAGTGCCTGTGGTGCGGCTGGAAGGAGCACTGCAGATGGGCGTGCACCTGCGAGATGGGGTGCTGGTTGGAAACACTGGATGGAGAGCGTGGTGGTCGGTGTGCGCACTGTCACTGCACACAGCGGCATGGGAAAGACGACGGTGATGCTCGTTCAAGCCATGGTGCACTCTGGATCCACAGTGTACACTGGGGTAGTTCCCCGCAAGGGGGAAGATGCCAATGCCCTCTCCTTTCTTCGCCTCCTCTCTTTAACTCCTCTCCTTTGCGCGTGCGTGAGTTAAGGGATTTTCAAATCCCTTAGCTATTTCTGGCCTTGTTTGTTGAGGGAGGGCAGCAGGAGATCAAGTAAGGAGTTGCGGCTGGCCAGATATGTGTTGGGGAAATTATCCCCCCCCCCTTCCTCTTTCCAAATATTATTCCTGTAGTCATAAAAAGGTAAATCATTACATATTAAGTTATAGAATAGATGTAAACCTAAATCATGATGCATGCAAACATTCTATAACTTAATGTAGTTATTAACAAACCTAAAAGATACAATTAAAGTTACTTAGGCATAATATTAATCCATTAAAATGAACTCATCAATATTGTCTTGTGACCCAATGTTTTGATACTTTAAGGAGGGGGACACCCCTTAAAGTAACAAAAGGGTAGTTAAGAGGCACCACATACGCATCGCCTCAAAGGAAGGGCTCACCCTACTTGTATACCTTAGTTCCGTCCTTGGAGTAACTTCTTACTAGATCACTTGAGAATATCATTTAAGTAAGATGTAGGTCTTAAGGCACTCCGTAGGTTGATTTAGGGTGCGTAACTAGTTGATAACTTGCTTGATCACATACAAACATTAAATTTTTGAGAAAAGTAAGTAAAATTCACTCTTATCTTGTGTTTGCTTGCTTGATTTCTTATCATGCATGCGTGGTACAAGATCAAGAAAACCAAGGTTAGAGGGGCATTTAGACTTCAAATCTAGGAGGAAACCTAATTCCAACGAGCCCTCAACAATGGATCCACTACTTCTTGACCAACCCAAGCCAAACTAGGAGGAGCTAATGGAGCAATTACATGAATAGTTTGAGTGGTGGTTCAACAATAGAAACAAAAACCAACCACAACCTCAACCCTTACGGGACTTTTACGATCCTGCATCTTACAATGCTGTACCTCATATAAGGGTTCCTGAGGATGATTCTGAACTCAAATCCCATTGGATAGGTCTTATTCAAAACCACTTCCATGGACTTAACACTGAAGACCCATTCCAACACATTGAAGATCTTACCACCCTTGGTAAAACTATAAAACCCAGGAACATGAATCTTGATGTCTTGATGATGAAACTTTTCCCCTTCTCCTTAAGAGACAAAGCTGCCCATTGGTATAGAACCATAAGGAAACCCATCAACACATGGGATGAGCTAAAGGATGCCTTTCTTAGGAAATTCTTCCCTATTGGGAAACAAATGCCCTTAGGAGAGCCATCACAACTTTCACTCAACAATCTAGGGAACAACTCCATGAAGCCTAGGAAAGATTTACTGACTTAGCCAGAAAATGTCCACACCATGGCATACCCAAGTGGCACTTAGTGCAAATTTTTTACCATAGACTTAATGAGCAGTTGAGAAATTATGTGGATGCAGCTTGTGGGGGCAACTTTTTAAATAAAGATGAGGATAGTGCACACGATCTATTTGAAAGCATGAGTGAAAACTCCCTCAACCAAGCCTCTATGAACACCTTTGGAAGGATTAATCAACCAAGAGGAATGTATGAACTCCAAACTAACCCAAATAAGGTTGACTTAGAAAAGCTTTGTGAGAAGCTGGGAACCACAATCTCTAAGAAGTTCGATGAATTTCTTAACACAATCAAGACCACCCAATCCATACCCAATCAGGGGACACACTCCTCCCCACTCTACTATGCACAGACTCCCGCAAGAGAGCATCTTCACATTCTAAATCTGACCCACTCTGCGAGCCTGAGCTATTAGGACCCCTCCTATGGAGCTCAACAAGGAACCTTTGTTCCTGCTTATACTGATTCTTCCTATTCGATCGACCCATCCTCAAGATTCGAGGATGTTCAGGCCATCCAAGAATACTCTAAGAATGATCCCTTCTCTAATACTTACAATCCTAGATGGCATAATCATCCAAACTTCTCTTGGTCCAATCAAAAGGCAGGACAAGTGCCCCACTAGACCCAGATGAGACAACCTTATCTTAATTCTTTCAATCAAGGTCAATCTTCAAGGCAAAGCTATGTCCAAAGTCTCCCTCCACCCACCCAACTGACCCAAATGAAATCTTTGATTAAAATGATGAATGAGATATTGACTAAGCAACAAGAGAAGGACTCAGGAGGACATGAATGAGATTAAGGGGCAACTTAGCCAGCTTGTTGACTCTAGACAACATGGGACCCTACCATCACAACCCATCCCAAACCCTAGGAACATCCAAAATCGCAATAATGCAAACTCAGGTTTTAACCAGAAATGCCTCAACAGAACCAAGTTAACATGATGAACCAGGCACCACCAAGGTTCAACCAAAACCCACAATAGGGTCAACCAATTTTACCAAACCTCACTCAAAACCCAAATGCAATGGTGAATGCCATTACATTAAGGAGTGGGACCACCACCCAGGATCCCGTGTGGCCAACACAAAATGATTTCAATCATGAACAAGAGGATGGAAAATTAGAGGATGAAAAATTTAATATTGAAGATGATAATCTTGAGGCTCAAGAGCCCAAGGTTGAAATACTCACCCATATCCCGTTCCCTGAAGCCTTAGAAAAACCAAAACCAAAAAGGAAGAACCTATCTAGCAATGAGGAGTTGCTTGAGTTGTTTAAACAGGTCCAGATAAACATCCCACTTCTCGATGCTATCAAACACATTCCTGCCTATGCTAAATTCCTCAAAGACTAGGACCAGGCTAGGACCAAGTCACCTAGGAAGATGGTTCTTTCTGAGCATGTGAGTTCTATAATTCTAAAGAATCTACCTCCTAAGAAGAAAGATCCTGGAGCCCCATTGATTTCTTGCATCATTGGAGACATGACTTTTGAGAAGGCTCTACTTGACTTAGGGGCATCCATAAACTTGATGCCTATTGTGCTCTATGAGATATTTAGACTCGGTGATTTGAAACCCACCGATGTTACATTGCAACTAGCTGATCGATTCATTAAAACTCCTCTGGGGGTAGTGGAGGATGTGATAGTCAAGGTCAAAGACTTCTATTTCCCTGTTGATTTTCTCATCCTTGACATGGAAGTACCGAAGAAACTACACAACACACCCATCATCTTAGGAAGACCCTTTCTAGCCACTACTAAAGCTAATATTAACTGTGAAACTAGAAGAATGGAGATTGCCTTTGGAGATCAAAAGATGCAACTCAATATTTTTAAGGCATCTTGAACTTTCGATGACGAGTGTGATTTGATTGAGGAACTTGGCAAAGTAAATAAAGTGATTAAAGAGTCCATGTCGATCCATTTGGTTAAAGAACCCATAATCGAAGAGGACCCACAAGAGGTTCATCCTACATTTAACACACAACCTCCTTGGACTTTTCAAGTGGATAGACTACCTAATTCACCCTCTGCACCCCTCTCACCCTTTTCCCTTGTCCCAACATAACTTAAACTGAAACCATTGCCTGCTACCTTGAAGTATGTGTTCCTAGGACCAAACCAAACTCTTCCTGTGATTATTAATGCCAAACTAACTAGGGAACAAGAATGTAGACTCATTTAAGTCTTGGGAGATCATAAAATGGCAATTGGTTGGACCATAATTGACCTCCGAGGAATTATCCCCTTCTACTGTACTCACCACAATTATCTTGAAGAGGGAGTTAAACCTTCTCACTAGTTACAAAGAAGATTAAACCCAAATATGCAAGAGGTTATGAAAAAAGAGATCATTAAGTGGCTTAATGCAGGAATTATCTACCTCTTATCTAATAGCCCTTGGGTTAGCCTTATTCAGATTGTTCCCAAGAAGGTTGGTTTGACCGTGATCGTTAATGAGCATGGGGAGTCTATACCAACTAGGGCAACGTCCTCGTGGAGAGTTTGTATTAATTATAGGAAGCTAAATTCAGCCACTAAAAAGGATCATTTTCCCTTACCATTCATTGATTAGATTTTGGAGAAGTTAGCTGGTCAGAAATACTTCTATTTTCTAGATGGCTATTCAAGATATATTCAAGTAGCCATAAGTCCTGAAGATCAGGAGAAGACCACATTCATGTACCCTTATGGCACTTTTGCTTTCTGTAGAATGACATTTGGTCTTTGTAATTGATGAGAGCCTCATCATGAGCCCTAACTAGCTCATTTTGACCTAAGAAAGAGAATAAAATCTCCTACATAACCTAGAGAAGGGCTTAATTGAAGGAATAAGTGTTCTGAAAAGAAAACATGAAATAAAGGTTAAAACTGTAATTTTACCATTGCAGTACATAAACGGGATTTCTTAGAGGCAAACATAGGTTAAATAGTATGAATAAGATAAAACGTGGGTTGGTTCAATCAGAAATGGGTTTATGTGCAAACCAGGAATTAAATGACATTTTGTAACCCTAAAACATACCTGCTTAATTCAATAAGGTTATGGTCAGGATAAAAATCAAGTAAACCCTCTAAAATTCATGAAAAGATATCCCCTATGGTTTAGAACATTCAATTTGGCCTTTGGAACCTAGTTTGACCTAGATTGGGGTCCTAGCTCATCAATTGACCTAATTTGGGTTTTTATGCAAAAATTCTAGTCAAACGTGGTAAAACCTAAAATACAACTTCACCATTGGATTCCTTAGGTCAAAATTAGGTTTGTACCAAAATTTGGACCTAAAGGGAGGTCATCTTGAACTACTTTGCAAATTAGTACACCCAATTACATTTTGGTCCCTATCTTTCGAAAACCATTGCACAGACCCCCCTAACTTCCTTGCCACTCTTACAAGAAGGTCCCTCCACCATTAATGGGGAGAAATCCTACTCTGGCGAGGAATGGAGGGGGAATACTGCCTTATTCCTCAGAGATCTCCTCCCAGATTTGTAAGGAAGATTCTCTGAGGAATTCCCTTCCATCTGAACTCGATCCTAATCCCTGATTTGCACCCAATCTCTCATGCGAACACACGAGAGATTTGAGTCTCTTAACTAATTCCACCTCTGGTAAGGATCCTATGCTTGGAAGCTTGTCTTCCAAGCACAGGAGTCCTTGCCTATGCCTATAAAATGAACCTCAGCTCCGACCGCAACTCCTCAGCTCAACTTGGCCAGAATTCCATCTCAAATTCTTCTTCTTCTCCTCCGGCAAAGTGCTCCAGCGAGCTCCGACGAACCTCCCTCCTCTATTTCGTCGCTCTGCCACAATACCAGTGGCAGAGCTGTCCTCCCCATCCTCCTCCGCGTCGCGCAACACCTGCGTGAGCATCCCTAACCCCGTCGTCGCTGCCGTCTTCCTCCACTGGATGCCTTCTTCTTCAGCGACAGCAGGTACTGCCAGCTGCCCTTTCTCCCCCTTCGTCCACTTAATTAGGTTAGAACCGTTCGTCTCCGTCCCCTCTTCAATTCCCCTCAACCTATTTCACGAAACACCCCTCAACAGCCACGGTCCACCGCCATCTTCCCCATCTTCGGCCACCCTCCGGTGAGACGCATCCGTCACTCTGCACCCCCACACGTCTCACCACCCACCTCACAACTTCCGCCACACTCCACTGAACATCATCCACCCACTCACACACCACCTACACCACCACAAACACCCCCCGACCTAACCCATAAATACGGCCACAGAGCGACCTAGGAAAGCATGCCTAGGCCGCCCCGCGGCCTGCCACCTACCACCTCACCTTCGCCGTGAGACGACGAAGGTCCTCCTGTGGTATGATAGAGCCGCAAGGCCCCTTTTGTGTCGTGTAGGGTCTGAGCACCAGCACCATTAGCGACGGCTCGAGGAGGTTGCAAGCTCACTCCAGGCTGAAGCACTTCAGGGTCCTAGGTCCAGCAGATTTGGGGAAGTCTCGCGTAGTCAGTTGTCCCAGCAATTGGCGCTGCGAGAACTGCAGCTATTGCAATTGGAAGGAAGATCTCCTATGGGCGTGTGAGCAACAGTGGGTGGAACATTAGTCCCACCTCGTGAACCTGTGAGTGAGGTGCACGCAATAAATTGATTTTGTGTTCTCAGCTCTTCGCCTCAAGACACACATGGGGTGAGGTCCCTCACCTATACACGCCTCGTCCGTGAACTGATCCCGCAGACCTGGCAACCTGACCCGACTATCCTCCTGAGCACTCCTCGCACACCACACCCATGTCGGTGCACCTGGACCTGGCCACGCAACCCGACCCGATTACCCGACTCTGGGAGAGCGTACTGAAGAGTGATATACAGAGAGAGAGAGACGCGAGTGTGGGTAGAGGGGTAGGTTTTGCTCTCTTCGGTTTGTGTAGGGAAGGAGAAGGAGAAGTGAAGCTGACACTTAGTCGCAGAGGAAGAAGAGAAGGAAAGACAAGGAAGAAGGAAGAGGTGATGCCAAAAAGAGAAAGGAAGTCAGAGAGCTAAGGCTGAAGAAGGAAGAAGAAGGAAGAAAGAAAGGGAAAGACAAGCAGAAGTAGAAGAAGAAAAGCTGAAGCCAAGGGAAGCAGAGCCAAGGTCAGAAGAAGAAGAAGACCCGCAGGGAAAAAGAAGGAGAAAGACACTGAAGAAGAGAGGCAAGGCAGAAGATAGAGGAAAATAAGAAGAAAGGCAAGAGAACTGCAGAGAAGAAACAAGGAAGAAGAAGCACACGACTAAAGAACAGAAGAAAGAGAGGAAAATCAGAGAAAGTCAGAAGAAGAAGAAGAGAAAGCAGATAAGAGAAGAAAGAAAACATCTTTTTAAGACGTCTGATCCCATGATTAGATGTCCAATTTCTCTATTTTTACCACAATTAACCTTTAAACTCATGCATATATATTCTGAATTAAGTTTGAGTAATTAAGTGTTCAATTACATTATTGAGATTAGTGAATATATTCCATTTGCTCCCTATGTTCGACCTTGGATACTTATGTTTTCGAGTAATAAATTCTTATTTGTTGATAATGCTTGGTCACCTATATTACGACGTTACTAACTGTTAAAACACAATCAAGCCGCGTGAATAGTAATGCACCCGTGACTTTTCAAATGTGCATGATGGCAATATTTGCAGAGATGATCGAAGACTTTATGGAGGTTTTTATGGATGATTTCTCTGTCTTTGGGGACTCTTGTGATTCCTGTTTATCCCACCTCCAAAGAGTAATGAAGAAATGCATTGAGGTGAATCTAGTTCTAAGCTGGAAAAAGAGGCACTTTATGGTCCAAGAAGGAATCGTATTAGGACATGCGGTCTCTGATAGGGAAATGGAGGTGGATAGAGCTAAGGTTGATTTGATCACCAAACTCCCACCACCCACGTCCGTTAAGCAAGTAAGATCTTTTCTAGGACATGTGGGTTTTTATAGGAGGTTCATTAAAGACTTCTCAAAGATTGCTAGACCTCTAAGTAACCTTTTAGCTAAAGACCAAGCCTTCCACTTTGATGATCTTTGTCTTAAGGCCTTTGATTCACTGAAGAAATCTATTACTCAAGCACCAATCTTACAACCACCTGATTGGGACTCACCTTTTGAGATCATGTGCGATGCCTCTGATTATGCTGTTGGTGCTGTCTTAGGTCAAAGAATAGAGAAGAAACCTGTTGTGATTTACTACGCTAGCAAGACTCTTATTGATACTCAAAAGAATTATACCACTACTGAAAGGAGTTGTTAGTAGTTGTCTTTGCTTTAGAAGAGTTCAAAGCTTACCTTCTAGGATCCCATGTGATTATCTATACTGACCACTCCGCTCTGAGACACCTGTTAGCTAAGAAAGATGCCAAACCAAGGCTAATTAGATGGATCCTCCTGCTTTAGGAATTTAACTTAGAGATTAAAGATAAAGCAAGAGCGCAGAATGTAGTGGTCGATCATTTATCTCAGATTTAGTTGAGAATCCACATCCAACCATACCTATTGCTAATTGTTTCCCAAATGAGAGTATCTTAGCCATTTCAGAGGCCCAAACCCCTTAGTATGCTAATATTGTGAATTACTTGGCTATTGGGCAAATACCTAATGATTGGTCAAAGTAGAGAAAAGATAAATTTTATTTTGAGGTCAAGTGCTATGTATGGGAGGATCCAGAATTGTTTAGACTTTGCACTGATCAGATTATCCATAGATGTGTTCCCGAGAATGAAATCACAGTATTTTGACATTTTGCCATAATTCTGCTTGTGGGTGACACTTCTCAAGGAAGAAGACGGCCGCTAAAGTGTTACAGAGTGGATTTTATTGGCCTAGCATTCACAAAGATGCCCGCACATTCTCTAAGTCATGTCCCGTCATGTCCCCAATGCCAATCTATAGGAAACATGACTAGGAGATACATGATGCCCTTGAACCCCATATTAGTGGTTGAGATCTTTGATGTTTGGGGTATTGACTTTATGGGACCCTTCACATCATCCTTTGGATATTAGTATGTCCTCATAGCTGTGGATTATGTGTCCAAATGGATTGAGGCAATCCCAACTAAAACAAATGGTCACAAGGTTGCTATGGAGTTTATTGAAGAACATCTTTAGCCAGTTTGGGATGCCAAGAGCCATCATCAGTGATGGACCTAGTGGAATGTCACTGTACCATTTAGTGTTTGGTAAGGGCTGTCACCTCCCCGTAGAAATAGAACACAGTGCTTATTGGGCAATTAAGGCATGCAACTATTATTTGGATAAAGCAGGAAAGTATGGGAAGTTGCAGTTGACTGAGCTTGAGGAGATTCGTAATGATGCTTATGAGAATGCCTGGGTTTATAAGGAGAAAACCAAAGCTTTCCATGACATGCAAATATCTAGAAAAAGCTTTGAACCTAATTAGAGGGTTTGGTTGTTTGATTCCAAGTTACGTTTATTCCCAAGAAAGCTCAGGTCAGGATGGAACGACCCTTATACTATCACATATCTTTTCACATGGAGCCGTTGAGATCACAGACCCAAAGACATGTCAAACTTTCACTGTGAATGGTCAGAGACTGAAACCTTACATTGAGAACATTGAACCTGGGCTTGTCCTAAAGAAGGTAGCACTTTTATACTGCTGAGAGGTGCATGCCCAGCTAAAGGCATTAAACTTAGTGCTTGTTGGGAGGTGACCCAACTTAGTTTTGCTTATACATAGTA
This sequence comes from Thalassia testudinum, assembly GCA_037157565.1. Lineage (NCBI taxonomy): Eukaryota > Viridiplantae > Streptophyta > Magnoliopsida > Alismatales > Hydrocharitaceae > Thalassia > Thalassia testudinum. Next base: position 146,385,578 of record JAZHRO010000031.1, on the reverse strand, counting down.
GATTAATTTCTCTTCATGTTGGAGCTAGTGTTTAAAACAAGAATAATTAAGAGCTAATGTTGATGGGCTTTTGGTCAATGTTAGAGAAATACGTTGCAGTACAATTGACAAATTGCTTCCCAACAAATAAAATTTATAACACGAATATCTAAAATGAAGTCTGAGGTCGAACACAGGGAGCAAATATGGAATTCACATGCTAATCTCGATTAAAATATAAATGAGCACAAGAAATAAGTAAAGAATAATGATATTCAATGAATGCTAATCTGTTACATTAGATATTCAATATATAACATGAGTATTTCAAGACTTTAAGAGACCAAAAAGATATTTAAGATAAAATAATGGTGATTTGAATCACCAATTATTAGTCTTAATTAAGCACATATCAATTACTCAAATGAATCAACTAAATGAACAGTGATCAGATGTCTACTTCTCAAGTCAGATGACTTAAATGTTGCCTGCTATAGTGCTTTCAAGAGAACTTTCTCTGTTGTTCTTCTTCTTCTTTCTTTCCCTTCTCTTCTCTGGCACGACCCCTTCTTCTTTCATAAGCCTTTTCTTCTTCTCTTCCTTCAGGTCTTCTCCTTCAACTTTCCTTAAGGCTTCTTCTCAGGGTCTTCTCCTTCCTAGCGACAAAGTGTCGCACATCTGCATAGAGGAGCAAAACCCACCCCTCCCCTGCTCTCTCTCTTTCCTTCCTTTCCTTCTCTCTCAGAAATTCGAACCTTAGTCGGGTATTCGGATAGGCGTAACCAGGACTAGGGCTACATGCATGGGGTCATAGTTGAGGAGTGAGTAGGCGGGTCGGGTCAGTGTAAGGGTGAAGGGACCTCACCCCATGTGTCCTGAGGCGAACAACCAATATCACAAAATCAATTTATGCTACAGCAGTTGCTCTTCAACGAACGATGTGGGACTATTCCCACACCTTCTTGTTCACGTGCATCTGCAGAAGGCTTCCTCGTTCAATTGACGCAATTGTAGAAGGCATGGCTCTCAATTGAAGACCTGGGCACACTCTTGGACTAATTCCGCACCACTTGGAGCAAAGACCAAGAGCTAACATGGCCTTGAACATGAAGAACAACATCGGCAATAATGGTGGCGATGGCGGAGACCAGCGAACTCCTGAAAACAAGAACACGGCCTTGCAGCCAAGTTAAACCAGCTCAGAAGCTTCACAAGGAAGCGGCGAGGGCATTGGTGGCGGTGGCGCGCTGCAAGGGTGGTCGAAGATGGCTAGCGAAGGCAGAGGAGGTCGCGTGAAGTGGGTTTGTTCGATGGGTGGTTTGAGTGGTCGAGAGGATGAATAAGAGAGGGGTTTTGATGGTGGATGGACGGCGGATCTTTTGGGAGGTTTGGCGAGGTGTGTGGAGGTGTGAGGTGACGGGTAGACCTCGCTGGAGAGGTGGTCGGAGAGGAGGGAGATGATAGTGAACGGAGTGTCGAGGGTTTGTTTTTAGGTTTTGAATAATGGAAACTAACCTAAGGATCTAAAGGAACTTAACTACCCTAATTTAATTGGACAAAAGGGGGGATTTTCCACGCCGGTGGTATGTCGGATGTGGAGGAGATTGATTAGCCCATATTTGTGGGCTATTTAGGTATTTAAATGCCTAGACATTAAGTTAACTTTAACATGTATTTAGCATGCATTAGGATATAAATACATTAATTATAGATTTGTTTCATGCATCGCATTTTTATGTAAATTAGGTCCTAGAGTGCATGGTTTTTAATTTAGTTTGCATTTAGTGGGAATTATACATAATACATGCAATTAGATATTTTATAAGGATTTGTCTATAAATAAGCCAATGTTTATTATATTTCTCATCTTCTTTTTCGCAAGAACGGCTCTGCCTCTCCTCCTCCAACCATACCTCCTTAATGGCCATGAGAAGCTGATCTGCTCCCGCCTCTCCATTTCAAAACTATGTAGACTGCTACAAGAGAGGGGGAGCTGCTACCATGCTCAGGGAGACTCCGCCCCGACTCCACCACTGTGCGTCTCCAAGGTCAAGCATCGCTACACTGTGGGCCGGTCGGGTGACAAACCGCCGCGTCAATTCGGCAAGCTCGGCCATCACCGTGCACATGCATCTCCGACGGCCACGCAACCATCACCGTGCAACCACCAGATCACCTTCCCTGTCCACGCACCACCAACACCATCTTCTTCTTCTTTCTTCTTCTTCCTTTGTTTGTTTTCACCAAAAAGAACCCATATAGTCATCACCATCTCCACCGCCTCACAATGCACATAACCCTCCTCTTCGCGCGCACCTACAGATCCATCGCGCGACGGAGCCACCCTCGCATCCGTGCCAAAGCAGGGTCGGTGTCCCCCTCGCCAACTCACTGTGCAGCTACGCGCACGCGTGCCTGATGCACGTGCAGCAAAAGCATGGGTGCACAACTCTTTGCGCCTCCTCGCCTCAACTACGCGCATGCACCCCTTCGAGTGCATCTCCACACGCACCGCTACCCTCTTCAGCTATGTGCCCCCGCACGCCCGCACCCCTTGCAACGCGCCGTCACCACATGCCCAACGCCGCCTGCAACACTCCAAGTTGCTGCTCCAGCAGCAATAGAGCACCCCCCCCACCGGCCCTCATCTCTAGCCCACACACGCAAAGCACGCACTACTCCAGTAGCTCTACCACACTCGCAGCAGCACCACACTCCGCGCATGTGCAGTCCCTCGCTGCGCCTCCTCGACACCAGCCCATCCACTCCATGCGCTCACGCGCTACTGCAGCAACAGCAGCTTCCCATGCACAGCTAGCAAACCTCCTACGCGATTGCATGTGCCTCCAACAAGCAGCCACTGCCCTCCTCTCCATGCGCATCATGCACGACCAACAGACCTCCTGCGCCACTCGCTTGGAGCTCTTCCCAATAGCAGCAGCCACTGGAACCCATCTCCTTGACCCCTCCATCCAACCACCTCCGGCCACCTTGCGACTCGCCACCGCCACCACCGCAAAGCCCTCGGCTCACTCATCTCCTCCGCCAAATCTCGCCTCCAGCCAAGCCCTCCTCAATGCGTGAGATCCTCGCAACAAAATCCTCTATTTTGCTTGTAATGAAAATTTACATTTTTTGCCATTGAGGCGGAAGGGATTTTTAGTTAATAATATTCTATTCGGTTGATTTTATGAGCATCTCCCTCTTGTTTTGCATAACTACAATATCAGCATGATAATTTCTTATTATCTCAATTGAAAAGCGATTTTGATCTGATTTCTTGATGAAACTAATCGTGAACATATGTTTTTAATCGGTGCAAGTTTAAATAGGTCATTGCCTCCATGTGGATATGACCCGCTCCTCATTGAGTGGTTATTTTAATTACTTTGATTAGTTGATTTTCCACCATTTAGAAATACAACAAATCATCTTAATCATCATTTTCGAAAGTGAAAATCGACTTATCAGAGATGAAATCTTCAATAGGGGAGAAATGATGAGGAAGACATGGAAGAAGACCCTCACTACTATTGCGAGTGGCGGAAGAGCTTAAGGAAGAATCGACCGACTATGGTCTGTGGTGGGTGACGAAGAAGGAGGATGGAGGAGCTCGTCGGAGCTTGCAGAGTGTTTGGCCGAAGAGAGGGGAAGAAGGTGGGAACCGGTCCAAACCAAGCTAAGGAGGACAATTTGTCCTCAGGGGTCCTTATATAGGCCTCAAAGGAGCTTTCAAAGCTTGGAAACCAAGCTTGGAAGCTTTGTGAAATAGGAGACCCAATCCTTCAAATGATTTGCACTAGGTTTTGAGTAGGAATTAGAGCCCAAGGTGCAACTCAGATTGTAAGGAAATCTCTCAGGAGTCTCCCTTCCAATTTTGGAAGAGATTGGGTGAGAAATCAGGGAGAACTCCTTGATTGAAGGTCGCTGGTGATGGGTTTAGGAGTCTAAAGGCAGTGGAGACATATTTGTGAAGAAGATGATGAAGTTAGGGGGTGTTTGCAATATATCTTGAAAGCTAGGGGTTTAAGTGAGAGAAGAATCAGACTGGATCAAAATGTAAACTAGGTCAAGATGATCTCTGATTGGGCCCAAATTTTGGTACAAACCTAATTTCGACCCAGGGAATCTGATGGTGAAATCAGATTTTGGTTTTAACCAATTTTGACTGGGTAATTTGCATAGAAACCAAAATTAGGGTAATTATTTGTCTGAGATGCTATTTTAGGTCAAATTGGGTTCTAATGGTCAAAGCAAGCATACCAAACCTTATAGAACATTTTTATATGATTTTTATAAGGTTTAGATGAATTTTATCTTGACCAAAACCTCAGTTAATATAGAGGGTCAGTTTTATGGGTTTCAGATGTCTATTAATTCTCGAAATGCATGAAAACCCGTTTCTTTCTATATGAACCCACTTATTAGACATTTATGATCATTTAACCTTTAATTAACCCCTGAGAAATCCTGTTATTACTCTTCATTTAGGATATTCTATTAAAACTGCAATTTTACCCCTGTTTTACTATTAACCTCTCAGAAAGAATGTGCAATGAATTACGGTCTTCTGGGGGTTATGTAGGTGCATTTAACTGTTGATTATGATGAATTAAAGCAAGATATGGCCGATGATGACATTATCATCAGCTATTCAGGTGATGTCTTCCCTTTCTCATGCTTATTTTTTATTCATCAACATATAATGAGGACATTGCATGGATGATGAGAAGCTCATCATGGTCTCTAATTATCCTTAATTAACTAGTCTTCCTAGTTAATTAGCTAGAAATATGTAAATATATAGGTTAATTATTAAATAAGGGATAAATAGTAAAGAACCTTAAAATAAGTTAAAAATTCTATATTATCATCCAATTAGTATTATTAATAATTTAATTAATAATTGGACTTGAAATATTATCAGTAATTTATCTAATTAATGTGGTTAACTAACTTAAGTATAATTTATACCTAAGTATGTAATAACTTAAGTAACATTACTTAATTAAATAAATTAAGCTAAAAAGGTCAAAAATGTAAATTCAAGGTCTAATTATAATAATTATCTTATTTATAATCATATATAAAAAGTTGAAAAAGATATAAATTAAAATAAACCTTGAAAACCTGAGTTTACATTTTAATCCTTATATTTTATTTCAATCGAATCCTTATTCTTCATTTAGGTCCTCAACTTTCATTACGATTAAGTCCCTAAAACTTCTTCTTTTTTCCTTCTTCAACCTCCTCGACGGCTGACGATAGGAGGTGCTTCCATCGTCTAATCACCGCACATCTGACGTCATTCCTTCCTCTCCAAGTTCCTGGAGCTTGTGCTCACCATCTCCTTTTCATCCATCAGTCTAGATGAAGCTGTAATCCCATTTTAGGGTTAGAGATAACCTCACCGGCATCGAAGAAGACGCCGGTGGTTACTCCACTCCTAGCCTCTTCTCCATCCAGATTCAACCTCCTTCTCAACCACCGCCACCTATAAATACCCCTCTACACCCTCAATTTTCACCAAGTTAGCTCCCTTCCCTCTTCTTCACTAAGCTAACCGATAGATTATTCTCTCCAAACTCCAATGACCTTCCTCCGCTTCATTCGTCTACCTCCATCCATCTTCGATCACTCTGGATCTCCACCGAAGTTAGCCAAGTCTTCTGACACATCGCTGACTAGGAGCTCCTCTGCTTCACCTTACAAATACCCGCCGGACTTCTTCCTTCAACCCTCTAATTTCCTCCTCCATTAAGGATCATTGACAGAGATCTTCTACCTCCTTCGTTCAAGGCACAGTAGGTTAGGTAAGTAGATTAGTTAGGATAGTTAGTTAGGTAGATTAGATAGTTGTAATGTTAGTTTTTCATTCATCTTCTCTAGCTCTGACAAGCTCCTTGAGGTTGTCAGGAGCAAATTTCTTGTCTTTTTAAGTCATCGATCACCTTTTTAAACCTTTCATGAACATTTCTATCATCTTTAATCACTGAATTGATCATCTAATCATCTAAACTACTTCCACCTCTACCAACTACTCCTACTGTCCATGGCAGCAGTGGTTGAGCCTTCACCTTCACTGGGGCTCTCCACCACTTATCCACCACTTAAGGGCCCTAATCCTCACTTTAATTTAAGTAATTACCCTCTATAACTTAAACGCCCAATTTAATTTAAGCTCCTAAACTCACTGTCAATGGCGGCTCAGGAGGAGTTCAAATCATTAATTATCCACTTATAAACCATCGCAAATACCTTTTGACTTGTTTTCTCCACTCAATTGAGTGGGAAAACAGGTCCTGAGCCTAATTACATTCAAATCTTGTTTACTGAGAATTCACTGCTTAACTTCTATTTTAATGGATAATTGACAAAATTAATGTGTTCCTGAGGTTGCTTGTGACCTCAGGAAGCTTTTTAAATCATTAATGGCACATTTTAACATCATCTGTACATATTTGCCTTTTTCTGGACTCACCGGAGCTCCGGCAAGCTCCGACGAGTCAAAAGAGCTCTTTAGCCTGTAGAACTCAGTGTGAAGCTCCAGATCATGGATTTGAAGTTCATTGATCATGTTGAGGCAGTTTATTTGAGGTTTTAGTGCCTGGAGCTTCTGTTAGATCTTCATCTTCTCCAACTCCAGCAGAGTTGGAGATGTCTGATAGTTAGGGTTAAGTCTTATTTAAAAGGTCTAAAAGCATCAGTGACTTACCCTGAGACCACTCCTATAAGTCAATCACTGAGATTAACTTTGGATTGTTCTGTCGAACAAACCCCTCTACAAGCTCAGGCAATAGGTCTGGAACCCTAGGAACCTTAATTAAAACATCATTTTAAGGGTCTGAATCCATTCCTATGGTCAAAGAGAAGTTAGCTGAGGCTTTAATTTCTTCTGAAATGGTTAAATTTGGAAAGTCAAAGTTCGAGGCTTTATGGTCAACCTAAAGTCTGATTTACGGAATTTGGATTTAAACAGACAAATAGAGGAGTCTAATCTGTTGCTGAGATGTTTGTAAATGATTCAGATGAGATGTGGATGAGCTCTGATCAACTTTATAGAGGAAATTGAATTCTATTCAGTTTGGGTTATTTTTGAACCTAAACTGACGAAAGTGAGTTTGTGATGTGATTTTAATGAAAAATCTACCGAGATAGCATCTTAACAACCTCTCAAGGTGTTTGAATTGATTCATTAGGACTTTAGTCGTCTGTTGGACCTTCAGAACTTGAATTGTAGTTCTGAAGCTCCCTAGAGAAGCTTTTTAGCTTCTGCACCTTCCCTGAAGCTCCTTAGAGCCCATTTCCATCACCAACAGTCGTGGAATCACCTCTTCAATACCTCATCTGGAGGTCAAAAGACCTTCTGCAGGACTTAAGATTCAAAACTCCATTCTGTAGGCCAATTTAGTTGTAACAACCCAGGTCCTTCGGCCTTCAAATCGAAGAGCTAAACCTTCCCTGAGTATCAACTTGAGCCTTCAAACTAATACTCCAACCATGTAGATCAACTTAAGAGCTTTCCGGAAAGCTTTCATTTGCTTGGAACGGAGCTCTGAGCTGGCTGGAATCATCATCTGAAGTTCAGACTGGGAGGGGGAAACATAGTCCCACATCAGTGGAACTGGAGTGACCGCTTGGGTATAAAACTAATTTGTGTTTAAGGCATATCAGTCGACAGCGCAGGGTGCATGAAATGAATCTGAGCATATTGGGTGTGTGTGTGGGCACGTGCAGTGCGTGTGCCCTGGTGTGTGTGCCTGTGGGCGTGTGAGTGTGGGCCCGTGAGGGCGTGTGCATGGGCTTGGGAGGCCATGAGCCAGATGGGCTCGAGACTATGCAAACTGGAAATAAACCGAACTAAATAAAAACCAGGCTTGGACCTAGTAGGGCCTGGTCCCACCCTGAGAGAGGTGTTGTGTATCCCCAACGAGTCAAAGCTGCCAATCAAAAACCCAATTTTTGGTTTAAAGGGTTAAACTAGTTCGGTTCAGAGGAGAAGGAGAAGAAAGGGAGAGCTCATAAGGGAAAGAAAGGTAGACAGGCATAAGGGTTAAAGAAAAAAATAACAGGCAGAAAAGAAAGAAAGAAAAGAAAGAGAAGAAGACTTGTATAAGAGGAGCTCAAGAAAGATTAAGAAGAAGATTAAGAGAAGAAATAAGTAAAAAAGAGAAGAGAGAGAGAGAGAGAGAGAAAAGAAGAAGAAGAAGAGAAAGAAAGAGGTTGAAGACAAGAAGAGAAATTAATGGTTTAATTTTTGGCATTTTATTAATTCCTTTTGAGCTTAAAGTTGTAATAAGGCATATTTTCATTAGAAATACTTTCTCTTGCCTCAATCTCTTGTAAATAAAAAGAAATAAAAAGAAATAAGCATGTTTACTTATTTGTTAAAGAAGATCATTTGTGTAAATATGTTTCCTTATGAAATTTTGCATATTCTTCTAATTTGAAACCCTTAAGCAAAATTCATGTTCTTAAAGTAAATTTAATTATACTTTCCATAAGTAGCTTAGATTTAATGGTGAATTCTAATTAAGTTATGCCTCCTAGCGAATGACCTGAACTCAACCAGTAAAAAGGAATAAAATCTCAAAAATGTTAGGTTAACTTGACCCTATACTACTTAATCGATCTAAATTCAAGTTGACCTAAGTTACTTTCTTTTGCACATAATTAAGCACAATTAACTTAATTAATTGTGTTGAGAAAGATGACAACCAATATGCATGGGGGGGTAAATTTTTGCTGAGTCGCCTATATCTAGTCTCCATCAGTCTTGCATATATATTTGCATTATATATATACCGACTTGCAAAAAAAAAAAAATAGAGAGAGAGAGAGACCACTTATATATAGCATTTATTCATATTGCATTATGCACTTATTCAAAAAGATTTCTATCAAGGAGGTTTTAGCTTTATGCCACCTCTGCCTATCGTGCTCTGATCCCCAGGTCATTATCGGATCACCGCCTTTCACCACCTCTGCCTACTATGCTCCAATCATCAACCACCACCACTCCACCTCCAGGTAGTGTGGAATCTACTCGCGAAGCCAACTGCATCCTTAATTGGAGTAGAGATCAGCAGCAGCAACTCAATTGAATGCGAACATCACTTGCAGCAATGCAAAGAAAGAAAGCAACCCAGAATAATTCCACATCATGGGATTTAGTTTTAAATTTCCCTTCATAACGTTCTTCATTTACTACCTTATCACTCGAAAACACGGGGGTCGGGTCCCCACGTACACTTCATGCACTCCTTACCTGCACTTACACCACGCAGGTCTGGTCCTTGGTCTGGTCTGAACCTGGCTTGGTCTAATTCTGGGAGAGAGAGAGAGAGAGGCATTTATTCTGAGAGGATTGGCAAGCAGGGTTTTGCCCTTGGGATCCATGCTTAGACACTTAGGAAAATTTGAAGGCTTTGGCTTTGCTGAGTCGTCTGTGGCTTTGACTTAGGCCATCTGTGTGGTTTAAATTGACCCTTTACTTGGGAGGCTTAGGCTGATATTTGATTTGAGTTGAGAAGAGTTGACTTGAGTGATACATTGGTGGTTTCAACTACCATTTGTTTTTGCTTTTTCTCTCTTTATCTGTATTATTACTGTTCTTCAACTCCTGGTAGACATTCAATATATTTTATTGAGTTTCGATTGATTATTGTGCTCATTGTCATATTATTTGATTGGTGATTGAATTGCAATACTTGCTCCTGTGAACGACCTCAAAACTCACTGTTGGTTGCTTTGAATCGAGTTTTAAAATCAATGTGTTGCAATATAGTTTGAAACAACGTGAAAAACAGATAAGATTTATAACTCGAATGAAAGTCTGAGGTCGAACACAGGGAGCAAATAAAAATTCACACACTAATCTCAAATAATATGTAACTGAGTACAAGAATTTAAATCAAATAATGATATTCAATAAATACTAATCTATCACATTAGATATTCAATGAATTCTTATGTATCTTGAGGCAATAAAAAAGTAGAGAAGCTAAAACAATGGTGATTTAAATCACTAATTACTCTCTAAGCACATATATATCTCAGGCATTCAACCAATGTAAATATCTCAACAGTAATTCTAAAGTATCAAGCCTCAAATCAGTCGTCGAGTCTGGTGACTAGACAACTTAACCATCAGATGCTACAGTGCTTCCCTAGGACTGTTCTTCTTCTTCCTCTTCTCTTCTCTTCTCTTCTGCTTTTCTTCCCTTCCTCCTCTTCTTTACGCACGAGCCTTCTTCCTTCTACTCTTCTCAAGTTCTTCTCCTTCTGGGCCTTCTCCTTTTCCTTCTTCAAATCTTCTTCCTCCTCTTCTTTCCTATCTTCAGCCTCTTCTCCTCTTCTTCTTTCTTCACACACGGAGGGCGGCCATTTCTTCGCATAGGGCAAAACCCTCCCCTGCCCACTCTCTCTTTCTTTCTCACTTCCTCTTAGGTTCCGCCCTCCCAGGGCCACGGTCAGGGTAGTCGGGTATACGGGTAGACCATACCCGGGACTAGGCTCACCGGCATGGGTGGTAAGCGAGTAGTGGTTAGGTTAGGTGGGTTATCAGATCAGCCAGACTTGCAGGTTAGGTGTCGCGGGTGAGGTGCATGCAAGGTGCATGCAGGGACCTCACCCCCTATGCTTGCTAAGGCGATAAGCCTTAAGCATAAAATCAATATATGCGGTGTTGCTTGGCCATCAACTTACGAGGTGGGACTCTTCACGTACACTACGCTGATGCCTCTCCATCTGATTGCACCTGTTGCTGGGGGTATCCCTCCCAATTGGAGTCCTGAGCACTTTCCTTGAGAAAAACCACAGCACCTGGGACTTCACCTGGGGCTCGCGATGCCTGGATCTTGAAGAACAAGGGTAGCGATGGCAGACGTGGCGGAGCTCCGGCGAGGATACCTGTAAAGAAGAATATGACCTTGCGGCCACATTAGAATAGCTCAGGAGCTTCACCAAGGCACAGTGAATGTAACGGTGGTTCTATGGCGGATTAGGGTGTGTGGTGGTCGGTCAAAGTCGGGAATGGAGACAGAGAGGTTGGTTGATTGACAATGGGTTTGGGTGGATGAGAAAGCGAATGGAGAGAGGGGTTTTGAAGAGTGGAGCACGGTGGAGGTTGTGAGGTGGTCGGTGAGGTGGATGGAGTTGTGTAGCAATGGAACTGCCTCGCCAGAGGAGCGGTTGGAGACGGGGAAGACGGAGGTAAGAGTGTCGAGTCGAGGGTTGTTTTTGGCTTTCTGGAGAAGAAAACTAACCTAAGAATCTAAACTAACTAATCTAACCTAATCTAAATGGCCGAAAGGGGGAGAAAGGCACCGGCGTTGGTAGGCCGGCGTCGAGGAAGGAAGATACTCCGGTAGAGGGGACGGCAATGACGATGGAGATAGAGGGGCTCCTGCAGGTATGGCCAAGAGCGGACGAGAGAGAGGACGGAAATCTGGCCACTGGTATTGTGGATGGACGTCAAAAGCAGTCAAGAAGAGTCACCAGATCTTGCGAAGCTTTCGGCCAAACAAGAAGGGAGGAATTGAGGGTGTTCCAGGCCGAAATCAAGCTTGGGAAGTTCGACTTGATTTAGGCTTGCTTATATAGGCTTCTGGAGGGAGTTCTGAACTTGGAAGCCAAGCTTCCAAGCCAGGAAATGTCACCGGAGTAGGAATTCTCTAGGATACCCTAATATCTCATGTGTTCACATGAGATATTAGGAAAGTTTTAGGGCTCATGGATGGATTCAATGGAAAGAGGGCTCCTCAAGGAATCTCCCTTCCAATTTTGGAAGGGATTGATTGATCAGAGGAGTTCTCTTCAATCAAAGGTCGTCGGAGTTGTAGGAATAGGAATCATGGCAGTAAGGACCTTTTTGTGAAAATGATGAAAAAGTTAGGGGGCCATTTCCAAGGAATTCAAAAAGCTAAGGATATGAATGTGATAAAGAGTTTGATTGGACCAAAATGTAAACTTGGTCAAGATGATCTTAGATTCATCCAAAATTTTGGTACAAACCTAATTTGGATCCAAGAAATCCAATGGTGAAGTTAAATTTCTATTTTGACCAAGTTTGAATGGGTAATTTATGTAAAAACCTAAATTAAGGCAAATGTTTGTCTAGGACTCTATTTTGGGTCAAGACAGGTTCTGATGGTCAAATTGAAGGTACCAAACCCTAGATAATATTTTTCTATGAATTTTATAGGGCTTAGGTGAATTTTATCCTAACCAGAACCTCGATTAATTAAGCAGGTCTATTTTTAGGGTTTCAAAAGTCATTTAATTCTCCAAACACGCGAAAACCCTTTTCTATCTGCATTAACCCACTTGTTGGATATTTAATGCCATTTGACCCTTGATTAACCCCTGAGAAATCCTGTAATTGTACTGCAATTGAGATATACTGCTAAAACTGTAGTTTTACCCCTGTTTTCTTATCTTTCTCTCAGAATGATTATGCAATGAATTAGGGCTCTCTGGTAGTTATGTAGGAGCATTTATTCCTTGATAATGACTAAATTGAGCTAGTTATGGCTCATGATGGTGTTCCTGTCATACCCCCATGCCTATCTTTTTCTAGTCCCTTAGCAAAGCTTATGGAATTAACTTAAATTCTAGACCATATGCCTTTTTATGGTCAGATTTCTATTATGTGCTTTCTTTTGTAGATTAGGTTAGAATGCCAATAGTAGGCCTAGAAATACTCACGTACCAACCAATATCTGGACCTGACCAGCTCTAGCCTCAATCTGCCGCGAAGATTTCTAAGGCCCACAGGAACTAACCTAAGGTTCATTGAAATCTGCGGTTAAAGCACCCTACTTGTAACATGTTTTAGCCCAGGTTCAGTTTGCAGTGCATTTTTGAATGAGAGAGACAGAAGATTTTTTTATTTTTGGAGAGTTTTCTCTCTCTTTTCTTTCTTTATTTCTAGCTTTGGATTGACTTTACAACACAGCCTGTATTGGATTCCTAGCTCCCACCATCAATCATCACAGGGTCCTTGGCAATCAATTCTTCGAGATAGCACCACCCATGACAACCCCAGAACCCTGGCTTTTGAGATTTTGGGATAATCCCACCAATGGCGTTCTGTAGCTAAATCCAGACCCTAGCAATCGACATTTCGTGATAATGCCGCCCATGGCATCTGAACCAACACAAGGTGCTTACATGCCCCCGGTAGGATATTTGGATATCCTAGGAGACAAGCACCGAGGAGACGACATGTTATTGTGCATCTTCAAGGGGAATTTCCCACCTCTCCGCGTCAAGAACTCTTCCAAATCAACTTGTGTTGATCAGCTGCTCCTAATCTAGGTAGCTTTTTTAGAATAGAATTAATGCTTTTACATGATTTTGATAGTTAAGCACACTGAACCAGACTGTGTGTGGATTGGGGTGCTTAGGTTACCGAGTCCCGCAAACCAGAGGTTAGTTAATGAGGCCGAATAATCCCTAAGTCTTAGACCTAATACTTAAGCTTCGCATTTTCCCCAACCTCTTGAAGACTATCCAGATCTTAATGGAACTTGAATTTTTAAGCTTAAGACAACCCAAGAGGCCTAAGATCAGCGTTCATACTAATCTCTTTTGTTTGTTAGCACTTTTTGTTTTTTTTATTTCTTTCTTTTGATTTGGTCTAGAACTAAGTAGATTAAAAAATCTTTAGTAATGACTATCTTTTTTTTTTTCAAATTGTTGCTCCTTTTTGACATTTATAACACCTCTTTTCCTCCTCAAGGCTGATATGCAATTAATTCTCAAAATTTCCTCCCTTCTCCATTTTTTATTTTTTTTTCAATTTTTTATTTTTTTGGTTTTTTTGGATTATGTATTTTTTGTGAGAACCCTTCTGCAACTTAAATTTTTGTATGTTTGCACTTTAACACCACCTTATGTCTAAGTTTTGCAATGTCCTCATTGTAAACAAAGTGTATGAAGCAGTTAGGGTTCAGGAGTTAGAACAGGATTATCGGGTGGGTGAATGGGTCGGGATGACTGTTGCGGATGATTTCAAACTCCGATACGAGTACCAGAGGTGGGATTGATTATTCTAAAATCGTACTCAGAGTGCAATAGACGTGAAGTATAGAAGGATAAATAGAAGGATCTCAGATTTTTGGAATGATTGGTTGCCTCCCATTAAGCGCTAAATTCAATGCCTTCAACCGAGCGAAAAATGGTATGGAGAAGGAGTGGTCAAATCAGATTAGTTTTGTAAAACAAGCACCTTGATCAATAGCCTAGTTGGTCCAACCAAGTGCTTGTTCAGATCAACAGGCTGATAATGCAGCCCAAACCTAATCAATCTGGTCGGTTGATGGATGTGGATCAAGAGATACAATGCCCACCAGATACTGTGGAGCTCAAAAGGATGTGGAAGTGTATAGGTAGGGTTTGGTTGAGTTGAATCAGCCTGATCAGAGTAGAGATCTTCAAATGAGAAAGAATCAGTGGAGGATGTAGGAACCCTACAGGAGTGATCAGAGAAGGATGGGGTGTGATTTGTATTCTGATCGATGTCCAAAACCTGATAAAGATGTGGAGAATCATGTGCAATCGGCTCATTGAGAGGAGAATCAGAGTAGAAATTGAGTCCGGTTGTAGGTCGGGGTTGAAAACTGGTTTGGGAAGGTCCAGCATATGCTGTGCAAGAGGTGTTTTCTTTCAAATCATTAACCTCGACGTCAGAATATAAAGACAGGTCGTAGTTGCTGAGGTCATAAATTGGCTCAAAGTTATCAGGAAACAACAGTTCTCCAAAATTAGAGTAAGATTCGAAATTTTCGGAAAACTTGTGGGAATCATATTCTGAATTTGATTCGGGATCATAGATTCCACCACAGAATAAATCAAGATGTGGACAGTTAGCAACCTGACTTGGGTCTAACCTAGTTTTAGATTCTGAGCTCATAAAGATGTCTCTATTAGGCATAGGTTTGGGTTCTTGGCTTGTAGGGTAGACCAAATCAAATCCCAACTCTTCCAATTCCTCAATTTCTATATCATAGATTAGCGTGACTTCCAAAAAATCACTCTATATCTCTGAGGAGTTTAGAGAGGTGTATTCATCAAATACGGGCCCTAAATCATAATCTAGATTCGAAATCTGATTTGTTTCGCATGGGGCCTCATAATCCTCCCAATAAGGCTCAAATCCAAATTCTAGGTTAAGGGTGTGGGTTGAATCACTAGAATCTAAGGTGGGCTCTACAGGGATGTCAGAATTGCTCTCGAGAGTCACCTTATCAAAATAAGGGACGGAATTTATACCCTCGAGAGGTTCTGACTTGATCCCATTATCACAGGTGTCTGGGAAATCTAAGCTTGGTGAACCAGGGTTTTGCATCTCTAGGGCTAGTTCGAAATTGTGATCACCTGCAATCGGATCCTCCCAACCCATCCCAAGATCAAGCGTATCAATATGTATATAATTTGGATTAAGTTCTATCTGGGTTGGGGGTCCATAACCACTATGATCATCAAAATCGAGATTTGGGAGATTGTGCTGGCTAATCCAAGATGTCATAAGGGTGTAGTGATGCCTCTGATCGATAACACGTTTCAACATCTACATTACCTTGTCTCTTTTTTCAAGGTCATCTCGATGTACTTTCCATAGTGATGGCTCAAATCTACACAAGATATATTCACCATTATGCCATCTCTCAATTTCCCGATATTTTAGCATGAGAACATCCCAAGTTGCCCCGCTTTCTAGTTGCGTCAAAATTAGCTGTGCTTGTTCTAAAATGAATGTTGTTGTGTTTGACACATTAACCTGTATATCATCAAACGGGTCTACTAACATGTTAGGTTGCATCTTTGAATCAAGTGGTGGAATCAAGATGTAGAATCAGTACTCAGGTTAAATTGAAGTTGATCATATCTCACAGAAATCCCTAAGATAATCTATGTATGTGCTTTAATAGAAGGGATGAGGGACTGGATGTGATATCGACCCAATCAAGGAACCTAAAGATTTTTAGATGACTAAGGCAATTTCGAGGCAGATGATACCTCTGAATCAGAAATTCACACACCCGAGAATTACCTGGGTAGCCAGGAATGGAGAGCCCTGCAAAGACCCCTACACGGTAGAGTGTCCCCACAGGTTACAGGGTTTCCCCCACCCAACCTTCCTTGTCACTGAGGGTCCAGGTAGACTGGAATGTACGAACTTAAGACCTTATGTTTACCAGTTTTATGTCCTAATTTGTGCCTTGAGTTTCACTTGATTAGAAGTTAATTCAACTTGTGACCTAATTTGGAGGTTGGTTGGCCTACAATGTAGACCAACTTCACCTGACCTGCCCTAAAGATGGCAAAATGAGATCTAGGTCAAGACCTAGAAATCACCTTTATTTGACTCCTAGGTTATTATGTCCAAGGATTTTAGGGTTCAAGTAAATTTAGAGCATGATTTTTAGGGTTTTGTTGATTAGCTCGTTTCAACCAAGGGCTTGGGTAGCACACAAATGCAGGTGGGTTCGTTTCCTTTTATGCAGGCAAGTGTGAACTAGCATTCCAAAACCCTAAAAATTGAAACCCTAAATGGTTCTATTCTTCATCCAATTGATCTTCAAAAATGTTCTCCTTGGTGTTCAAACAAGAAGTGCGTAGTTGTAACGAGCGTGCGGCGCAGACGTCTTTTAAGACGTCTAGAGGGTTGTCCAGACGTCTGACCAGACGTCTGGGATAGTTTCCAGACATCTGGAAATCCGTTATTTTCGACACACGCGAGTCGTCTACGCGCCTGAGCGCGCAGACCGCATATTCGCCTTCTCCCCTCCTGCGGCTGCAGGATTCCCCTGCCGCGAATCCTTCTCTCTCCTCTCCGCGCAGCCTTAAAAGGGCACGCCTCCCCTCCCGTCTCCACCGTCTCCTCCTTCTTCTCCTTCAGCCAGTGAGCGTGAGCGTGAGCGCGAGCGCGAGGGCAGCAGCGGCGGCCGCAGTGAGCGTGGAGGAGGTGCGGCGTGCGAGGGCGAGCTCGCCCGAGCGGCTTGGCCGGCCGGCGAAGGGCGCAGGGGGCGCGGAACGACACGGAGAGGGACCTGCTGCAGTCTGAATAGCAGGCGCGCGAGGTGCGACGCGGGCGGCGTTGCGAGCGGAGGCCGAGTAGCGCCCTGATTCTGGAAAAATTTCCAAAATCAGACGTCTGGGTTGATAGGCAGACGGCGAGGACGACGTTTGGTAGCTCATACAGACGTCTGAAAGGTGTGTATTCCGCTTTCTTCTTCCTTCCTGTCGACCGACCGTACTAAGGGAGGGAGTTGGCTGTGCGCAGGTTCGCTGATTCGCCATCCTTTGCGAATCAGACATCTGGAAGTTGTACCAGACAGCGGGAGTGACCTCTAGATGTCCGGGGTGACCATCGGACGTCTGGGAGCTAGGACAGACGTCCCCGCAGAATTCTGGACATCTGGGAAACCACATTGAACAGGTAATTCTCTGATCCACTGTTTAAGACGTCTGGAAGAAGTTCCAGACGTCTGATTTTGCACAGTATCGTCTTTTTCGACCCGTTTAGGGCCCGTTCGGGCTCCGTTTTCCGCGATTCGAGTTGCGTTCTTTTCAGAATTAATTCCTCTACCCGTCTACAGTAGCTATACACTGTTTTGAGACACTCCTTGTGTTTGATCCTTGTGATAGGATGTCGTTCAGTTGCAGTCTTGAGAGTCGCGGAGGCACGTGGGATTCTCGATCACGCCCCCATTACTCCCGTTGTACCTGGTAGAGTGGCTTAAGTTTATTATTAAAATCTGTTAAAGTATGGAACCATAACTAGAATCTAGGACATTGCATGAATCCTAGGAATGAGAAATGTATGGAATGATAGCTCCTAGGTGATGCATGAATCCTAGGGCTGGAAAACTAGTTGTATGCTAGATCCTAGGATGTGGCATGAACCCTAGGATGGAAAAACTAGTGGAATGTATAATACTGCAGTCTTGGAAAAATGGAAAGGAATATAAAGCTGCCTGTAAATTGAATTAACAGCTGCCTGTTATGAATAAAAAACATGATTGAGATCATGGATTGTGAGAACGTGAAACTGGAAAGTGAAACATATGATGTTCTAAGATAAAGAGCTGGAACCCTACGGGGAATTAGGAGTGGAACTCCTGGAAAGAAAAAGGAATGGAACTGAGATGTAGTTTGTACTGTCTCTTGGGTACGCAGTACCAAGGGAAGTACCTGTACCTGTTTAGTGCAGAGTGGGGCCAGCCACCCCAGGGACCCGGGGTTAGGATTGGCCGCTCTGTACCGACTTGTTGGCCCTCGTGTACGTAGTACTGAGGAGAGCTACTAGTGTTAGGAGAGTACTAGCTACCCCACGGGCCCCGGGGTTCTGCTAGCCTCCTTCACCGACTTGTTAGGCCCACTAGGGCAAACCAGGGTAGTCAGGCGAGGGTGCGCGGACTGTGGAGGGGCAAGGCCCCAGTTTGGTTACTGTGGAGGGGTTGGACCCCTGTTACTGAGAGGGCTCTGCCCTGGTTCCGTGCTGTGCTTTGGGCGCACCCGTTAACGGAAACGACTGACTGCGTGCCAGTGCGGGCTAGCTACCTGTGCGTTTATCGCGCGTGCCGTAGTCATCGTTACGTCTGTCAGTGACCTTGGGGTGGTTGACTGAGGGTAGGATCACCACGGGGGACTCTCTCGGCCAGGAGAGCACCACGTGCTACTTCTACTTTTGGAAAAGACTGCAATCAAGATCGTTCCCACGAGGACATTCGAGATCAAGTAAAGGATCTGAGAAATAAATGAAATAGTGAGAAAATTGAAAGATGTGCATAAAGGAAGTAATAGAACATAACAGCTACTGTACACTCTACTGTTGCCTTTAGTTAGTTTACCACTCTACTCAGCGTTTTGCTGACGTGTTACACTCGTTACCTTTTTCGGGGCCAGGTGTTGAGCAGCCAGGGTCGGCGGCTGCAGAGGACGCTGGACCGAGTAGGGTCCAGTAGAGTTTACCACAGTCTTTTGTACCTCTTTTGTTTCTGTTCTAGTGAGTAGTTTTTGTTTCCGCTGTACTTTCTTTACCTGCAGTTCTTGTTATATGATAAATGTTGTTCTACTGTTGTGGTGGTATCTACTGTAGTAGTTTCTTTCCTTACTGCTGTACTTCCTTACTGTTAGTTATATTCATGCTGAATGTGGTTTATTTTACTACTCTTTTGGTTACTTCCTCGTTGGACGACTAGGTCTTGGGATTAGTCGAGTCGGTCCGATTCTCGTGTCTCGTAGGGACTCGGGAACCGGGTCGTTACTGTAGTCCAAGAAGATTAGAAATTCATGCGTTGTCCCTAATAGGCACAGGAAATTTGGGGTAGGGAATTCTAAACAGAATCGCTTCAAACTCCAATCAGATTTGAAAAAAATTTTCGTAAATCAGAAAACTGGCCTTTTAAACGATGATTACTATGAAAAATAAGGTAGGTAATTCCTAATTGATTGTTTCCTTTTTTGTCTTCCCAAGATTAGGAGGTTGATTAGGGAATAATAGAGAAGTTACCTACCCTAGAGTGGTTGATTTGTGCAGAAGATCTCCTCGTGAAGTACTTCTCAAAATCGCAAGAAAGCAAATAGGGCAAGTCAGTGCTCAAATATAATCAAATAATGCAAAGAATAGTGGTGAATTACGCATTGCTCCCCCGCAACGGTGCCAAAATGTTGGTCGCTCTAAATCGAGTTTTAAAATCAATGTGTTGCAGTATAGTTCGAAACAGTGCGAAAAACAGATAAGATTTGTGATGAGAACCTCATCATGAGCCATAACTAGCTCATTTTGACCTAATACAAAGGATAAAAGCTCCTACATATCTCAAGGAAAGGCTTAACTCAGAGAATTCTGAGTTTAAGAAGAAAACAAGTCATAAGGGGTAAAAATGCAATTTTACCAGTATAATCTGCATACAGGGTAATTCAGGGCCCAAACATAGGTCAAAGTAACTTAACAAGAATAAAAGTGGGATGAGATGATCTAGCAAGGGCTACAGCAATTCCAAGAAACTAAATGATAATCTGTAACCCTAAAACAACCCACTTCAATTCACGAGGTTCGAGGCAAAGTAAAAATAGAATAAACCCTCTAAAATTCATAGAAAAATAATCTCTAGGGTTTAGAACCTTCAATTTGGCCTTCAGAACCCATTTTGACCTACATTGAGAACCATGCCCAATTAATAACTTAATTTGGGTTTTTGCATAAATTGACCGGTCAAACAAGGTTTAATATAGAAATGAAATTCACCATCAGATTCCTTAGTTCCTAATTAATCATGTATAAAAACTTGAGCCTAAGAAGAAACCTCCTTGACCGACTTTACACCTTGGTCCTCATATATTTACTTTTTGGCCCTCAACTTTTGAACCGTCGCATTTTGGCCCCTAACTCTCCTTCGTTCTTTGCATTCAGGTCCCCCCTGCAAAACCTGCCAGCACCATGCTCCGGCGACCTTGCGCGGAGAATGGCGCCGCGCAGGGTGAGGGGGAAAGCCTGGCAAGTAAACCGGGGGTGCCCTGCGTCGTCAGCCGTCGTAGGGACACCCCCCTGGTCGCTGTAGCCCACCATACCGGCCGTGCGAACGCACGGACGGTATGGGTTTTCGTCTCCGGCCATCCTCCGGCGAGGGAGACACGTCGTCTCCCTCCGCCTTCCTCCCTGTTTTGATCCCTATAAATACCCCCCGTTGCTCCACCGACCGGGGCAGCTCGGATCTGACGGAGAAAACCCCCAACTTTCCTCTCTTCTCTCTCTGGTAGACGCTCACCAGCTCCGGCGGTTCCTCCCCCTCCTCCTCTTCGCTCTGCCGCAATACCAGCAGCAGAGACTTCCTCCCCTGCTCTTCCCGCGTCACGTCGCACCCAGCTGGCGCCTCTCCGGCTCTCTGCTCGCCGCCGCCCCTTTCCCTGAGCATCTTCTTCTCCGGCGACAGTCGATACGACTGTCGCCCTGCTGCCCCCCCTTCTCCCCTGCAAGTAAGCTAGAACTACTTCCCTTCCTCTCCTCTTTCTTTCCCCGGTTTCAATTTGTTCAATTAAGCCCTCGACCGACCCTGACCATCGTCACCCCCTTCGTCTCCGGCCACCCTCCGGCGAGATGCTCCCATCGCTCCACAGCCTCACACACCTCGCCGACCCTCACCGAACCTCCGCCTCATCACACTGAGCACCCCCCACCCCTCCACTGCCACTCCACACCTCCGTAACGCTCCCCCGAACAAACCCATTCCTCCGGTTGCAGTCCAACCTAGGGCTGCCGCCAGACACCACCTTGCGGCTTGCCGTGCAGCTCCACACCTTCGCCGTGCCACGGCGAAGGTTCCCCAATGGTTTGATCAGGCCGAGAGGCCATATTCGTGTTCGACAGGTTTTGAGGTTCGACCGCCATTAACGCACATTGAAGCAGCTTCTCCCGCGCTCCAGGCTTGAGGACTCCAGGTCTCCAGTTGCTGCGGATTATGGGGAGTCTTGCGAAGGCAGCCAGCCAGCAACCGACGCAAATCGAAGCCGCAGCTGCAGAAGCTAGGCCGCGGTCTCCCAGCAGGCGCACGCGAGGAGAGGCCTCCGTTTAGTCCCACATCGGTAAGCCTCACAACCTTTTCACCGTTTAAATTGATTTTGTGCATTAGCCTTACTGCCTCAGCACACGGGGTGAGGTCCCCTTCACCCGCCCGGTTACCCGGTCTCGTCCGCGCTCACGCCCCGCGGATCTGACCCGACCCGACTTAGACTGACCTGCACTCCTCGCCCACCACGCACGCTGGTGGGCCTGGACCCGGGCGCGACCCGTACCCGACTACCCGGCAGCTCTGGGAGAGCTTTCCCAAGAGTGGTTTCAGAAAGAGAGAGACGCGGGGGGGGAGAGGGTAGAGTAGGTTTTGTCCTCTGACGTAAGCTCTGAAGTGTGCAGGCACAGGTGAAGAAGAAGGACCGCGGAAGAAGGAAGCTGAGGGAGACACTGTAGCAACAGGCAGTTTAAGTCGTCTGATTTGGAAATCAGACGACGTCCTGAAGGGAAAAGAAGAAAGAAGGAGGGGCGACGTCCTGACTGGAAAAAGAAAAGAAGAAAGAAGGAGATCTGAAGAACAACAGAAGAAGGCGAGGCAGAGGAGAACACAAAAGAACAAGGGAAGAACTGAAAGAAGAAAAACAAAGAAGAAAGAAGAAGATCTGAAGAAAGATAGAAGAAAAAAGAAGAGCATCACCACTGCAGAAGAAGAACATCACCTCTGCAGACAAAGAAGAAGAATATCTGAGACGAGGAGAAACAAAGAGAAAAGAAGACAACAAATTCTTTCTCTCTCTTTCTTTATTTTTGTAAAAGAAACATGTATATCTCTAGAATACAACTTGCTCCCTGAGTTCGACCTCGGGAACTCTTTTCCGAGTAAAAAAAAAATTTATATATTTGAAATGATGGCAACAACTGGCTATACTACGACGCTATAACAATAAAACCCGGTTGTCAACACAAACGAGGGGCCATCAATTTGTAACTCGAATGAAAGTCCGAGGTGGAACACATGGAACAAATAGGAATTCACACACTAATCTCAAATAATATGTAATTGAGCACAAGAATTTAAACCAAATAATGATATTCAATAAATACTAATCTATCACTTTATATATTCAATGAATTCTCATGTATCTTAAAGCAATAAAAAAGTAGAGAAGCTAAAACAATGATGATTTAAATCACCAATTACTCTTTAAGCACATATATCTCAAGCATTCAACCAATGTAAATATCTCAACAGTAATTCTAAAGTATCAAGCCTCAAATCAGTCATCGGGTCTGATGACCAGACGACTTAACCATCAGATGCTACAATGCTTCTTTAGCACTGTTCTTCTTCTTCTTCCTCTTCTCTTCTCTTCTCTTCTGCTTTTCTTCCCTTCCTCATCTTCTTTATGCACGAGCCTTCTTCCTTCTACTCTTCTTAAGTTCTTCTCCTTCTATGCCTTCTCCTTTTCCTTCTTCAGATCTTCTTCCTCCTCTTCTTGTCTGTCTTCAGCCTCTTCTCCTCTTCTTCTTTCTTCACGCACAGAGGGCAGCCATCTCAGATTTGGCTAAGTGTTGCACAGGGCAAAACCCTCCCTACCTCGTACTCTCTTTCTTTCTCACTTCCGCTTAGGTTCCACCCTCCTAGGGCCACAATCAGGGTAGTCGGGTATACAGGTAGAGCGTACCCGGGACCAGGCTCACCAGCGTGGGTGGTGAGCGAGGAGTGCTTAGGTTAGGCAGGTTATTGGATTGGCCAGACCCGTGGGTTAGGTGTCGCAGGTGAGGCACATGCGAGGCACGTGCAGGGACCTCACCCCCTATGCTTGCTGAGGCGATAAGCCTTAAGCATAAAATCAATATATGCAGTGTTGCTTGGTCGTCAACTTTCGAGGTGGGACTAAAGTCCTACCCTTCCTTTGCGTATGCTGCGCTGATGCCTCTCCATCTGATTGCACCTGCTGCTGGGGTATCCCCCCCAATTGGATTCCTAAGCACGTTCCTTGAGAAAAGCCACAACGCCTGGGACTTCACCTGGGGCTCGCGATGCCTAGATCTTGAAGAACAAGGGCAGCAATGGTAGACGTGGCGGAGCTCCGACAAGGATACCTACAAAGAAGAATATGGCCCTGCAGCCACATTAGAATAGCTTAGGAGCTTCGCCAAGGCACGACGAATGTAACAGTGGTGGTTCTGTGGCGGATTAGGGTGTGTGCTGGTCTGTCAGAGTCAGGAATGGTGATGGAGAGGTGGGTTGGTCGACAACGGATTTGGGTGGATGAGTAAGTGAATGGAGAGAGGGGTTTTGAAGAGTGGAGCACGGCGGAGGTTGTGAGGTGGTTGGTGAGGCGGATGGAGTTGTGTAGCAGTGGAAATGACTAGCTAGAGGAGCGATCAGAGACAGGGAAGACGGAGGTGAGCGTGTCGAGTCGAGGGTTGTTTTTGGTTTTTTGGAGAAGAAAACTAACCTAAGAATCTAAACTAACTAATCTAACCAAATATAAATGGACGAAAGGGGGAGAACGGCACCAGCGTTGGTAGGTCGGCACCAGGGAAAGAAGGTACTCTAGTAGAGGGGACGGTGATGATGACGGAGATAGAGGGGCTCCTGCTGGTACGACCAAGAGTAGATGAGAGAGACAAAGGAAATCTGGCCACTGGTACTATGGACAGACGATGAAGGCAGTCAGGAAGAGTCGCTGGAGCTTGCAGAGCTTTCGGCCAGACAAGGAGGGAGGAATTGAGGGTGTTCCAGGTTGAAATCAAGCTTGGGAAGTTCGACCTGATCTGGGCTTGCTTATATAGGCTTCTGGAGGGAGTTTTGAACTTGGAAGCTAAGCTTCCAAGCCAGGAAATGTCGTCGGAGTAGGAATTCTCTAGGATACCCTAATCTCTCATGCGTTCGCATGAGAGATTGGGAAAGTTTTAGGGCTCATGGATGGATTCAATGGAAAGAGGGCTCCTCAAGGAATCTCCCTTCCAATTTTGGAAGGGATTGATTGATCAGAGAAAGAGTTCTTATCAATCAAAGGTCGCCAGAGTTGTAGGAATAGGATTCATGGCAGTAGGGACCTTTTTGTGAAAATGATGAAAAATTTAGGGGGCCATTTCCAAGGAATTCAAAAAGCTAAGGATCTTAATGAGATAAAAAGAGTCTGACTGGACCAAAATTTAAACTTGGTCAAGATGATCTCAAATTGGGACAAAATTTTGGTACAAACCTAATTTGGACCCAAAAAATCCAATGGTGAAGTTAGATTTAGGTTTTGACCAAGTTTGACTATGTAATTTATGCAAAACCCCAAATTAGGTCAAATGTCTGTCTAGGACTCTATTTTGGGTCAAGATGAGTTCTGATGGTCAAATTGAAGGTACCAAACCCTAGAGAATATTTTTATATGAATTTCAAAGGGTATAGGTGAATTTTATCCTGATTAGAACCTCGGTTAACTAAGCAGGTCTATTTTTAGGGT
Organism: Thalassia testudinum; assembly: GCA_037157565.1. Lineage (NCBI taxonomy): Eukaryota > Viridiplantae > Streptophyta > Magnoliopsida > Alismatales > Hydrocharitaceae > Thalassia > Thalassia testudinum. Next base: position 146,360,609 of record JAZHRO010000031.1, on the reverse strand, counting down.
TTCCGAAGCTATTTAATTCTCAAAACCTGCGAAAACCCTTTTTTGTTTGTATTGACCTACTTGTTGGATATTTAAGGCCATTTGACCCTTAATTAATCTTTGAGAAATCATATGATTGTACTGCAATTGAGATATAATGTTAAAACTGCAGTTTTTCCTCTATTTTCTTATCTCTCTCTCACAATGATTATGCATTGAATTAAGACTCTCTGACAATTATGTAGGAGCATTTATTCCTTGATAATGACTAAATTGAGCTAGTCATGGCTCATGATGGTGTTCCCATCACTCACATTTTTCGAGCTTTACAAATTTAAATGTCGATTTGATTTTCGTCACTATACTTCGACACATTTTCCTAAACTACGACGATCTCCGCTTCAACAAGTTCCCCTCTATTTATAAAGGTCTTAGGAAGGTTCAAGAAGGCTTGGAAGAGATCTTCTAGCTTTTAGAAACAAATCCCATAAGATTAGGTCCCATAAGATTAGGTCTAAATGCTAATCAAATCAGGCCATAATCAAGTCTGACAACAGGATCAGATGGCTGATAATTTGATCATACGTCTAATATGGGCATATTGGATGTCTGATAAGATTTTGGGATGTCTAATCCTGAAGAGTGGGTGTTGACAGGGCTATGGAGGGTTTTAAATATTCATTCATTGTAGTAATGCCTCAATCGCTCTATTGCAGATAAGATTTATTCTCGAAATGAATTTCGAGGTCGAACACAGGGAGCAAATAGGAATTCACACACTAATCTTGATTAATGTATAAATGACACAAGGAATCAAGCCAAGAATGATTATCAATGAGTATTATCTACTCAAATCTGATATTCAATGTAAAACATGAGTACTCTAAGAGTTTGAGAGGTCAAAAAGATATCTAAGACAAAATAATGGTGATTTGAATCATCGATTATTAGTCTAAGTATACATATATATCAATTACTCAATATTTGAAATAAATGAACAGTGGCTTGAACCACTTAAGTTTAATTCCACACAAGCAAATGTATCAAGCTAAATCAGATGTCGCTATCTCAAATTAGACGACTTAAGTGAACACAGCCTTCTTAAAGGCTTATCCTTCTTTTCTTTGCTTCTCTTTCTCTTCTTCTTCTTAATTTCTCCTCTTCAGCCCTTCTTCTTTTTCCTTCACGCTCAAGGGGCTTCTTAGATCTCATAGCAGCTAAGTGTTTTAGCCCTTTTCTCAGAGGAGCAAAAACCCCCTACCCTCGCTCTCTCTCTTCTCTTTCCTCCTCTCCTCTTTCTCTCTTAGATGGCTGGGTAATCGAATATCGTGCACTCTGGTCTAGGCTCACCGGCGGTGGTGATGAGCTAGGAGTGCTTAGCATAAGCAGTCGGGTCAGGTGTGTCGGGTGAAGTGGGACCTCACTCCATGGTTGGAGGTGATAAGCCCCAATCACAAAATCAATTTAACTGCATCCATGTGCTTCTGTCTTTCCAAGGTGGGACTAATCCCCATCCCTTCTACTCGCACACTGCTACAGAGGTGCTTCGGCTCAATTGGGTGGCTATAGCTGATGGAGGCCTTAATCAAAGACCTGGAGGTGAACCTGGGATACACCTGCACTACCTTGAGCTGAAGCCTGGAGTAATCATGGCTAGAACACAAAGAACGGGGCTGGAGGCAATGGCGGTGACAGCGGTGGACGGCGATGACCTGAAACATGAAATAGGGCCTCATGGCCACGTTAAAATAGTGCAAGATGATCACCTGAGGATGGCGAGGGTGGTCATGGTGATTTCATGGTGAATTGGGGTGTATGGTGACCAGCAGAGGCCAACGAAGGCGTGAGAAGGAGGTAGCGTTCGGTGGCTCTTTTGGGTGGATGGAATGACAAATAGGTAGAGGGGTTTTGTGCAGAGGCGTATGGCAAAAGTTTTAGCAGTGGTGGTGTGATGTTTGGTGGCGTGTGGTGGTGGCATGGGCTTGCCGGAGCCCTTGCTGGAATGGAGGAAGATGATGTGGGAACGTCGTGAACAATGGTTGAATTAGGTTAAGAAGGGGTTGAATGAAGTCTAGGGAGAAAGGGGAGGAGAACGAAGGGAGAAAGGGTGGCATCGGGTGTGGTTGGCTGACGTCGAGGACGAAGCTTGCTCCAGTGAGGTGAACGGCGGCGATGATGAGGTTAGGAAGCTCTAGTTTTGGCCCACCAGACGTGGAAGAAGAAGGGGAAGAAGGAGGTGCTCTCAATTTGACCGTTGAGAGGTCGTAAGAAGACAAGGGAAGTAGTCGCCGAAGCTTAGGTTGGAGCTTGGCTGAGGAGAGAAGAGAATGAGTATTTTGGCCTTAAACCTAGCTAAGGAGATCGGTGAAGCTTCAAAGGATCCTATATAGGGCTTAGAAGGGTGTTCCAAGCTTGGAAGCACATGGTTCTTGCACACAAAGGAACCCTAAATTTCAAAGAATTCGCATGACTGTTGAACGCGAATCTACGCTAACGTGTTTGGTTTTGGAAAACCCGTCGTTGTAGTTCGAAAGCGAAGGATTCGTGTTCAACAAATAAAATTTATACCGAAATAAGAATTCCGGGTCGAACTCAGGGAGGCTACGTTGATCTATATTCGCAATTATGTTTTTTTTTAGGATTTTTGATAAACAAGGCAAAATAATTACAATGGAGCTATCAAATTGAGAGAGAGGGAGAGAAAGAGAGAGAGAAAGAGAACATGCATTCAATATTTCAATTGTTTATACAAGCAAATGAAATTAAAGTTACACTAGAAAGCGGGAAATCAATTACACTATAAAGTAGGAAAATTCTACACTAGAAAAGCTGTAAATAAGAATGGGAGAGAGAAGTTATCCTCCTCGACGGTCGCTTGGAGGACGAGCCGGACGGGACGACGCCTGGACGAAGGAGAACGAGGCGGGACGAAGGAGGACGAAGCAGAAGAACGGGAACGAAGCAGCACGCCGTCGTCGTCGCGGGATCCACTTCCGAAGGGGGACGAAAATTTGGACTTTATCTCGCGAGAAGCATCCCGGGTGTGGGACAAGCTTCTCTTGAGCTTTGGAGAGGTAGAGAGGAGAAGGAAGGGATGAAAATTTCGTATGGAGGGGGTCTCCTTTTATAGTTGCAAGGAGTGGGGGCAAAATGGACATTACATCTTCAAAATAATAAATAAGGGGTCTTTAGTGACGGATAAAACCGTCGCTAAAGCCCCGCCGTCGCCGTCGCCGCCGCGCCCACGCGCGCCCGCTCGGCTGGCCTGCGCGCGTAACGCAGACGCACGTCCGCGTCGTCTCAGCCGTCCGATCGCGAGATCGGACGGCTTAGATCGCGCCCACGCCCGCTGCGTAGCGCGCCGCCCGCGTGCGATCGCGCGCCCACCAGGGCGTCCAATTGCGCGTCGGCGCTATCGGGCGCGCGCGGCCGTTGGATCTTCATCCGACGCTCGTGCGCGCCCGCTCGCCCGCGCCTTCGACCCCCTCTCCGCGGCTCGAACCCGCGACCTCCGCTTCGCCCGCGGCTGCGTCGCCGCTGCGCTACGCGGGCGAAATGGTCGCGCGGACGTTTTTAAACGCGCGCGACCGCAGCCGTTGGATCGAGATCCAACGGCGGAGAGGAGACGTTGCGCGGACTTCACAGGACTCCTGCGGCCGATTGGGCGGCTGGGATGGCGCCACGTGGCGCCATCTTGGCCGTCCATCTTCTGGAAGTTGTAGATGGTGCCACGGATGTCGGATTGACTCGATTTTTGTGTCGTTCGACTGCGATCGTCGATCCGAATTCATCCGTGTGGTCGGATTTTCCATCTGAAGTGCGGATTTACACCATCCTGGCCCTTGATCTTCTAGGGTTCCCCGGTCTCTATCTGATGCTACGGATGCCTGATTAGGGCGATCTTGGAGTCGTTGAACTCCAATCGTCGCCCTGATCATATCCATACGGTTGGATCTTTGATCCGAGGCCCCGATAAAATATTTGCCCTGTCCAAGCACATAAAAGGAGACAATTAACCTCCATTTTATTCAAACTACTCTAAATGCAAGATGATGCATGTAATGCAATATTTATATCATGAAATGCAATCTTATGCTTAAGAACATGCATAAATAGACATTTTAAGTAGTGTAAATGTGTTTACATCAATGACCTTTTGGGAAAGTATTAGAGCCCAATGAATGGCTCAAATGGAAGGAGATTCTCTCAGAAGTTCTTCCAATTTTGGAAGAATTTCATCAAGGCATTAGAGGGAAATCTCTGATTGAAAGTCACTGGAGTAGGAGTTCCTCCAAGATAATGGTGGAGGGATCTGATTGCAAATAATATGACAAACTTAGGGACCCATTTGTAAGTAATTCAAAAAGCTAGGGGTGCATATGTGAGAAAAAGAGTCAGACTGGACTGAAATGCAAACTAGGTCAATATGATCTCTAATTGGGCCCAAATTTTGGTACAAACCTAATTTGGACCCAAAGAATCTGATGGTCAAATAGTATTTAGATTTTGACCAAGTTTGAATAGGTAAATTACGTAGAAACCTAAATTAGGGCAACTGGCTATCTGAGACTCTATTTTAGGTCAAAATGGGTTCCAATGGTCAAATCAAAGATACCAAACCTTATAAAATATTTTTATATGATTTACAGAAGGTTTAGGTGAATTTTATCCTGACCAGAACCTCAGTAAAATAAGTAGGTCTATTTTTAGGGTCTCAGATGTCATTTAATTCTCGTAACGCATGAAAACTCATTTCTGTCTGCACGGATCCTCAAATCAAAGATACCAAACCTTATAGAATATTTTTCTATGATTTATAGAAAGTTTAGGTGAATTTTATCCTGACCAGAACCTCAGTGAAATAAGCGGGTCTATTTTTAGGGTTTCAGATGTCATTTAATTCTCGTAATGCATGAAAACTCGTTTCTATCTGCACGGATCCTCTTGTTAGACTTAATGCATGTTTGAACTTTAATAAACCCATAAGAAAACCCAAAATTGTTCTGAATTCATGATATGATGGTAAAATTACAATTTTAACCCTAGTTCCATGTTAAACTCTCAGAAAGGATGTGTAGTGAATTACGGTCCTTTGACGATTATGTAGGAGCATTTATTAATGGATTTTAACCAATTAAAGCTAGAAATGGCTGATGATGACATTATCATCGGTGGGTTTCCAGGAATTGATCAGATCCAAACAGGGATCTGGTGTTAAAGGGTCAGACGTCAGATATAGGCATATAAGATGTCAGGAACTAATATTGGACATCCAATTCTGAAGGCGAGTCTTCCTAGAATTGATCAGATCCAAACAAGGATCTAGTGTCTTAATCATCAAATGTTTGTGGGATGTCTTGATAGACTATTGGGCATTTGATATTAGAGGATAAACCTCAAGGATTGATTTTCCAAGATTCTAATGATTATAAAAGGTATGAAAATCAAGATTTGGGTCAAAATAGGTCTAACGTCCCTTTATTAGACATCTAGAATATGCCTTGGATGCTTGGGAGTAATAGTAAAATATTGGTTAAGAGTCTCAAGAAGATTTTGTTTTGACAAGAGGTATTTAGGTCCAACGGTCCTGTTATTGGACATCTAATAAGGTCTTCAGACGTCAGTAGAAAGATTTAGACTTTGGAAAGAGATGGTCGTCTAAAGTTGAAGGCAAAACATGGTAAGTTCAAGTTAGTTGGGCACTGGGCATCTAGTTATGTTATCAGACGACTTAAAAGAGATTATTAGATGTCTGATGATTATTATGGATGTCTAATAAAGGCTATGTTTACTGTTTTGGCTTTCTAACAGGATTTTGGGATTTGCCTAAGTGTCCTAAGGATAAGTGAGTATATCTAGCACCTAGGTAGTTATGTTTTGAGCTCTTTAACATGAATCTAAGGGAATAAAGAATAGAAGACAAATACAATGAATAAAATAATCTATCATATTCTTCTTTCTTTTCATTTTCAAGCTTTAGCCCTAAGGTCCTTCTTTAACCTTCTTCCTCCAAAGTTCCATGATGCTTTTCTCCTTCATCAAGCCCCTTCATTCCTCCATGGACTTTAACTTGAGCTCCTTCACACTTGCTTCCATTTGCATTTTAAACTTGAAATCTTAATCTCAAATGCAAACATTAAATAACAAGTGTTTTGTTATCATCAAAATCAATAATCATGGTGCATTTGCATCAACACTACCTACATCATCACCATCATAACCATCACCACCAACACCATCCACACACACCACCACTCCACTCTCCTCTATTATGAATGCCATTTATAACTCATCTTGAGCTTAAATAACATGAGGGGTTGCATTTATAATGCATGATTTCAATCTATGAGTGCCCCATGATGGGAACACCATCAAGAGCCATAACTATCTCAATTTAGTCATTATCAAGGAATAAATGCTCCTACATAACCGTCAGAGAACCCTAAGTCACTACAAATCCATTCTGAGGGAAATACAAGAAACTAGGGTTAAAACTATAATTTTACCATCATATCTTAAATGCAGAATAACTGTGAGTTTTCTAAGGGGTTAGTTAAGGGTCAAATGGCCTTAAATTTCCAACAAGTGGGTTAATACAGAGAGGAAAGGGTTTTCGCGTGTTTTGAGAATTAAATAATTTTTGAAACCCTAAAAGCAGACCTGCTTAATTAACTAAGGTTTTGGTCAAGATAAAATTCACCTAAATCCTCTAAAATTCATATAAAAATATTCTCTAGGATTTGGTATGCTTGATTTGACCATTAGAACCCATCTTAACCCAGAATAGAATCCTAGACAGACATTTGCCCTAATTTAGGTTTTTACATAAATTACCCAGGAAAACTTGGTGAAAACATAAGTCTAACTTCACCATTGGATTCTTTGGATCAAAATTAGGTTTTTAACAAAATTTGGGCTCAATCTGAGATCATCTTGACCAAGTTTACATTTTGGTCCAGTCAGAGCCTTTTATATCTCATTCAGATCCTTAACTTTTGAATATCTTACAGATAACCCCCCAACTTCTTTATCCTCTTCACAAAAAGGTTCCTGCCGCCATGAATCCCAATCCTACAAACTCCAGCTACCTTTGATTGAAAAGAACTCCTTCTCTGCTCAATCAATCCCTTCCAAAATTGGAAGGGAGTTTTCTTGAGGAGTCCTCTTTCCATTGAATCCATCCATAGACCCTAAAACCTTCTCAATCTCTCATGTGAATGCATGAGAGATTAGAGTATCCTAGAGAATTCCTATTTCGATGACATTTCCTGGCTTGGAAGCTTGGCTTCCAAGCTCAAAACTCCCTCTAGAGGCCTATAAAAGGACCCCCAGATCAGGCCAAACCTCCCAGACATGATTCCGGCCATGAAATCCCCATATTCCTCCTTCCTCTTCCGGCCGCGAAGCTCCGCAAGCTCTGACTCCTCCTCCTGATCTCCTTCATCGTCCGTCTACAATATTAGGGGCCGGATTCCCTTCCACTCTCGTCTGCTCTTGGTCGTACCAGCAGGAGCCCATCTATCTCTGTCGTCGTCGCCGTCCCCATCACCGGAGTGTCTTCTTCCATGGCATCGGCCTACCAACACCAGTGCCATTCTCCCCCCTTTCATCCAGTTATATTAGGTTAGATTAGTTAGCTTAGATTCCTAGTTTAGATTCCTACCCAAAAATCCCAAAAATAACCCTCGACTCGACATGCTCACCTCCGTCTTCCCCATCTCCGACCACTCCTCCGGCGAGTCCATCTCACTTCCACCAACCACCAATCAACTCGCCAACCACCTCACGACCTTCACCGCATCACGCCCTAGCAAACCCCTCTCCCTATTTGCCTTCCCATCCCCCAAACCCGCTGTTAAACAACCCACCTTTCCGTCTCCATTCCCGACTCCGACCGACCACCACACACCCTAATCTGCCACAAGACCACCACAATTACATTTGACATGCCTTGGCGAAGCTCCTAAGCTATTCTAATGTAGCCGCAAGGTCATATTCTTCTTTGCAGGTATCCTAGTCGGAGCTCTGCCACTTCTGCCATCACTGCCCTTGTTTTTTAAGATTCAAGAATCGCGAGCCACAGGTGAAGTCCCAAGCATTGTGGCTTTGCCCAAGGAATGCACTCAGGACTCCAATTGGAAGGGAGACCCCTAGTAGCCAGTGCAATCAGACGGAGTGGCATCAACGCAGCGCACGCGAAGGAAGGCGGTGGGATAGTCCCACATCGGGCGCTGACAGCTACACCGCAGTGCTTATATTGATTTTGTCCTATAGGCTCTTCGCCTCCTAACACGAGGGTGAGGTCCTCCTTACCCATACACACGCCTCACCCGCGACACCTAACCTGCGGGTCTGGTTCACTTGATTACCCGCCTAAGCCACTCCCACTCCTCACTCACCACCCACATCGATCAGCCTGGTCCCAGGTGCACACCTTCCCGTTTACCTGACTACCCTGACTGTGGCCCTGGGAGGGCGGAACCTGATAGGCTTAGATAGGTAGTGTTAATATGGTGAAATTATCGTTGAAGTGAGTATAGTGGTTAACCTAAATCAAGCCTAACCATCTTTTTACAAAATTTTTAACCTGGCCTACTTGATTTTATCTTGGTCACTTTTAGGCCCAGGGTCGAACTCAGGGAGGCGGGAATTAGAGGTGAATAAGTTTCTACGCCTTTCCTACAATGAATCTCTTCCGTGCATTTATTATGTTTTTTTATTTTTTTTTATTTAAGATTTTTTTGCTGATAATTTTGTCCTTAAGGTACACCCTCAAAATCAGGTCCTTGGCTTTGAGCCAAATTGTTCTTGGCTTTGAGCCAATTTAGGGTTCCAAAAACTAGTCTTGCTATTCGCAAGACCGAGTACCTGCAAGACAAGGATTATCTTTTCTCTTTTACTATTTTTTATATCTTTTTAATAGCAGGAAACAAAAGAGAAATAGAGGTTGCTTGTAAAGAAATAAATATAGTCTATATATATATAGATATATATATTATATATATAGGGGTGGGGGCGGAGGTAGAAATGGCGTGTAGCACAGTGTCGAGTTGGTCGACATCTAGGAAGACGCAACCAACAGGATGAAGTGCCGCGTGGAGTGTAGGATGGATGTGTGGGAGTGTGTGCGGAGATGCTTTCTTTACGCGGGTATCAGGGAATATCAGCAACTGGTGCAGATATTCCCGCGATATAACACGTGGTGGAGTGACTAGTGTGTAGGGATACAGGTAGGTGATATGAATGTAAATATATATATATGTATATGTAAATATATATTTATATGTATATATATAGATGGGGTTGTAATTATATAGATGTATATGTAGTTATATATATATATATATATATATATATGTAAATATACATATATAGTAATATATGTATATGTATGTATATATATATATATATAGTAATATATGTATGTGTGGAAATAGGGAGTGAACCCACCACGCCTACCTGCTCTTGGATGAGCTGGGTGGTGGTGGAACTCACAGTGGTGGTCGTGGAACCACTGTGAGCCTACTCCTACCCGCAGTGTATCTCTTCAGTGCGAAGAGGTGCTGCGTATGGAGGGGAGAGGGGAGGAAGATGGCCTGGATGAAGGTCTACGAGTGTTTCTCTGTTCCAACCCCCCTCCGCAAGGAAGAAGACAGGGCTTTTTAAAGAAGGAGAAGCCTGCCATAGCCATGCTCTGGCCGAACAAGTTCCGCGATGCTGCAAGCAGAGGAATGGCGCGAAGAGAAGCCAACCCATGCCCTAAGCCGCACGAGGGAGAAGAAATTCAAAGCAAAATAAAAAAACGAGGATGGTGAAATTGCGAGGCAGCACTTGAAGAAGATGTTATTTACATGGCCAATTATTCACTCTCCTCCCCTCTCAAATAAATGCATGCATGTGTCAATTTTACAAATGCAACTATAGCTACCTAATATGCAATGGCAGTGCTAGGAAATAACACAAGATGGCATATTTGTTGGTGTATTTTTCTGTGCAATCATACCCCCATATCTATCTTTTGCTAGTCCCTAGCAAAACATTTTGTATTGTATTTAGAAATGATCTTAAGCTGAAGATTTTTTTTCTGAGGCGACATGGGTGTGTTTGCTAGATATTGTGAGAACCAATTGCCGAGAAGATTACCAGTACTTTAAGTCTTATGTGACATAGACCATCTCTCAACTAACTTGGACTCTTGACATTTAAACCTTATGTACGATTTCCAGGACTCAGGAGGTTTTTGCCGTACTCGAGAGCTCAAGAGATTATGGCTTGTGCATAGTGAAGGATCAAGACTGACCAGATGAACATTAAGACTCAAGCCTAGGATTTCACGAATCTTTAAGTGCAGGTTGGTCTCAATTTCAGCTCATATTTTCGGATTGACCCTTAAAAAGATGGCAGAAAACTCAACCCTCATTTTTTTCTTTTGTGGCTCAAAGAATATATGGCAGAAACAGGGTATTTGTAACTTTGCCCTGAAACATTTTGAGGGAGAAGACATTTGCGAGATATACTAACTTATTTGCACAGTTTTTTTTTTTTTGAAACACGTGTCAGTATATCTCTTACAACTTTATTTGAAGGAGCACACTTTTCTTTTGGTGGGAGAGTTCCTTTTTGGTGGAAAGAGTTTCTCCCAGACACAAGACTAAAGCTTGGGATAAAAAGTCTACCAGCGCGCACAGGTAATGACTCCACCTTCCCTAATGAACACTAGGGTTGGATCTTATGTTCACCTGGTCTTTCTTGATATGTAGTGTGAACCAAGATTACTTAGGCTCTCGAGCAGAAGCAAACCAATGGATCCTGTACTGGTGTCTCAGGTACAAGAATATGTCCTTAGTTAGGAGAGATTCTGATCTATCTTGTCAAAGTTTAAGTGAATTAAGCCGAGCCTGAGCGAATCAAGCTTTTGTGGCCTGGAAAGTCTTCAAAACAATGGTTGAATATCCATAAACACTTATTGTATTTTTGTTTCAGCCTTCAAATCATCACTAAACACTCTTTTTTTTATGTACATATTTATAGATAGATGGAAACTGCATGATACCATATAATACCCAGATCCTATAGATGCCTATCCACCCCCCTAATGCCAAACGATGTTATGTCCTCATATGCATGTAGGGTAGAGGAAGGTCCAAAGATCGGGGAGCGAGAGCTGAAGTGTAGGGTATATAGCAGGGTGGTTGGGTGGGTGGATGGTGGGTGGTGAAGTGAAAAGGTGAGAAGTGAAGTGTACGTGATAGTGGAAGAGTGTTTCTAGGGTGCCTCCCAACGAGCACTGAATTTAACGTCCCCAGCTGGACTCAAAATGAGGCACGACATTAGTTACCCTCCAGCAAGGCAACAGTTTCTCCAACAGGGGCAGGTTCATGAGTAAGATAAGGTTTTAAACGCTGCCCATTGACCATAAATTTATTCCCAGATTTGGGATCTTCAATTTCAACGGCCTCGTTGGGAAATGGTCTCGAGACCAGGAAAGGACCAGTCCATTTAGACTTCAATTTCCCTGAAAAGAATTTGAGCCAGGCATTGTAAAGCCAAACTTGCTGAGATGGCTCAAATTCCTTCCGCCGAATACGGCTGTCATGAAAAGCCTTAGTGCATTGCTTGAAAGTTAAGGCAGAATCATAGGCTTCATGATGGAGCTCTTCCAGTTCTTGGAGTTGGAGTTTCCTTTCTCGACCACACAAGTCTGGGTCAAGGTTACATTGGTGAACCACCCAATAAGCGCGGTGCTCCAGCTCCACGGGCAAATGACAAGGCTTCCCGTAAACGATTCTATAAGGAGACATACCTAGGGGAGCCTTGAAGGCGGACCAATACACCCAAAGTGCATCAATCAGCTTGTCGAACCAATCCTTACAGTCAGGCCGAACCGTTTTCTGGAGAATTTGCTTGATTTGTCAGTCTGACACCTCTACCTGGCCGTTCATCTGAGGATGATACGGAGATGCGATACGATGGTGGACTCCATATTTCCTCAGAAGTGCTCGAAAAGAAGCATGGGTAAAATGGCTTCCTCCATCCGAGATAATGGCTCGAGGGATCCCAAAGCGCGCAAAAATGTGGTCTTTGACGAATCAAGTGGATATGACGTGGTCAGCATGGCGCGTGGGAATAGCCTCGATCCATTTCGAAACATAATCAACAGCAACGAGGATGTATTCTAAGCCATTGGAAGGAGGAAAGGGACCCATGAAATCGATTCCCCAAATGTCGAAGATTTCGGCAGCTAGGATGGGTTGCAAGGGCATCATGTCACGACGGGACATTGACCTTAACAACTGACACCTAGTGCAATGTTTGGCATAATTGTGTGCATCCTGATGAAGGGGGGGCCAAAAGAAATCGCACTGCAACACCTTGGCTGCAGTTTTCCTCCCAGAGAAATGACCTCCGCAGGCCTGGTCGTAGCAGAAGGATAGCACACTGGGGAATTCGCTGTCAGGAATATAGCGACGGATGATCTGATCAACACCTATTCGAAAAAGAAGTGGATTATCCCAGAAATAATACTTTGCTTCTGCAATGAGATGCTCGCGCTGGTTTTTAGGCCAACCACGTGGAAGGGAACCAGAAGCAAGGTAATTGGCAATGTCAGCATACCAAGGTCCACTTGCCACATTACTTGCCAATAGGTGTTCATCGAGAAAAATCTCATTAATCGGCAGGGTAAGTTCAATGTGGTCAAGGTCCAGTCTAGAGAGATGATCAGCCACAACATTCTGGGCTTCGGCATTATCGCGGATCTCAATGTCAAATTCTTGGAGCAGAAGGATTCAACGAATCAGTCTAGGCTTGGCATCCTTCTTGTGCATGAGATGGCGAATGGCCACGTGGTCAGTGAAAACAATAACATGTGAGCCCAAAAGGTAAGAGCGAAATTTCTCCAGCCCAAAGGCGACTGCCAATAGTTCTTTCTCAGTGGTTGTATAATTACGCTGGGCCTCGTCCAACATCTTACTGGCGTAGTACACCACGAAGGGGTGTCTATTACGTCTTTGTCCTAGGATGGCTCCGACTGCAAGGTCGGAAGTGTCACACATGAGTTCAAAGTCGAGGGACCAATCAGGTGGCTGGAGAACAGGGGCCTTGGTGATAGCATCATGCAGCTGCGTGAATGCTCGTATGCATTCGGGGCCCATATCAAAGGGTACGTCGGTCGATAGGAGATGAGTTAAAGGTCGAGAAATCTTGGAGAAGTCTTTGATGAATCTCCTATAGAAATCAACGTGTCCCAAGAAGGAGCAGATTTGTTTGACAGAGCCAGGCACAGGTAAATCTGCAATTACATCAAGCTTAGCTCTGTCAACCTCGATACCCCTATCGGAGATGATATGCCCGAGAACAATTCCCTCGTGTACCATAAAATGATTTTTTTCCCAGGAAAGCACGAGGTTCATATCAATACATCTCCTAAGGATACAGGTCAGGTTGGCAAGACAGTCATCAAAAGAGGGTCCAAAGACCGAAAAGTCATCCATGAAAACCTTGAGAAAGTCACCCACCATGTCATGGAATATCGCCAGCATACATCTCTGGAAAGTTGCAGGCGCGTTACAAAGTCTGAACGGCATCCTTCTAAATGCAAAGGTGCTGAAGGGGTAGGTAAAAGTGGTTTTCTCTTGGTCCCGGGGGTCAATTTCCACCTGGTTATATCCAGAGAATCCATCCAGGAGACAGAAAAATTTATTTCCCATTAACTGCTCTAGGATTTGGTCAATGAAAGGTAGCAGAAAGTGATCTTTCTTAGTTGCAGCATTCAGTTTCCTATAATCTACACACACTCTCCAAGATGTAGGAGTACGTGTAGGGATGGATTCACCCCTGTCGTTGACACGGATGGTGAGTCCCGCTTTTTTGGGCACGACGTGAATCGGGCTCACCCAGGGGTTGATGTAAACACATTTACACTACTTAAGATGTCTATTATGTATGTTCTTAAGTATAGGATTGCATTGCATGCTATAAATATTGCGTAACATGCATCACCTTGCATTTAGAGTAGTTTGAATAAAATGGAGGTTAATTGTCTCCTTTTATGTGCTTGGACAGGGCAAAATTTTTATCGAGGCCTCGGATCAAAGATCCAACCGTACAGATGTGATCAAGGCAACGATTGGAGTTCAACAACTCCAACATCACCCTAATCAGGCATCTGTAGCATCTGATAGTGACCGGGGAACCCTAGAAGATCAAGAGCCAATATGATGTGAATTCACACTTCAAACGACAAATCCGACCGCATGGATGGATTCGGATCGACGATTGCAGCCTAACGATGCAAAAATCGAGTCAATCCGACACCCGTGGCACCATCTACAACATCTAGAAGATGGACGGCAAGATGGCACCACGTGGCACCATCTCAGCCGTCCAACCGACCCCCAGCCCCGCCGCACCTTCTCTTCTTCAATCAGAGCGTCGCTTCTCCGCCGTTGGATTAAGATCCAACGGCTGTGGATGCGGCGCCTTAATTTCGTCCGTGCGACCTTTTCGCTGAGGCAGCAAAGCGGTCCAGCGCCTTAACGCGAGGGCGGACGCAAGTTCGAGTCACGGCGAATGGGATCTGGAGTGAGGAGCGCGCCTTCAATCGACCGTCAGATCGCGATCCAACTGCCGTCCGCGCTCAATAGCGTCAACGTGCTATCGCACACCCGCGCCTCACGTGGCATCGCACACAGGTGGGCGCGCGTTGAGGAGAGGGGGAGGCGTATCTTACGCCGTCCGATATCGTGATCGGACGGCTGAGATTCAGCGAACGTGCGGCACGCATTGAGCGCGTGTGGAAGCCAGCAGCCGCGCGCTCAACGCCCACAACGCCCACGATGGGGCTTTAGCGATGGTTTTATCCGTCACTAATGACCCTTTATCTAATGTTTTAAAGATGTAATGTCCAATTTGCCCCCACTCCTCGCAACTATAAAAGGAGACCCCCTCCACATGAAATTCTCATCCCTTCCTTCTCTTCTCTACCTTTCCAAAGGTTAAGAGAAGCTCGTCCCACACCCGGGATGCTCCTCACGAGATAAAGTCCAAATTTTCGTCCCCTTTCGGAAATGGATCCCGCGACGACGACAACGTGCTGCTCTGTTCCCGTTCTTCTGCTTCGTCCTCCTTCGTCCTGCTCCATCCTCCTTCGTCCAGGCGTCGTTCCATCCAGCTCATCCTCCAAGCGATCGTCGAGGAGGATAACTTCTCTCTCCCATTCTTCTTTATAGCTTTCTAGTGTAGAATTTTCCTGCTTTCTAGTGTAATCCTTATTTGGTTTTATTATATAAAAATTTTGAAATATTGAATGCATGTTTTCTGTCTCTCTCTCTCTCTCTTCCTTTTAGTCTGATAGCTTCATTGTAATTACATCGCCTCGCTTTTTAAGAAAAATTCTAAAAAGAATATAATTGCAAATATAGATGGACGTAGCCTCCCTGTGTTCGACCCGGAATTTCAATTTCAGTATAAATTTTATTTGTTGAACACGAATTCTTCGCTTTCAAGCTATAACGACAAGGTTTTAAATCCAAACACGTTAGCGTAGCAATTCATTCATCCAACATTTTGGCGCCGTTGCCGGGGAGGCGACGATCTTTGATTTTTTTCTTCGTGTTTTCTATCTTACAAATCACTTACCTCACGTCTCTCCTTTCTTATTGTGATTGCAGGTACTCTTTTGAGATAGGCAAAAGCGGTAGATTGGAGTAAAGTACTGTAGAAGGTTTTGTAAGTTATCCCCCACCTCCCACCCATTAGATTTCATTTTACAACATAATAACACAAACATCAATCAACCTAGGTGTTCTTATAAACTCTAAGGTTAGATTGTTTGTTGTTTAACACCCACACCCACCCCAACCCCCACATTAAAAAAAAAAATTAAAAAAAAAATCTCACAGAGGTACACAACTTGATCTAATTTTCAAACTCAACTGGTAAACCGATCTTTAGAGCTGGTACACACATCCAAACACATAATTGAGTAGAAATCAGATTAGGTAATCACTTGTGTGCCAAATAAAGTGGTGCAACAAGCCGATTGTTTGAGTTGATTGGGCCACACCACTTCAATTAAAATCAACTCATCAAGTAGCTGCCACTTAGGTTCAACTATTAGGGATTTAGCAGGCACTCCACATTCTTTTTAAGTTTTAAAGGAAAATATTTTCACCCGTGCTTTCAAAACCTGGTGTGTCAACGAAACTTGTTTGAAAATACCTAAAGTTGAATCCTAAAAGCTACTAAGCAAGACTTGAACTCTAAAATTCACTACATTAAAAGTAATCTTGCTTGAAAATCACTAGTTGTGCACGCACACATAAATCAATCAATCATTAAGAGCACAACCCATTTAAAGGGCCCATCATATTCCAAAGCACATTCAAACCTAGCCCTAAATAAAACAGAGTAGACGTTGGCCTTAAGGATTGAATTCGCTCTTCAGAACCCAGAACGAGATTATTTTCGATTAGTCTGTTTCTACTGTTCAATCTGATGTCTAGCTAGGGGAGCAGAATCAAACGATCGCGGCTGGGGGGTACACCAGGAACCGGAGGTGCAAGTCGAAGGAAGAACCTTCTCCCCAGTCCCTCCTTCTAACTGGTTGGATTGAATAGACAAAAGTAGATCAAATCGTTCCTTTATCTCAAGATGGGTTTTGGGAGTCTGTAGGTCTATAGGCTAACCCACTTAAGGACATGTTCGATTGTTTGTATTGCAGGGCACCTTTCTTCCTCTCGCTTATCATGAATCCTTCCACATATTACACGCATTCCCGCTCTTTCCCTCCTGTTCTGAATTATCCTCAACATGACAATTATTCCAACTCGTACTGTAATCAACCATAAGTTAGTTGGGATAACTCGGATTGGGGATACAGTTTTGAACCTCTGTGTTTAGAGTCTAACCATGAACACTTTGATTGTGATTTCTATCCTTCTCAGAGCCACATCGATTATAGATCGTCATCCTTTTATGAACAACCTAATACAATCTATAATCAAGAAGGATACATCGATCCTTACCCATCCTCTGATTACACTGCCTTAGGTCATCACCACCTTTTGAACAATCTGAAATGACCTATTATTAGGAAGGGCATAACGAATATCAATTTGTTAATTCCCCTACTTTGATCCCAAACCCGCCCAACCCTTAACCAACTCATTTGGTTCAGGGTAACCAGGTTCAAGATAAGGTTTTGGCTAACTTGAGGAATATCGTTCAATCTTTAGAAGTTCAGCCAATACCTTGCATTGAGAGATTCGAGCCCCTAATTGAAATGATTGATGGTTTGAACAAGTCGTTGGATTGGCTCCAGGATGTTAAGGATAAGAACCCAGGTGAGTTTCTACTTGGGAAATTAGCGAAATTGAGGATGAGATTCGTGGTCGCTTTGATTCAATCATGGGATGATTTCCAAGATGAACTTTCTTCAAGAAAGCCAATGACAGAACCCGCTCAGGCACCTGTTGGGGGCATACGTGTTATGAGGCTGACCAGATTGAATTAGAGCAACCAATTAAGGAAGATCTGATTTCTTCACCTGAGATCCCTGAGCCGGGTACAGGAAACATGTCTCCTTGGAACAGAAAGTGATAGATGATTTTGGGACATACATTGATACGGATCTTGATTTCTTCGATTCTGATGGTGAAGATTCGAGTTGTGAAGTCTCACGCGAGTTTTCTGAACACGATTTCTGTGAGACGATTGGGCCTAAAGAATCTGATTTGATAGCCCAATAACTGAGGAAACTGATTTTATTAGGGCTCACATTATGGATCCAGAATCGCATTTTCTGGAGGATTCAATCAAATGCCCTGATTGTTAGTTACACCCCATTGAGTTTATAGATGATTCTATTTCTGAGATAATTAAACCCAAGTCAATTCTGATTCAGCCATATCATTTAGACTTGGAGATTTCAGACGGGGTGATTAACAGTCAAATCTAACATTCTGATTGAGGAGGATAGGAGTTGGGAAGTTCTGATTTGGGAAGCTAATTGTGGAGGAAGTAAAAGATTGAGTCGAAGGGTTCCTATTAAGCTGAAACCATCAAACCAGGACCCTTACGACATTTGTTTTGAGGATGTCCAACCCAAGCACACATTCAACGATTATCTTTTTAAGCTTCAATTCTCTGTAACCTGACTTTTTGGTCTTGGGTTGCATCCTCATAAATCACAGGCCTGACCCCGCTTGCATACTGATTTTAGGTTTTGGGTAATTTTTATCCAGAACCTGAGATATTCTCGATTATGGGGTATGGGTCTGCACCATAATCTGGTCCACATATGTGGACCTCTGTTGATAGGTCAAAGGATTCTTCTGTTTATTCTGATTCTGACCTGCACCTGTGAATTCCTCATTTCTCTCCTTTGTATAGTGTGCCTAGCTGAAGGCACTAAATTCAGCACTTGCACAGTTCTTTTTAGTTTTCATCTCGGAGCGAACCTGACATTCACGCAATTTAGGTCCTTTCTACGCTATTCTACTCTGTTTTATGTCTTTTTAATACAATGAGGACATTGCATTAGATAGGTATGGGGGGTGGATATTCATCTCTGAATTCATTCGTCAGCTCCGTAGATTTTTTTTATTTTCTTTTATTAAAAAAAAATTGGAATTAGGAAAGAGAACTTGGGTTTAGGAAAATTTTCAATCTTAGGAAATACTACATTATGATTTGAACGCAAAAACCCTTTAGGTCTTTGGACTTAATCAGCCCGTGTATCCATTAAAATGTGGATTTGTCTTTCGAGTCCTCGCCATCTTAATTCTATCGTAATTGGAGTAAATAAGTTTGGGTGATAAGTACACGACTTATCAACCTGCCCTCTGATTTGAGGGAACTTTGAGTTTTTAGCATCTACACACTTTCTTTGCACTGACTTGTTGTTCGACGATTTTAACGGAAATTGGGTAGCTAATGAACCTTCTAGGGTGATATGGTTGGCAAGTTATCATGGGTAACAGCCCATAGGTAGGTTGTCTAGAGCCCAGTCACTGGACCTTTCTCTTTTTGCTGCCCTTAGGTAAATCTTAGACCAGGGAAGCCACCTACTTAAAAAAAAAATCAAAAAGAAAAGGAGAAAAGAAAAAAAAAAGAAATAAGCCACACTTCGTCGCACGAGTATGGCTGGCAAGTTATCGGTGGTAACAGGTCATCGACCAGTTGTCCAGAACCCATCTCAATAAATGCACTAAAAATTCCCAAAATACTTAGGAAGAAGCGGAGAAGTAGAATCAACCGGGGAGATATACACTAGATTCACCCTTGTGTTAATCCCATAAAAAATAAAAGTAGGGAGAAAGCTTCCAGTTGTAAAGATACACATTTAGGCAGAATTCTTTTTGAGGTCACCCAGAGGCATAGAAACCCGAAGTCTGTTTTAACTGCCGGTCAACGAGTCTATCACATTCACAATAAGATGCTTAAAACTTAGGGTTCTCATCAAATCTTGGGTGAGTTGAATGGCCGTAGACAGCCACTCTTAAACCCTAAAACTTGAAAAAAAAAAAAAGAAATTAGAAAAGAGGAAAGTGAAAAAGAAATCTTTCTTTGAATAAGGCGAGGGCTTGAGGCAGTCTGCATTTTGGCAGATACTCAGGCACTGTTGTGTTTTTGAAAGTTCAGATCTTAAGTAGACAATTTCTTAATAATTGAAAATAACTCATGCCCAAATAATCCAACCTAGTTCTTTTATAAATAGCATATAGTTTTTGCTAGGAACTAGCAAAAGATAGGCATGGGGGTATGATGTAAACACATTTACACTACTTAAGATGTCTATTTATGCATGTTCTTAAGCATAGGATTGCATTGCATGCTATAAATATTGCATAACATGCATCACCTTGCATTTAGAGTAGTTTGAATAAAATGGAGGTTAATTGTCTCCTTTTATGTGCTTGGACAGAGCAAACATTTTATCGGGGCCTCGGATCGAAGATCCAACCGTACAGATGTGATCAGGGCAACGATTGGAGTTTAACGACTCCAAGATCGCCCTAATCAGGCATCTATAGCATCTGATAGTGACCAGGGAACCCTAGAAGATCAAGGGCCAAGATGGTGTAAATCCACACTTCAAACGACAAATCCGACCACACGGATGGATTCGAATCAACGATTGCAGCCTAACGACACAAAAATCAAGTCAATCTGACACCCGTGGCACCATCTACAACATCTAGAAGATGAACGGCCAAGATGGCACCATGTGGTGCCATCTCAGCCGTCCAACCGGCCCCCAGCACCACTGCACCTTCTCTTCTTCAATCAGAGCACCGCTTCTCCACCGTTGGATCAAGATCCAATGGCTATGGATGCGGCACCTTGATTTCGTCTGCGCAACCTTTTGGCTGAGGCAGCACAGCAGTCCAGCGCCTTAACGCGAGGCGTGGACGCGAGCTTGAGTCGCGGCGAGGGGGATCTGGAGCGAGGAGCACACCTTCAATCTACCGTCAGATCACGATCCAACGGCCATCCGCGCTCAATAGCGTCAATGCGCTATCGCAAGCCCGCGCCTCACACGACATCGCACGCGGGCAGGCACGCGTTGAGGAGCAGAGGAGGCGCATCTTAAGCCGTCCGATCTCGCGATCAGACGGCTGAGATTCAGCAAACGTGAGACATGCGTTGAGTGCGCGTGGAAGCCAGCAGCAACGCGCTCAACGCCCACAATGCCCACAATGGGCTTTAGTGACGGTTTTATCCGTCATTAAAGACCCCTTATTTAATGTTTTAAAGATGTAATGTCCAATTTGCCCCCACTCCTTGCAACTATAAAAGGAGACCGCCTCTAAACGAAATTCCCATCCCTTCCTTCTCTTCTCTACCTCTCCAAAGCTCAAGAGAAGCTTGTCCCACACCCAGGATGCTCCTCGTGAGATAAAGTCCAAATTTTCGTCCCCGTTCGGAGGTGGATCCTGCGACGACAACAACGTGCTGCTCCGTTCCTGTTCTTCTGCTTCGTCCAGGCGTCGTCCCATCCGGCTCGTCCTCCAAGCGATCGTCAAGGAGGATAACTACTCTCTCCCATTCTTCTTTATAGCTTTCTAATGTAGAATTTTCCTGCTTTCTAGTGTAGCTGATTTCCCGCTTTCTAGTGTAATCCTTATTTGGTTTTATTGTATAAACATTTTGAAATATTGAATGCATGTTTTCTCTCTCTCTCTCTCTCTTCCTTTTAGTCTGATAGCTTCATTGCAATTACATTGCCTCGCTTTTTAAGAAAAATTCTAAAAAATATATAATTGCGAATATAGATCGACGTAGCCTCCCTGTGCTCGACCCGGAATTTCAATTTCGATATAAATTTTATTTGTTGAACATGAATTCTTCGCTTTCAAGATATAACGATAAGATTTTAAAACCAAACACATTAGCGTAGCAATTCGTACGTCCAACAGGGGCTATCGCTGATCAGGTAGATTATACCTGCATCCATCCACTTAATAATTTCCTTTTTAACGACCTCCCACATGTTAGGGTTGAGACGTCGCTGCATCTCGCGGGAAGGTCGAGCATCTTCCTCCGTATATATACGGTGAGTGCAGTAGGAGGGGCTAATGCCAGTTAAGTCTAATAAAGATCATCGAATGGCTACCTTATGTTCCATAAGGACCCTTGTTAGTTTGCACTCTTGCTCCCTGGTCAATTTTGAACTGATGATTACGAGGAGTGTTTCATTTGGTCCCACGAAAACATACTTAAGCGTATCAAGCAACTCTTTCAACTCGGAAGTGGATGGTGAAAGATTAGGCATTTCTTGGGACGAGAGTGTCCCAAGCGGATCAGGAGAAAATAATTCAAGAGGAAGAAGTTGGCCCTCAGATTAGCCAAGAAGAGGGGCATCTTGGATAGATGGATCCAAAAAGTGATAGCCCCAGTGAGTAGTATTTGGGCTCAAGGTCCCAGTGTGGAGTTGCAATTCTGCCTGATTTGGCGGGAAAGAAAGGGCAATACAGTCTTCAAGAGTGTGGATCGGCGGTGAGTAGCCTGAATATGACTCAGACCATGAGGTGTGGGAAGCGGAGAAAACCTCGTCAGAAGTCTGGCCAGGGGAAGGTATGGGAAAAGGGAGGGATGGGGGAACGTCACAGTATGTGTCGGTCAGGCAATCGTCAATGTTTAAAGGCAATCCGTAGCAGTCAGAATAGGTCCCAATTAGTTCGATACACACGCTGATGGCCATGTCCTCGTCAGACGTGTCATCCTCAATGCAATCGCAATCAAAGTTCTTGGCTGCCTTGAAGATGTTAAGCTTGAGCTTCTCAAATCCAACGACAATCTCAATACAACCTGACTCGCAATCGATATGGGCGTGGGCTGTGGCCAAGAAAGGTCGACCAAGGATGATCGGACAATCAGAAAGTGAGCTAGGAACTTCCATATCCAAAACAAGAAAGTCAATAGGAAAACAGAGACTATTGACCCTAGCCACCACGTCTTCCACCACACCCTTTGGTATTTTGACAAAACGATCTGCCAACTGTAACATGACAGAGGTGGGTTTCATATTTCCTAAGGCAAATTTCTCAAGCATGATGGTTGGTATAAGATTGATGGAAGATCCTAGATCAAGAAGGGCACGGTTAAAATTGCAGCCTTGGATGCTACAAGAAATAAGCGATGTGCCTGGATCTTTCTACTTCGGTGGTAGATTTGACAGTATAGCACAACTCGCATGAGGCGAGAGAACCACTGGATTCCTTGTTTTCTTTGACTGTTGCCTGGGTGTAGTGTAGTCTTTGAAAAATCGGGCGACAATAGGTATGTGATCAATAGCCTCTAACAAGGGTACCTTGATTTCAACATCCCTGAATAAATTTTGCAAGCTATCAAAGGCCTGTGTATCCTTTTTCTTTCCTTTTGGCTCCCTCAGTAGAGCCTCAGGGAATGGGACAAATTATGGAACTAAATTGGGTGTATCGTCCTCTTGCAAATGCGGTGTGCATCCCGAATGAGAGGGCGATGAAAAAGATGGGCCAGGATTAGGTCGAGGCGGATCAACGGTTTGCTTACTGCTCCTCGTAGTAATCGCATTGGATGATGCGGGTCCAGTGGGATCATAAGGCGGAGGAGGGTTCACAATAGGGACATAAGAGTGAGGTGCTGCAGTGGGATTAGCCTGAAATCCCGGTGGAATGCTCGGAGCCTACAGAATCTGATGAACCTACCCCTGAGAAGGTCGTACCTGTGGTTGAGGACCACGGGGTACGAAATTTCATGGGTTGGGAACAGGTTGGGCTGGAAGAGTGCCCTGAGATCGAGTCCCATGTGTAGTTGACTGATCTCAGCGTTCTGTTACGCCAATTGGTGCTAAAGAGAGGTCATGTTCTCTTCATGGCACTTCGACATTTCCATCATCATTTGCATCAATTTATCAAGAGGACCTGATGCGTGTTCAGTTTGCGGTATGCAAGGATCCAATGGCGGATTCGCCATAGGATTAGACTGGACCCTTAGGATGATGGGTGCAGACGGTCGCATTGGCCCACCCACGGGGTTTTGGCGCTGTGGGTTGTTGGACCATGCGAAGTTCGGATGATTTCGCCACCCTGGGTTATACATGGCAGAGAAAGGGTTATTCCCCAGGGCACAAGCATCTTCTAAGCCAGAAGACGAGTCCGCATGTACATGTGCATCACAGCACACGAAGGCTTGGTCCTCCATGTCAAAATACTGGCTTGCAGAAGCTAGATCCACATGACTTACCGAATCGCTCAGCGCGACACTCGGTAAGGAAGATCTCACGGAGTTCTTGGGGATAAGCCTGTCGTTGGAAGGATAGGGATTGTGACGAAGTGGTGAGGTGGGGGTGTTTGCCATAGAACGGGCGGGATTGGCCAGAAGCTCATCCAGCTTCTTGTGTACGATGGAGACTTCATCCAATTTTTCTGCAATAAGGTTAAGATCAGTGGATGAATGGGAGGATCCCGTGTCAACTTTGTGAACATTACGGGGCAGGCTGGTACGATTAAAGGTGACAATGGAGGCATTGTTCATTGAGTTTTCGCTCATGTTTCAAATAATTTGAATGCTCCATTCTCGTCTTTGTTCATAGAATTCCCTCCGCAGAAAGCGTCTGCAATCTGCTTCAAAGTCTCATTTAGTCCATAATAGAAAATTTGGGCTATATGCCACTTAGGTAGACCGTGGTGAGGACACTTCCGGAGGAGGTCATTATACCTCTCCCAAGCCTGATGAAACTGTTCACCGTTTTGCTGCGTAAAGGAAGTTATAGCACGGCGAAGTGCATTGGTTCACCCGATTGGGAAGAATTTCTTGAGAAATGTTGTTCACATCTCTTCCCAAGAATGGATGGTTCTCCCAAGGGTGCGTAACCATTGCGACGCTTTATCCCGCAACGAAAATGGGAACATTTTCATGAGGACAATAGGTAACCCGATGTTTCTTGGTTTAACCGTTTCAGCCAATCGAGTTAGGCCTTCCAAATGGAGAAAAGGATCTTCACTTGCAAGACCATGGAAGTGGGAATTAATCAAGCCAATTATGTTGGGTTTCAATTCAAAATCGTCCCCTCCCATGGGGACCCGAATTTGTCCTATGGTCTCTGTAGCAGCGGGATTTTGATAAGAGCTAAGAGACCTAGGGTCCTCCCGTTCGGGAGGGTTCTGCATTTCCTCCAAGGTTTCCCTAATGGCTTCGATTTGTTCATTATACATTTCCATTTGGGCTTGGAGGCGGGTTATAGGATCCATGGCTCCACCACCTGGTGGGTTTTGAGGGCGGTTTCCTCCCTCTGGATTTGGGGGTGGGCATGCAGCCATGTTTGTGGAGGAGGATAACGATTCGACTTCTATTCTTCTAAAATTATCAGACAATTCAAACAATTCAGGGTTTTGTGACCTCCTCCCAAACATGCACTACCGCAGGAAGAATTAGGGGGATAAGAAGGGAAAAGGAGATGAGAGAAATGACGTCGAAAAGGTACACTTGATGACAAATCAAGGCAATCAAAGTCCTAACCTCTACAGAGTGCCCTTAGACCTAAAGATCTAAGTTACCTACTATCACAACCTACAGAACCAAATGCGAGCACCGCGGAACCATCGGGCCAGATTGAAAAGCCGTTTGCCCTAGTCTTAGACACCCGATAGCACGCGGGAACCCTCACCAGCACGTAGGTGCTACACGCAAGTAGTTAGACCTCCAATCCTTAATAAGGGTCAAGTTGCTACCAGTTTTAATTAGAGGCTTAGGATCAAGTGCTTTTGGAATGTGAAGGGCGTTGTTTATGGGTAATGCCCAAGTGCGTTGATTTTAGAGAGTGTGTAAACCAAGCATGCAACGGGGAAATCTCCCCGAATTGAAGTTTTAATTGGTGAATGGTTTTTAGAGTTTCAGTCTTAAGTAGTATGGATTTTAGGATTTCGCTGAGTTACCAATTCAACCAATCTCTGGGTTTTTAAGAAAATACAAGTTCTTCTATGCCCAATAAACCCTTCTTCAATGTGAGTTGGTTAATGCATGCTAAAAATGCAATGGACTTCCCTATATGGAAATTTCTATGTGTGGATGCACGAGTCAATTTTAAGTTAGTGTGAAAGGGAGCCAAAGCACTTCAATTTAAGTGCTCCCAATCACTAAAATGATGTTCCACACACAAGGCTCAACTACAAGATAATGTAAAGAAAATCAAAGTGTTGGGGTTGAAGTATTCGGGATCAAATCTTAGGCACGTGAAAGGTCTTGGTGGGGTTGGAATCAACTCAATTCCAAGTCTCCCCACCAAAAATGTGATCCAGAATTGCAGATAAATGAGGTAAGGAGGGATGGCAATCAATCTGTTTAATCTTGCCTCAAAGAATACTTCACACGACGAAAGATTCAAGAATCAAGATTCTTGGATCTTAGCTATGCGAAGTTTGGCGGGAAATCCCAGGGTGATGGGAATGATGGCAAACAATCAAACAAGTGATTTTTAATCCACTTGCTCCAAGAAATCCCAAGGAGTTTTTTAGGTTTTTTTTTTTTATTATGGTGACAAGTTGACCTAAGTTGCTAAGAGTGAGGCCTACCTTTTCAGCAACGTGGGTGAAGCTCCAGTGCGGTGCCGGTGACTTCACACTCTCGTTCTTACCTTGGATCTGCCCACGTCTCCGACTTCCTTTGCTTGCCTCCTCCTTACAACTGGTTTTCCTACACACCAACAAACAAAAACACCTGTGAAGAGAAGGGTGTGAGAAGAGAAAATCAAAGGAATGGAGTAGAAAATTACCTCAATGCGTTCCTCCCCGGCAATGGCGCCAGAAAAAGGTGTGGTAGGCTCGGATAGGTAGTGTTAATATGGTGGAATTATCGTTGAAGTGAGTATAGTGGTTAACCTAACCATCTTTTTACAAAATTTTTAACCTAGCTTACTTGATTTTATCTTGGTCACTTTTAGGCCCAGGGTCGAACTCAGGGAGGAGGGAATTAGAGGTGAATAAGTTTTTATGCCTTTCCTACAACGAATCTCTTCCGTGCATTTATTATGTTTTTTTATTTTTTTTCTATTTAATATTTTTTTGCTGATAATTTTATCCTTGAGGTACACCCTCAAAATCAAGTCCTTGGCTTTGAGCCAAATTGTTCTTGGCTTTGAGCCAATTTAGGGTTTCAAAAACTGATCTTGCTATTTGCAAGACCGAGTACCTGCAAGACAAGGATTATCTTTTATCTTTTACTATTTTTTATCTTTTTAAAAGCAGGAAACAAAAGAGAAATAGAGGTTGTTTGTAAAGAAATAAATATAGTCTATATATATATATATATATATTATATATAGGGGTGGGGGCGAAGGTGGAAATGGAGTGTAGCACAGTGTCGAGTTAGTCGACGTCTAGGAAGACGCAACCAACAAGACAAAGTGCCGCGTGGAGTGTAGGATGGATGTGTGGGAGTGTGTGCGGAGATGCTTTCTTTACGCGGGTATCGAGGAATATCAGCAACTGGTGTAGATATTCCCGCGATATAACGCGTGGTGGAGTGACTAGTGCGTAGGGATACAGGTAGGTGATATGAATGTAAATATATATATATATATATATATATGTAAATTTATATATATATATATATATATATATATATATGTAAATATATATATATGTATATATATTTAACTGTATAGATATAGATATATATATATAGTAATATATGTATATAGATATATATATATATGTATGTATATATGTATATATATATATATAAAGTTGTATAGGTATTAATATATATATATGTATATATATATATAAGTATGTATAGGTGTGTACAAGTGAGTGTGTGTGTGTACACGTGAGTGTGTACAAGTGTGGTGTGTGTACATGTGAGTGAGAAAGAGTTGCTAGAGAGGAGGGTTTAAGGCATCTGGTGGAGGCAGGTGCCGTCTAGATGCGCAGGCACGTGAGTAGGCGCAGGCGCAGAGGGCACGCGCGCAAGGCTACTCACGGGCGCTGGAGCGGAAGTGTGAGAGAGATGGAGCAACGCAACGCACTGCGCTGCGGGCTAGAGTGGATGCGGGCGAAGAAGCGAGCGTGGGCGCGGGTGCTAGAGCAGGTGTGGGTGCAAACGCGAGCGCAGGTGCTGGAGTGGGCGCTAGCACTGACGCGGCGACTGGCTAGAGGCGGTAGCGGCAAGGAGAGAGAGCACGCGGTGACCGGATAAGTGAGAAACTCTCCGGTCACCGCACTGTAGCTACAGTGTCACGCAGAAACGCGTGAACAATAGCTACAGTGCTGCGCGGATTGGACAACCGGTTGCAGCCGGTTCTGCGTGCGCAGGCACGCTGGAAGGCGCCTGCGCACGCGGAAGGAGCTTGCGGTCGGTTGCTTGCGTGTGTGCGGGGCTGCTGGTGCCGTGCTGCTGCTGCTGCTGAGCTTCAAAGCTTGGATCTTCGGCAATGGCGGGAAGGTGTTGAGCGGTGGAAACAAGGAGTGAACCCACCACGCCCACCTACTCTTGGATGAGCTGGGCGGTGGTGGAACTCACAGTGGTGGTCGTGGAACCACTGTGAGCCTACTCCTGCCCGCAATGTATCTCTTCATTGGGAAGAGGTGCTGCGTATGGAGGGGAGAGGGGAGGAAGATGGCCTGGATGAAGGTCTGCAGGTGTTTCTCTGTTCCAGCCCCCCTTCGCAAGGAAGAAGGCAGGGCTTTTTAAAGGAGAAGCCTGCCATAGCCATGCTCTGGCAGAACAAGTTCCGCCATGCTACAGGCAGAGGAATGGCGCAAAGAGAAGCCAGCCCATGCCCTGAGCCGCGCGAGGGAGAAGAAATTCAAAGCAAAATAAAAAAATAAGGATGGTGAAATTGCGAGGCAGCACTTGAAGAAGATGTTATTTACATGGCCAATTATTCACTCTCCTCCCCTCTCAAATAAATGCATGCATGTGTCAATTTTACAAACTCAACTATAGCTACCTAATATGCAATGGCAGTGCTAGAAATAACACAAGATGGCATATTTGTTGGTGTATTTTTGTTGTGCAATCAAAACCTAAGAGGAAGAGAGAAAGAAAGAGAGAGCGGGGCAAGAGGGTTTTGCTCTGTGCGACACTTAGTTGCTGAAGGTATGGCCACCCTCTGTGCGTGAAGAAAGAAGAGAAGAGGCTGAAGACAGGCAAGAAGAGAAGAAAGAAGAGAAGAGAGAAGGCACAGCTGAAGAAAAAGAGGAAGCACTTAAGCCATCTGATTATCAAATCAGACGTCTGAGGCATTGTTCATTTATTTAATTACTTAAGTAGTCATGGATTTTGTTGGTTTATTTGGCATTCCTGCTTAACCATTATATGTTTATCTATATTAAATAATTGGTGATCTAAATCACCAATATTTTTATTCTAGATTTCTTTTGGATATGCCAAACTCTTGCTAGACTTATATTATACATTGATGATCAATTTTGAGTAATTAATATTCATTACTTTGCATTATTTGGGTCATTTTCTTGTGCTCATTTACATTATTGAGATTAGTGATTGAATTCCTATTTACTCCCTGTGTTCGACCTCGGACTTCATTTCTGATATTTGAGCTATAAATTTTGCTTATTTTTCATGCTAATTCAACCTATACTACACATTGATTTTAAAACCTGATTCAGAGCGAATAACATTTTGGCACCGTTGCCGGGGAGCAACGCGCAATTCAATTCTATTCTTTACATTATTTGATTATTTGAGCACTGACTTGCCCTATTTGCTTTCTTGTGATTTTGCGAGGTACTTCACAAGGAGATCTTCCGTGCAAAACAGTTACTCCAGGGCAGGTAACTTCTCTATTCTTCCCTAATCAACCCCATAATCTTGGGAAAACAAAAAAAAGGGAAACAATCAATTAGGAATCACTTGCCTTATTTTTCATAGTAATCATCATTTAAAAGGGAAAGTTTCCTGATTTGCAAAATTTTTCAAATTGAATTGAAGATTGAGACGATTTTGTTTAGAATTCCCTACCCCAAATTTCTTGTGCCTATTAGGGATGATGCTTAATTTCTAATCTTCTTGGACTGCGCACTTCTTGTTTGAAGTCCAAGGAGAACATTTTAAGATCAAATTGGATGAAGAATAGAGCCAATTAAGATTTTAATTCTAGGGTTTTGGAGTGCTAGTTCACACTTGACTGCATAAAAAGAAACAAACCCACCCGCATTTGTGTGCTACCCAAGCCCTTGGTTGAAAAGATCTAATCAACAAAAACTCTAAAAACAAGCTCTAAATTCACTTGAACCCTAAAAGCCTTGGACCTAATAACCTGGGAGTCAGATCAGGGTGATTTCTAGGTCTTGACCTAGATCTCATTCTGCCATCTTTAGGGCAGGTCAGGTGAAGTTAGTCTACATTGTAAGCCAACCAGCCTCCAAATTAGGTCACAAGTTGAATTAACTTCTAATCAAGTGAAATCAAAGGCAAAATTACGACATAGAACTGGTAGACTTAAGGTCTTAAGTTCGTACATTCCGATCTACCTGGACCCTCAATGACAAGGAAGGTCGGGTGGGGGAAACCCTATAACCCGTGGGGACGCTCTACCGTGTAGGGGTCTTTGCGGGGCTCTCCCTTTTTGGCTGCCCAGGTACTTCTCGGGTATGCGGATTTTTGATTCAGAGGTATCATCCACCTCAAAATTGCCTTAGTCATCCAAAATCCTTAGTGTAACGACCCGGTTCCCGAGTCCCTACGAGACACGAGAACCGGACCGACTCGACTAATCCCAAGACCTAGTCGTCCAACGAGGAAGTAACCAAAAGACAGTAAAATAAACCACATTCAGCATGAATATAACTAACAGTAAGAAAGTACAGCAGTAAGAAAAGAAACTACTACAGTAGGTACCACCACAACAGTAAAACAACATTTATCATATAACAAGAACTGCAGGTAAAGAAGGTACAGCGGAAACAAAAACTACTCACTAGAACAGAAACAAAAGAGGTACAAAAGGCTGTGGTAACTCTACTGGACCCTACTCGGCCCAGCGTCCTCTGCAGCCGCCGACCCTGGCTGCTCAACACCTGGTCCTGAAAAAGGTAACGAGTGTAACACGTCAGCAAAACGCTGAGTAGAGTGGCAAACTAACTAAAGGCAACAGTAGAGTGTACAGTAGCTGTTATGTTCTATTACTTCCTTTATTCACATCTTTCAATTTTTCTCACTATTTCATTTATTTCTCAGATCCTTTACTTGATCTCGAATGTCCTCGTGGGAACGATCTTGATTGCAGTCTTTTCCAAAAGTAGAAGTAGCACGTGGTGCTCTCCTGGCCGGGAGAGTCCCCCGTGGTGATCCTACCCTCAGTCAACCACCCCAAGGTCACTGACAGACGTAACGGTGACTACGACACGCGCGATAAACGCACAGGTAGCTAGCCCGCACTGGCACGCGGTCAGTCGTTTCCGTTAACGGGTGCGCCCAAAGCACAGCACGGAACCAGGGCAGAGCCCTCTCAGTAACAGGGGTCCAACCCCTCCACAGTAACCAAACCGGGGCCTTGCCCCTCCACAGTCCGCGCACCCTCGCCTGACTACCCTGGTTTGCCCTAGTGGGCCTAACAAGTCGGTGAAGGAGGCTAGCAGAACCCCGGGGCCCGTGGGGTAGCTAGTACTCTCCTAACACTACTATCTCTCCTCGGTACTACGTACACGAGGGCCAACAAGTCGGTACAGAGTGGCCAGTCCTAACCCCCGGGTCCCTGGGGTGGCTAGCTCAGCTCTGCACTAAACAGGGGGACAGTCGCTCTCCTTGGTACTCCGTACTCAAGGGCCAGCTCACTTCCCCAATTCTATTCCATTCGCTTTCCAGGAGTTCTACTCCTACTTCCCCGTAGGGTTCCAGAACATCTTATGTCTTACTTTCCAGTTTCACGTTCTTACAAACCATGATCCCAATCATGTTTCTTTATTCATAACAGGCAGCTGTGAATTCAATTTACAGGCAGCTTCATATATTCCTTTCCATTTTTCCAAGACTGCATTATTATACATTCCACTAGTTTTTTCATCCTAGGATTCATGCCATATCCTAGGGTCTATCATACAATCTAGTTTTCCGGCCCTAAGATTCATGCAACACCTAGGAACTATCATTCCATATATTTCTCATTCCTAGGATTCATGCAATGTCCTAAGTTCTAGTTATGGTTCCATACTTTAACAAATTTTATTAATACTTAAAGCCACTCTACCAGGTACAACGGGAGTAATGGGGGCGTGATCGGGAATCCCGCGTGCCTCCGCGACTCTCAAGACTGCAACCGAACGAGGTCCTATCACAAGGATCAAACACAAGAAGTATCTCAAAACAGTGTATAGCTACTGTAGACGGGTAGAGAAATTACTTCTGAAAAGAACGCAACTCGAATCGCGGAAAACGGAGCCCAAACGGGCCCTAAACGGGTCGAAAAAGACGATACTGTGCAAAATCAGACGTCTGGAACTCCTTCCAGACGTCTTAAAAAGTGGATCAGAGAATTACCTGTTCAGCGTGGTTTCCCAGACGTCCAGAAGTCTGCGGGGACGTCTGCCCTAGATCCCAGACGTCCGATGGTCCCTCCGGATGTCTGGAGGTCACTCCCGCCGTCTGGTACAACTTCCAGACGTCTGATTCTCAAAGGATGGCGAATCAGCGAACCTGCGCACAGCCAACCCCCTCCCTCAGTACGGTCAGTCGAAAAGAAGGAAGAAGAAGGCGGAAACTCACCTTTTAGACGTCTATATGATCTTACAGACATCGACCTTGCCGTCTGTCTATCAATCCAGACGTCTGATTCTGGAAATTTTTCCAGAATCAGGACCCTGCTCGGCCTCCGCTCGCGACGCCGCCCGCGTCGCACCTCGCGCTCCTGCTGCTCAGACCGCAGCAGGTCCCTCTCCGCGTCGCTCCGCGCCCCCTGCGCCCTCCGCCGGCCGGCCAAGCCGCTCCGGCGAGCTCACCCTCACGGCAGAGCTCCGCCCTCGCACGTCGCACCTCCGCGCTCACTGCAGCCGTCACTGCCGCCCTCGCGTCCGCTCGCTCTCGCGCACAGGAAGGAGAAGAAGGAGGAGACGGTGGAGGCGGGAGGGGAGGCGTGGCCCTTTTAAGGCCGCGCGAGAAGGAGAGAGGAGGTGGCAGGCCGCCTGCAGCCGCAGAGAGAAAAAGAGGGAATATGCGGTCTGCGCGCTCAGGCGCGCAGGCGACTCGCGTGTGTCGAAAATAACGGATTTCCAGACGTCTTGAAACTATCCCAGACGTCTTATCAGACGTCTGGTTGTGATCCCAGACGTCTGGTACGACATCTGGGCCACCTCCCAGACGTCTTAAAAGATGTCTGGGGCACACATTCGTTACACTTAGGGTGCCTTGATTGGGTCAATATCACATCCAGTCCCTCATCCCTTCTATTTAGAGCACGTACACATAGCATCTTAGGGAATCTCTTTCAAATTTGATCAACTTCAAATTTAACCTAAGTTCTGATTCTACATCTTGATTCCACCATTTTGATTCAAAAATGCAGCCTGACATGTTAGGAAAACTATTTAGGAAACCTGAATCCCAAATGAGAATGAAAGAAAAGATACTTGAGAATGCCAACAGAAAACATGAAGAATATTATACCAAGGACATTAAGGAAATATTTGCAAAAACAACAGAACTCATCCCTAATTGTGTAGAGATAATTTAGACACAAATGAAACATGGTTCAACCCAGGATCACCTCTTAGCAGAACACTTGGAATTGGTGAAATTACACAACAATGATTGTCTGCAATATTGGTCAAATACTTTAGTTCCGGAAGAACTCCAGAATTTTTTGGGAAAATGGGAAGAATTGTTGAATAATTTGTATAGATTCATTGATCAAAAATACCCATCAGAAGTTAAGATGACACCTTGGAGTAATTCCAGTAATCCATGTAATTTCCCAAATCCTGGGTTTGATGATCAAGTTAGTTATGGACCCCCAACCCAAATGGAATCTGATTCAAATCACAAAAAAATTAGCATTCCTAATCTTGAGATCGGTTGGGAGGATCCGATTACAGGTGTTCACAATTTTGAGCCAGCCTTAGAAAATCAAGAGCCTGCTTCACCAAGCTTAGATTTCCGTGATAATGAGATTGAATCAGAACCACTCGAGGGTGTAAATTCCATCCCTTATTCATATAAGGTGACTCTTGAGAACAATTCTGACATTCCTGTAAAGCCCAATCTAGATCCTAGTGAGCCAACCCACACCCTTAACCTAGAATATGGATCTAAGCTTTCTTGGGATGATTATGAAGCCCCTTGCGAAACAAATCAGATTTCAAATCCAAACTACGATTCTAGGCCTGTATGTGATGAGTACACCTCTCCAACCTCCTCAGAGATACAAATTGATTTTTTGGAAGTCACGCCAATCTATGATACAAAAATTGAGGAGTTGGAAGAGTTAGGTTTTGATTAGGGCTTCCCTACAAGCCAAGAACCCGAGCCCAAACCTAATAGGGACATCTTTGTGAGCTCGGAATTTGAAAATAGGTTAGACCCAAGTCAGGTTGCGAATTGTCCACATCTTGATTTATTCTGTGGTGGAATCTCAGATCCGAAATCTGATTCAGAGCATGATTCTCGCAAGTTCTCTGACGATTTCAAATCTTACTCTGATTTTGGAGAACTATTATTTCCTGACAACTCTGAGCCAATTTACGACCTCAGCAACTACAACCCGTCTTTTGATTCTAACGCTGAGGTCAATGATTTGAAAGAAAACACCTCTTCTACTTATGTAGAACCTTCCCAAACCCGTTCTCAATCCCGACCCGCAACTAGACTCAATTTCTACTCTGATTCTCCTTTCGATGATCCGGTTGCACATTTTCTCCTCCATATCTTTATCGGGTTTCGGACATCGATCAGTCTACAAATCATGCCCCATCCTTCTCTGACCACTCTCATAGGGTTCCTACATCCTCCACTGATTCTTATTCATTTGAGGATCCCTACTCTGACCAGGCTAATTCGACTCAGCCAAACCCTAGCTATACACTTCCACATCCTTTTGAGCTCCACAGTATCTGGTGGAAACCGCACCTCTTGATCCACATCTATCAACCCGCCAGATTGATTAGATTTAGGCTGCATCATCAGCCTACTGATCTAAATAAGCACCTGGTTGGACCAACCAAGCTATTGATCAAGGTGCTTGTTCTACAAAACTCATCTGATTTAACCACTCCTTCTCCATACCATTTTTCACTCGACTAAAGGCATTGAATTTAGCAGTTAACAGGAGATAACCCGTCATTCCAAAAACCTGAGATCCTTCTGATTATCTTTTTGTACTTCACGTCTATTGCACTCTGAGTTCCAATTTTAGAATAGTTGATCCCACCTCCAGTACTCATACCAGGGCTTGAAATCGTCCGCAACAATCATTCCGACATGTTCGCCCACCCGATAATCTTATTCTAATCCCTGAACCATAACTGTTTCACACCATCCATTTACAATGAGGACATTATAAAACTTAGGCATGGGGGGGTGGTAAAGTGTAAACATACAAAAATTCAAAGTTTGGAAGGGTTCTCACAAAAAAATACATATTTAAAAAAAACCCAAAAAATAGAAAATTGAAAATGAAAAAAAATAGAGAAGGGAGGAAATTTTGAGTGAATTAATTGCATACCATTCTTGAGAAGGAGAAAGGGGAGGTGATATAAATGTTAAAAAAGAGCACAGCTTGAAATAAAAAGAGATAGTCTTTAGTAAAAAATTAAGGAATCTACTTAGTTCTAGACCAAATCAAAAGAAAAAATAAAAGAAATAAAAGTGCTAAGAAACAAAACAGATTAGTATGAATGCTGATCTTAGGCCTCTTGGGCATGTGTTTATGCTTAAAAATTCAAGTATCCATTAAGATCTGAATAGTCCTCAAGAGATTGGGGAAAATGTGAAACCTAAGTATTAGGTCTAAGGCTTAGGGATTATTCGACCTCGTTAACTGACCTCTAGTTTGTACGACTCGATAACCTAAGCACCCTAATCCACACACAGTCTGGTTCAGTGCACTTAACTATCAAAATCACGCAAAAGCATTAATCTTGTTCTAAAAAAGCTACCTAGATTAGGAGCGGATGATCAACACAAGTTGATTTGGAAGAGTTCCCGACGCGGAGAGGCAGGAAATTCCCCTCGAAGATGCGCAATAACATACCGTCTCCTCAATGCTTGTCTCCTAGGATATCTAAATATCCTACTGGGGTCATGTAAGCACCTTGTGCTAGTTCAGGTGCCATGGGCAGCATTATCACAAAATGTCGAATGCTAGGGTCTGGATTTAGCTACAAAATGCCATGGGCAGGATTATCCCGAAATCTCGAAAGCCAGGGTTCTAAGGGTTGCCATGGGCGATGCTGTCTCGAAGCACCGATTGCCAGGGACCCTGCGAGATTTGATGATGGGAGCTAAGAATTCGATACAGACCATGTTGTAAAGCCAATTCGAAGCTAGAAATAAGGAAAGAAAAGAGAGAGAAAACTCTCCAAAAATAAAAAAATCTTCTGTCTCTCTCTTACAAAAACGCACTGCAAACTGAACCGGGGCTAAACATGTTACAAGTGTAGATCTCCTACTAGGAGGGGGTGACGTAATAAATTGTAGAAATATAATATAAAATAATTTTACAAAATTCAATCACATAACGCACACAATTATTTTTAGGTGGAAACCCAAACCAGGTGAAAACCACCACCTAACCCTCTTGAGTTAGGATTTTCCGATCAACCAAGTTGATCAAATCCACTAAACAAATCACTTAAACGAGGGTGATTCAACCTCAATTACAACCATGCTACTTTATACGAGGGTAGCGTACCTCAAACCCCTTCTCTTCACGAGAAGGATTTTGTCCCACGAAGGAGACGGGAATTCGCAAAGCGAATACCCAACCAAATAACAAAGATAAATAACAACAATCCTATAGAGACAACAAAGTAATTTTTAACCTAAGCTTCTATAGGAATTAAGATGCTTCCCTTTGTAAGGAGTGCATCGAATCGATGACGCGGGTGCGTGAGCTACACGATGGAGCAACGTCGCTCTCGTGAACTACGGCGAGAGAGCGGGTGCGCAAAGGCTTGATGCTCTCAAGATGAAGAACTTGAGCTTGGAGAGCAAGAGCTTTTCTTCTTATGATCAAGAGACACAAAATGGTGTGAAAGTGTATTACTAGGTTTGTCTTGAGTGGCAAAGGCTCCCCTCTATTTATAGAGGCCTTAGGAAGGCTTTGGAAGGCTCAGGAAAGCTTCCATAGCCGTTGGGTGCAAAGCCCAAGAGAATCAGGTCAAAATCAGGAACAATGATTGCACTGACTGGGTTATCAAGCATCTGATCCTGGCATCGAACGTCTGGAAAAACAGTTTAAGACGTCTAGGAACAAAGTCAGATGTCTGATTTTAGGCGGGTTTCTTCCTGACTTGAATCAGATCTAAACAGGGTTCTAGTGCAAGTCCATCCGACGACATACAGGACATCTAGCACTATGTTTAGACTTCTGGAAACCTACTTTGCTGCGGAAATGGATTTCCAAGAGAGTGCAACGGCTAGAAAATCTCTGAGAAGAGATTTTCGGGTCAGCCGAGGCAAAACGGTCATTTATCAGACGTCTGAAAAAGCTTAAGGACATCTGATAAGGCTCTAACGGCCATAGAATTCTATCCTATTCTTCTTGTCCTTCCATCTTTAGTCTATCGCTCCTCGCGAATCTCCTCTGTTCTCCATCAAGCTCCTCCAATCCATCCTGGATGCGAGCTCGAACTCCGTCTAATCACGTCTCCATTTCAATTGACCTGAAATCTAAGACTCCAAGAGCAAATGTTAAATGACACACGTTTTGTTATCATCAAAGCAAATGATCGTGATGCTCTAGCACCAACAACAAGCACGAGTGCTTTAACCGCGAAGTTCAACTAACCATAGGTTAGTTCCTGTGGGCCTTAGAAACCTTCGCAGTGGACTGAGGCTAGAGCTGGTCAAGTCCGGATCTTAGTTGGTACATGAGTACCTCTAGACCTACTATTGCCATTCTGACCTAATCTACAAACAAAAGCGCACAGCAGAAATCTGAGCATAAAAAAGCATGGTCTAGAATCTAAGTTAATTTCATGAGATTTTGCTAAGGGACTAGCAAAAGCTAGGCATGGGGGTATGATGGGAACACCATTATGAGCCATAACTATCTCAATTTAGTCATTATCAAGGAATAAATGCTCCTACATAATCGCCAGAGAGCTTTAACTCACTACAAATCCATTCTGAGGGAAATACAAGAAAGCAGGGTTAAAACTGTAATTTTACCATCATATCTTAAATGTAGAATAACCGTGGGTTTTCTAAGGGGTTAGTTAAGGGTCAAATGGCCTTAAATGTCCAACAAGTGGGTTAATACAGACAGAAAAGGGTTTTCGCAAATTTTGAGAATTAAATAACTTCTGAAACCATAAAAATAGACCCGCTTAATTAACTGAGGTTCTAGTCAAGGTAAAATTTACCTAAACCCTCTAAAATTCATAGAAAAATATTCTCTAGGGTTTTGTATGCTTGATTTGACCATTAGAACCCGTCTTGACCCAAAATAGAGTCCTAGACAGACATTTGCCCTTATTTAAGTTTTTGCATAAATTACATAGTCAAACTTGGTCAAAACCTAAGTCTAACTTCATCATTAGATTCCTTGGGTCCAAATTAGGTTTGTACCAAAATTTGGACCCAATCTGAGATCATCTTAACCAAGTTTGCATTTTAGTCCAGTCAGACTCTTTTTTATCTCATTCAGATCCTTAACTTTTGAATATCTTACAAATAGCCCCCCAACTTCTTTATATTCTTCATGAAAAGGTCCCTACCGCCATGAATCCTAATCCT
Organism: Thalassia testudinum; assembly: GCA_037157565.1. Lineage (NCBI taxonomy): Eukaryota > Viridiplantae > Streptophyta > Magnoliopsida > Alismatales > Hydrocharitaceae > Thalassia > Thalassia testudinum. The sequence continues at coordinate 146,322,233 of JAZHRO010000031.1, read as the reverse complement.
ACAAACTCTGGCGACCTTTGATTGAAGAGAATTCATTCTCTGCTCAATCAATCCCTTCCAAAATTAGAAGGGAGATTCCTTGAGGAGTCTTCTTTCCATTGAATCCGTCCATAGGCCCCAAAACCTTCCCAATTTCTCATGCGAATGCATGAGAGATTAGGGTATCCTAGAAAATTCCTATTCCAACAACATTTCCTAGCTTGGAAGCTTGGCTTCCAAGCTCAAAACTCCCTCCAGAGGCCTATAAAAGGACCCCCAGATCAGGCCAAACTTCCCAAACTTGATTCCAGCCGTGAAATCCCCATATTCCTCCTACCTCTTCCGGCCGCGAAGCTCTGCAAGCTCCGACGACTCCTCCTGACCTCCTTCGTCGTCCGTCCACAATACCAGTGGCCAGATTCCCTTCCACTCTCTTGTCCGCTCTTGGTCGTACCAGTAGGAGCCCGTCTATCTCCGTCGTCGTCGCCGTCCCCATCACCGGAGTGTCTTCTTCCATGGCGCCGGCCTACCAACGCCGGTGCTGTTCTCCCCCCTTTCATCCATTTAGATTAGGTTAGATTAGTTAGCTTAGATTCCTAATTTAGATTCCTACCCAAAAATAACCCTCGACTCGACACGCTCACCTTCGTCTTCCCCATCTTTGACCACTCCTCCAGCGAGTCCATCTCACCTCCATAAACCACCAATCAACTCGCCAACCACCTCACGACCTTTTCCGCATCACGCCCTACCAAACCCCTCTCTCTATTTGCCTTCCCGTCCACCCAAACCCGCTGTCAACCAACCCACCTTTCCGTCGCCATTCCCGACTCTGACCGACCACCACACACCCTAATCCGCCATAGGACCACCGCCATTACATTCGACATGCCTTGGCGAAGCTCCTAAGCTATTATAATGTGGCCGCAAGGCCATATTCTTCTTTGCACCACTTCCGCCATCGCTACCCTTGTTCTTCAAGATTTAGGCATCGCGAGCCCCAGGTGAAGTCCTAGGCGCTATGGCTTTGCTCAAGGAATACGCTCAGGACTCCAATTGAGGGGGAAACCCCCAGCAGCCAGTGCAATCAGATGGAGAGGCATTAATGGAGTGCACGTGAAGGAAGGCGGTGGGATAGTCCCACATCGAGCGCTGATAGCCACACCGCAACGCTTATATTGATTTTGTCCTATAGGCTCTTCGCCTCCTAACACGAGGGTGAGGTCCTCCTTACCCATACACACGCCTCACCCGCGACACCTATCCCACAGGTCTAGTTCACCCGATTACCCGCCTAAGCCACTCCCACTCCTCGCTCACCACCCACGCCGTTGAGCTTGGTCCCAGGTGCGCACCTTCCCATTTACCCGACTACGCTGACTGTGGCCCTGAGAGGGTAGAACCTAAGAGGAAGAGAGAAAGAAAGAGAGAGCGGGGGAGGGGGGTTTTGCCCTGTGCGACACTTAGTCGCTGAAGGTCTGGCCACCCTCTATGCATGAAGAAAGAAGAAGAGAAGAGGCTGAAGACAGGCAAGAAGAGAAGAAAGAAGAAGAGAAGAGAGAAGGCACAGCTGAAGAAGAAGAGGAAGCACTTAAGTCGTCTGATTATCAAATCAGACGTCCGAAGTACTGTTCATTTATTTAATTACTTAAGTAGTCCTGGATTTTGTTGGTTTATTTGGCATTCCTGCTTAACCATTATATGTTTATCTACATTAAATAATTGGTGATCTAAATCACCATTATTTTTATTCTAGATTTCTTTTTGATATGCCAAACTCTTGTTAGACTTATATTCTACATTGATGATCAATTTTGAGTAATTAATATTCATTGCTTAACATTATTTGACTCATTTTCTTGTGCTCATTTACATTATTGAGATTAGTAATTTAATTCCTATTTTCTCCCTATGTTCGACCTCGGACTTCATTTCTGATATTCGAGCTATAAATTTTACTTATTTTTCATATTGATTCAACCTATACTACACATTGATTTTAAAATCCAATTCTGAGCGAACAATACCCTAACTTTAATTTTATATTTTTTTATCATTTGATACGGTTGTTCCTTTTTTCATTTCTATGTTATCTGCATGTTCTTCCTTTCTCATGTTTTTCATGTTGTTCTTACATTTCATATGTATATGCTCATTTTTATTTTAATGCAATAATATCAATTTCATTCATATGCTCTTTTCTATTTTCATTCCCTTTATGTTGATTGTTCTACGTGTTCTCGTGTTTTCACTCCCGTGTAGACACGATGGCGTGTTCCATGCCATTTGCATTATCATCATTCCATTATCTCCCTCTTCATTTCATCTAATTAAAAAGACTAAAAAAATGGTAGACACAAAAAGATAAAAAAATATGATAAAGAAAGAGAGAAATGAGTTAGTGAGCAAATCCGCAATTCGCCTCCCTGATCGAGATTTAACTCAGGACTCGCCATTTTTCCACTTCACATTTACGTGAACTCGAATTTTATCAGTGTGTTTATTATGCAAATGACTTACTATAATAGTTTTTATAAACCTTGCGTGTGCGATGAGTAGCATTATCTGTGTAGTGTTATTCTATAACACCGACAAAAGTATGATCTCTTACTTGTGGGTTCAAGGAATTATTGGAACTAATGGCAATCATGTGATTTCAGTTAATATAGTGTTTTGTTTCATCGCTTGATTGAGTTTTGGTATTGATTTGGTCATGTTTTGAAAAATTTATAACACATGATTTATGCTTCCGCAATGCCACCATGCAATCCAATTGCATGCCAACATGTACTTCTTGTGAAGTAGGAATACATCAAGTGGCCTCCTGAGAATGCCCCCAAGTCTCATTTGTGGCAATCGTTTACTCTTCCCATACTTTCGGGTATATCTAAATTGTAATATTTGACCATTAGTGATTGCTTTCTACTTCAACCATTTGATATTTTTGTATCTAAAATTTTTTTTTTTTCAACATGATGTAATTGGTGCTATAAATGGGTGTCATGTTCACGCAACAACACCCCATGACAAGGAAACCCATTTTCACAATCGGAAGGGTTTCATTTCTCAAAATGTCATCGCTGTTGGTTTTTATTTGCTATTTCAATTTGTTGCAACAAATTGGGATGGTTTCGTAGTAAACATGCGGGTGCTGCGGTGGACTTTGAAACCTAATAACGGGTTTCATGTGCCACTTAGGAAGCGATAAATGGTTGACTGTGGATACGTGAACATTGGTAGGTTCATTGTCCCATATCGTGGAGTGATATACCACCTTCTTGAGTTTCGCAATTGAGCTCATTATAACTTTTGAAACTACAAGAAGTCTTCAATCATCATCACTCCCAAGTACGGAATGTCATGAAAAGAGCCTTCGGGATATTGAAACGTCGATTCAAATGTCTAGATACTAAACCATTCTATTCATTCAAAACACAAAGGAAGGTAGTAATGTCTCTCTAATTTCATTCATCAAGTGTAAGGAGATGATGAGTTCCTTGAGATGGGATTATTGGATGAGGATGATGGAATGCTAGACAATCAGGACAGTCATGCAAGCAAGGGGATTGAAGCTGAGATGAGTAGGGGTGACTATGTCAGCGAACAAATTGCTAGTGATTTGTGGGAGGAATAGCAGGCACAGGGAGGATGCTAGCTGCATTTACCTTCTTTAGTTGCAGATTAGATGTTATCGAACTTTATGTAGAAGTTGTAATATAGGAAGTTTTTTAATTAGGATTCTATCGGTGTGCTTATATATGTATGTGCACCTTGAACTTATAAGACATTATTTTGTACCTATTTATACAGTATAGTTCTAATTAATATCTCTAGTTAACTATTTTGGAAATGTCTTCAATAATTGCAAGAAATGTTTCTGCATAGGAGGGTTTGGTCTTGTAGCCATCCATGTTCTCTACAAGGACAGTGAAGCTCCCAGCAAGAACGAGATTGGTTTATGAATGCGCAAATACTAACAAAGTAAGGTGCCATTCTCTACTAGCACATTGCATTGATTTCTAAGCCTTGCCCACAACTGTCCAAGCTCTCAAATTTCACTTTCATTACAAGGTTGTGGCTATTTTGAGTATGTAGTTAACCTTAAAACAACAATGGACTCCAAAATGGTCAAGTACTCCTTTATCTGAAACCAATATAATGAGGTGGAGACCAATTTGTTTGAAAATCGGGAGCGATTGGCATGGTACTCTTCAAAAGTTGATGACCTCCTTGAGAGGGTGGAATGGCTCTATGTAGAAAACAAGAAGTTGAAGGGGTAGGATGATGAGAAAAACTATGTGGAGGGGGATGAATATGAGAATTACAACCTTAGTGATTAACTAGTGCTTGCAACGAATGCATGTGAACCTATATCTAATAAATAGTATAAGTAGTTTATGGACAATTTACGGATTTGTATTTTAGCTCTTATGAAATTTCCTAAACTAATATGCTCATTTCATCTTCCATTACATTTTTACTCCATGCAGTATATTTCATAAATTCTCTCCAAAAGTGTATTTTTTGCATGGATACGTTGGTGATCAATGTTCGTGTGCAGGAGATGATGAGGACCTCCATTAACCCCTAAATCTGAGGGAATACTTTATATATGTGACCATACTATAATGGAGCTACAGATGTTGGTTTGGATGTCTCAAGAATCCCTAGTCAACCCAATGTCATCATATTGCATGCTTTGGATGGCCACAATGATTTTGGCAACTCCATTGCGCATGTGAAGTTGGACCATCTAGTATGGATCACTTTATGAAATGACCCAATAAAATATACAATTATTGTATGAAATTGAGACTCCAAGACCCGATATTTTACTAGACTACCCTATCCATAATTTGGTAAGGTACTACTAAACTACCATTGTAGTTTTTTCTTTCCTACAAAGCATTTGTCTTTCTAATGGTTTACACTTTTCTTGCAAGACATTAAATAATCCTCACTCAAGTCCTCATGCTGATATGTGAGGACCTACAGAGTTAGTTCAGCCAATTTTTGCCAAAATAGAATATAGATGCTGCGAACTAATCTTTGTGGTGGCACCATGTGATGATTTTCATAATCATCATTGTGATGCTATGTTTGTTGTTGGATTAAAATCTAACGTATGGACTAGTATATGTAATTAGATATAATCAAATGACAATAAGTATGTGATTGCCATTTTAAACCTATAATTTAAAGTGATCAAATAAGAATTTTGATTTTATATGTGCTAAATGCAAAAGGATTAATGTAGTTTTATTAAAACATATGTGCAGAGACCTATTTGTGATTAACACTTTCTTGATGGGCGAAACTAAAAATCACCATGCAATTAGTGTGGGTAATTGCATTTTACTAAGAGGGTTATGGTCCCTAAGGGAACCACCTATCAGACCCAAGATCAACCCATCGTGACCTAAGGGTGCAAGAGAGAGAGGGTGATAGAGAAGTAGGACTCTTTATTCAAAGAACTCTCGCTCAAATCAATGGTGGTGGGATCCCTTGGAAGTCCATCCTCACATCCTACAACCCCTTTCTCTTTAAATCCAAGATGAATACAAGTATTACATCTCTTCTCATATATCAAGCATGTACAAATATACATTCATGAATGTTTATTAGACTTATTGATAGAGATCATTGATAAGCTAAACATGTTTTATAGTTCTGTATAGATGTGTTGTTTCTTTATTCAAATACTTGTTATTTGTCCCGTATCAGATTTGCATATATTTGTGTATCTAGATAGACTATTCCTCTTCTCAGAAAAACCCGTAATATATTCTGTAACTGATGCTAGTACCGGTACTCATCATGAGTACCGGTACATGCATGATACTGTTTTGGACCTTTAATGTACTGTAGGCTGCTGGTACCAGTACTCTTCATGAGTACCGGTACATGCAAGCTACAGATTAACTTCAAGTCGTCCTAAGTCCATGTAATGACCTGTTACATTTTTAGCCGGATAAGATGTCTATCCAAACATTCAGACGTCTATCCAAACGTCTGGACACGTGCTCGGATGTCTGAACGTGAGATTTTCGTACTGCGCTTTGCGCTCTGCGTGCGGGCAGTGTGCAAAGGCCGCTCTCTCTCTCCTTCACCCCTCACCGAACCCTAACACCCCTCTATATAAACCCCCTCCATCCTCTCCTCTCCTCCTCACACCACTCCAGCCACCGCCACCTCCACCTTCTCCTACGACAGCCACGTTTCCCTCCGTCTCTGCTGCAGCCGCAGCGAGGAAGGAGAGCCACTGGTGAGGGGAGAGCGGGGAGGAGTGAGAGCAAGAGAGTGTGAGGGAGTGAGAGCGAGGGAGGAGGGAGATGACCGCGGGAGCTCGGTGGAGCTCGAGAAGGAGCTCATAGGAGATAGGAGGAGCCGGTGAGGAGCTGCTGCTACGGGCGAAGGGCGAGCAGGGCGAGCGGCATGAAGAAGTTTTGATACTGGAAGTTTCCAGTATCAGATGCCTAGAGTGAAGTCCAGATGACTGGCGAGGCACTAGGATGTCTGGAGCTGAGGCCAGACGTCTGAAAGCACGTATCGCGCGAGGTACGTACATTCCTACGTTGATTTCCACCATGCAGAAGATCTCAACGTAGGAGTTGTTGGGCTAAAACCATGCCTGCATTTTCGTACGTAGGTGTAGGCTTTGGGAAGGCGTGCGACATGCTTTCGCAAGTACTTTTGGATGTCTGATCACGTCGCCAGACGTCCGAAGGTACTTCCAGACGACTGGAGGTAGGGTGAGACGTCTGAAGCTGCCCCCAGACGGTCGCAGAGGGAGTCTAGACGTCTAATCAGCCGTAGGGAACACAAGGTGAGTTCTGACGTCTTTTATGACATCTAGGACTAGTCCCAGACGTCTGATTTTAGTCGATAACCACGTTTTTGGCCTGTTTGAGGCCCAAACAGAGTCGGATTTCCACAAATGAAGTACCGTTGTTTTCCACTCAAGTTCCTCTACGTGTTCGTGTTGAGTATTTACTGTTTTGAGCTTGTCTAATGTACATTGGTCGCTGGTATAGGTTACCAGGCGATGGCATGTTCGAGGACCGCGAAGATAACGAGATCTGCGACACAGGCCCTCATTCCTCCTATGATACCTGGTAGAGTGGTTTAACTTAGTTGTTAATATTTAAATAAGACTATGTTTGGTTGGAATAATCGGATTGAACTCTAGGATGTGGAATGAACCCTAGGGTAGAAATGAATGAGCCTGTTTGAGCTATACTGTTTACTTAAATGCATGGTTAAGATAAATTGCTAGCAAATGCCTTTAGTATAATTATGAGATGCATATTAAAATACAAGCTGCCCGTATGTAAATGAGAATTGAACTATGAAACCACAAGTTGCATGTTATGATTGAGAACTGAATTATGAAAACACGAGCTGCCTGTATATGGATGAGGAACTAGTTATGAAACATGAGATCTGGACCTAGATAAATGAGATGAATATGAGCGTGAACCCTACGGAGAATTAGGAGTAGAACTCCTGTGGATGAAAGGAAATCTAGAATGTAGACGGGAAGTGTGCTAGCCCTTGTGTACGAGGTACCAAGGAGAGCAACTATCCCTTTTTAGTGTAGAGCAGAGCTAACCTCCCTTGGGTTGAGACCTGGGGTTAGGATTGGCCACTCTACACCGACTTCTGTTAGCCCTCGCGTACGTGGCACCAAGGCGTGCTACTAGTGTAGGGAGGGAGCTAGCCACCCCATGGGGCTCGGGGTTCAACTAGCCACCCTACACCGACTTGTTAGGCCCTTTGGGCAAACCGGGGAAGTTAGACGAGGGTGCGCGGACTGTGGAGGGGCGAGACCCCTGTTTAGTTATGAGAGGCGAAACCCCTGTCCTGAGAGGGCAAGGCCCTATATTGTTCCGTATTGTACTTTGGGAGTACCCGCTAGTGGAATCAACTGACCGCGTGTCAATGCGAGGTAGCTACCTTATCACGCGTGCTGTAGTCACCACTACGTCTTGATAGTGACCTCGGGGTGGTTGACTGGGTGTAGGACTATCACAGGTGACTCCATAGGAGAGCACCGCGTGTACCTTCTACTTTACGGAAAAGACTGCAATCAAGATCATTCATACAAAGAACATGCAAGATCATGAAATACCTGGATACTTAAGAAATAAATGAACCAGAAACCCATAAATGAGATAATTAGAAATAAGAAATAAACTTATTGTTGTTTTACTGTACTTGCACTTAAATAATGTAAACACCACTATACTCAGCATTCGCTGACTTTGTCTTTTCGTAACCCTGTTCAGAACCAAGAGTTGAGCAGCCCGAGTTTTCGGTTGCAGAGGATACTGGGCTGATGAGAACCTCATCATGAGCCATAACTAGCTCATTTTGACCCAATAAAAAGGATAAAAGCTCCTACATATCTCAAGGAAAGGCGTAACTCAGAGAATTCTGAGTTTGAGAAGAAAACAAGTCATAAGGGGTAAAAGTGTAATTTTACCAGTATAATCTGCATACAGGGTAATTCAGGGCCCAAACATAGGTCAAAACAGCTTAATAAGAATAAAAGTGGGATGAAATGATCTAGCAAGGGCTACAGCAATTCCAAGAGACTAAATCTGTAACCCTAAAACAACCCACTTCAATTCACAAGGTTCGAGGCAAAGTAAAAATAGAATAAACCCTCTAAAATTCATAGAAAAATAATCTCTAGGGTTTAGAACCTTCAATTGGGCCTTTAGAACCCATTTTGACCTACATTGAGAACCATGCCCAATTAATAACTTAATTTGGGTTTTTTTCGCAAATTGACCGGTCGAACAAGGTTTAAGATGAAAATAAAATTCACCATCAGATTCCTTAGGTCCTAATTAGTCATGTATAAAAACTTGAGCCTAAGAAGAAACCTCCTTGACCGACTTTACACTTTGGTCCTCATATATTTACTCTTTGGCCCTCAACTTTTGAACCCTCGCATTTTGGCCCCTAACTCTCCTTCGTTCTTTGCAATCAGGTCCCTCCTGCAAAACCCTGCCAGCACCATGCTCCGGCGACCTTGCGCGGAGCATGGCGCCGCGCAGGGTGAGGTAGGGGACCTGGCAAGTGAACCGGGGGTGCCCTGCGTCGTCAGCCGTCGCAGGAGCACCCCCCTGGTCATTGTAGGCCACCATACCGGCCGTGCGAACGCACGGACGGTATGGGTTCATGTTCCGACCATTCTCCGGCGAGGGAGACACGTCGTCTCCCTCTGCCTTCCTCCCTGCTTCATCCCTATAAATACCCCCCGCCGCTCCACCGACGAGGGCAGCCTGGATCTGACGGAGAAAACCCCCAGCTTTCTTCTCTTCTTCCTCCGGCAGACGCTCACCAGCTCCGGCGGCTTCCTCCCCCTCCACCTCTTCGCTCTGCCGCAATACCAGCAGCAGAGACTTCCTCCCCTGTTCTTCCCGCGCCACGCCGCACCCAGCTGGCGCCTCTCCAGCCCTCTGCTCGCCGCCGCCCCTCTCCCTGAGCATCGTCTTCTCCGGCGACAGTCGATACGACTGTCGCCCTATTCCTCCCCCTTCGTCCCTGCAAGTAAGCTAGAGTTACTCCCCTTCTCCACCTCTTTCTTTCCCCGCTTTCAATTTAGTCAATTAAGCCCTCTACCGACCCTGTTCACCCTCACCCTCTTCGCCTCCGACCACCCTCCGGCGAGCCGCTCCCATCACCTCAGCGACCCACACGGCTCGCCGACCACCGCAGAACCTCCGCCTCCTCACCCTGATCCTCTTCCGCCCCTCCACTTCCCACCAAACACCCTCTGCAGATCCACCGAACACACCCACTTCTTCGCTCACAGTTTGACCTAGGACGACCTGTTGACTCCATCACGCCCCCTGCAGCCCCCTGACCACCTTCGCCGTGCCACGGCGAAGGTCCCCCGCCTGTCTGATTTGGCCGAGAGGCCGTTCTTCTGTGACCAGGTGACTCGCCCGCCGTCGCCATTACTGCGCAGGCAGAGCTGCTTCACCTGCAGGTGCAGGCACGCCTTCGCCCAGGTTTGACTCCCAGGTTGCGCAGGGACTCTCCGCGAAACGTCCCAGGTTCACAGATGGGGCGAAGACCGCGCGGGAAGCCACGATCGCCCACTGCTCCATCCGCGACGCGCGCTCAATTGGGGTGGGACATTTAGTCCCACCTCGGAACCTCTCGGAGGCGCGCGGACGCATAAAGGCAAAAAGTGCCTTATGCTGTCTGCCTCCTGACCACGGGGTGAGGTCCCTCTCACCCGACCCGACCCGGCCTCGTCCGTGACCACGCTCCACGGACCTGGCCCGACCCGATTAGACCGACCTGCACTCCTCGCCCACCACGCACGCCGGTGGGCCTGGACCCGGGCCTGACCCGAACCCGATTACCCGGTAGCGCTCTGGGAGAGCTTCCGAAGAGTGATTTCAGAGAGAAAGAGAAACGCGGGGGAGGGGGGTAGAGTAGGTTTTTGCCCTCTGATGCTGAACTCTTGAGCCTGCAGGCACAGGTGAAGGACTGCGGAAGAAGAAGAACTGAAGCGGCACTGTACGTCCTGAAGACAGGTAAAGACAAAGAAGAAGAAGAAATGAAGAGAAGCAAGAAGCAAGAAAAGAAGAAGAAGATCTGAAGAAAAAGAAAGAAAGAAAACAAGGAAGAACAGAAGACAGAAGAAGAAGAGCACGAGGGGAAGATCTGAACAAAGCAGAAGAAGAAGGAAGGAAGACTTAGTAGCTGAAGGCAGAAGCTCTGCAGCCATAAAAAAGAGAGGTCACCACGATTGCAGAAGAAGAAGAAGAGAGGTCAAGGCAGAAAACCAAAAAAGAAGAAGAAGAAGGAGATCTGAAGAAAGAGAAAGAAAAAAAAAAAGAACATCACAACAAATTCTTTCCCTCTCTCTTTATTTTGTAAAAGAAACATGTATATCTCTAGAATACGACTTGCTCCCTGAGTTCGACCTCGGGAACTCTTTCATTTTTCCGAGTAAAAAATTTTTATATGAAACGTTGGTAACAACCGGCTTTACTACAATGTTATAACAAATACAAAACCGACGTCCTTCATTTTGGCGCCGCTGCCGGGGAGCAACGGCTATTCTAGAGGTAAACATTCCTGTTTCTTTTAAGTTCTGATAATCTCCTCTCTTTTGTGCAGCTACAGGAACTCAAGAAGACAAGCAACCACACAACCACTCCGAAGACAGGTAAAATCTTTTCTCTCACTATTAACCCCTACACTCTAAAGAGGAAGAAAAGAAAAGAACAAGCAATATAGGGCTAACCTGTCTTCCATACTTAGTAACCATAAAAAGTTGCATGTTTTCAACTCATCACTCCTGCACACTATTAAGGGTATTTAAGGGCTAACACATTCTTGCTTGAGCCCTAATTGCCCAACAAAGAGTTAAATGGACCAAGTAGAGCCAACATAAGGTCAAACATTAGGATTTCAGTAGAGACACACCCCTTAATCAAGAATTGAGGAAATCCAAAAGAGGTGTGCCCAAGCCATTGATTGAAAATAATTAACAAGAAAAATCCTAAACAATTGGCTCTCTCTAAACACTTGAACCCTAAAAGACAGGACCCAAAAAGCTCTCAAAGAAAACAAGAGGTAAAGTTGACCCCTTTGGGTTAACCAACCTTAAATTAGGTCACTCTTTGCACTTAAAAAGACTAAAGTTCAAGTGAAACCTTAAGCACCCTGATCTTAAAATTGGTAGACTTAAGAGGTCAAGATCCCCATTCTGGTCTACCTGGAACCGCAGTGACAAGAGAGGTCGGGTGGGGGAAACCCTGTAACCCGTGGGGACGCTCTACCGTGTAGGGGTCTTCGCGGGACTCTCCCTCTCTGGCTGCCCAGGTAATTCTCAGGTGGACGATCTTTCTGATCAAGGGGTCCATCTGCCCCGCACCTCTATAGTCACCCAACACATTTTTGGGTGTCTTGATTGGGTCCAGCACCTTCTAAACTTACCTCTCCCAACAGTGCATGTACGGAAGGAGGTCTCTAAGACCACCCTTAAGACCTCCATTAGAAATTCGCTCTCGTCAAGGCCAAGCCTCGACGCCCGTATTTGTGCAGCAACACTCTCACATTATTCTCTCTTCTGATTCAGAACCAAGTTCTTCTTCTTCCCCCATCATGGCTCAGCCAGTTGAGGAAGAAAATAATCTGGAACACCAGCTCCAGCGACTCAATGACCTCTTCCAAAACTTCGTGCACCCACCGCAGCGTCCTATGATGCGGGACCACTACAATCCTGCTGCGGTGGCCATTGAGCCTCGAGTTAGAATCCCGATTGGAGGACCTGATTCCGAACTAAAGCCCAACATGATTCACGCTATACCTAAATTCCATGGGCTTAATTCTGAAGATCCCTTCCAGCACATCAAACAGCTAAAGCATCTGGCCCACACTTTTGGATCAGATGCGCAAAATCGGGATATTCTTCTCATGAAGATGTTCTCCTTTTCTCTTATGGACAAGGCCGCCCATTGGTATCAAACTCAGACCCGGCCGATCAACACTTGGGAAGAACTTCAATCCGAGTTTTTGAAAAAGTTCTTTCCCGTTGGTCGAACCAACGCCTTGCGCCATCAGATTACACACTTCACTCAACAATCAGGAGAACCTCTCCATGAGGCATGGGATCGTTTTCAGGATCTCATGAGGAAGTGCCCCCATCACGGAGTTCCTAAATGGGAACAAGTCCAATCTTTTTACCAGGGACTCCGTGAGGACATCCGCCTTTTCGTCAATGCAACCTGCGGAGGAAACATCATGGGTCAACATGAAGACACCGTATGGGAGATTCTCGAAAACATGTGCGAGAACTCCATCAACAATGACTCCATGGGATTATTCGACAGGACGAATACCCGCGCAGCGACGAATCTTAAGGGAGCACATGAGACGCAGGGCCTGTCCGCATCAGTCGACCTGGAATTAATGGCCAGTCGATTGGACAAGGTCTCAATCATTGAAAAGAAGGTGGATGAGATGACTCAGCACTTGCAGCGAGCCACCTCTGCGCGTAACTCCTTTGCACAACCTCCTTCCACACAGGAGACTGTGCAAAACATCCTACACCGATCCTCCCCTGGGATGGATCCATATCCATCCCCATCTGATTCTTGGACTGGAAGATCATCCGATCCTTTCTTCACCAGCCGGGGGAACTCCATTCCTCCTTTCCCTGATTCTCAGGAAGTTCCTCAGACCTGCGAGGACCTCAACGCCATCCAGAACGACCCATTCTCCAACACTTACAACCCTGGATGGCGAAACCATCCCAATTTTCAGTGGGCGGGAAATTCCCAAACCCAAAGACCACCTTTTCAGTCCTGCCCACAGCCCTCTCATCACTACCAGCCGCCTCAGCCTCGGCCCAACCCTACTTATCCATCAGGGCCAAATCAAGATCAAATGTCCTTAATCCTTCAGACTCTGGCTGACATTCAAAAATCGAATGCGGCCATTCAAAAACAGCACAAGGACGAGCTTACTGAAGTTAAAACTCAGCTGGCCCAGTTGGCAAATTCTCGCCAGCCAGGCACACTCCCGTCCCAACCCCTTCCTAACCCAAATAACGTGCCAACCCAGAAGCGCGTTATGAATCCAAATTTAGGCCACGCTCAATGGATTTATCAGGCCCCTACTGCCCCATCTCCAGACGAGATGGAAGCCTCAACTTCGCGTACGGGATTTCAGCAGCAGCCACCCCTCCTACCAAACCCAAACCAAAATCAGGCCGGATTAAATTCTGTAACAACACGTAGTGGTAAGACAACTCAGGACCCGCATTATCCAAACCACTCCCAGCCTGATAACCATGACCCTAGGATAGTTAGCCAAGGTACCGCTGCTCCAGACCCACAACCTGGACCTATCATAGAGGAACCAACCAAGATCCCATTTCCCGAGGCCCTGACCAAGGGAAAGAAGACCACCAAACCTGTGGCCCCTGAGGAGGACCTGGTCAAGCTCTTTGAGCAGGTCCACATAAACATCCCCTTGATGGATGCAATCCGCCACGTACCAGCTTACGCACGATTTCTAAAGAATATATGTACACCCCAGCGTAAGCCGCGAACCAAGGGAGGGAGCCCAATTGTTCTGTCAGAGCAAGCCAGCTCTGTAATCCTTAGTAGACTCCCACCCAAGGCAAAAGATCCTGGAACTCCCCTGATCTCCTGTAAGATAGGTGGTACCCAATTTGATAGAGCATTGTTAGACTTAGGTGCATCTATAAATCTGATACCCACATCCTTACTTGACCATCTGGAAGAATCTGAGCTGAAACCAACCGAGGTGACATTACAATTAGCAGATCGATCTATAAAGTCACCAAAAGGGATTCTCGAGGATGTTATCGTGAGAGTGCGGGATTTCTATTTTCCAGTGGACTTTATAGTCTTAGACATGGATGCACCTGAGAACCCTAGGGATACACCAATCATTCTAGGGAGACCTTTCTTGGCTACTGCTAGAGCCAACATCAGCTGTGAGGAGGGCCAAATAGAGCTTAAGTTTGGAGATCAAACACTGAAAATTGATATATTTAAGGCCCAACAAGGAATTAATTGCGGCGTCATCGAGCAAATTTGTGACATCAAGACTTTGGTTGATGAATCACACCTCCAGAATGACTTGAGTATGCCTCATCAACCACAGAAGGATCTTGACCCGCAAACAGAGGAGTCCAATCCAGATGTGAACAACCCAGTAACTCCCACCCTTGAACCTCACATCTATACTGAACCACCCGCTGCTGCTGAAAACCCCATCCTTGAACTGAAACCCCTTCCTGCTCATTTGAAATACATCTTTTTGGGTTCTAATCAGACCCTTCCTGTGATCATCAATTCCAACCTCAGTCCTGAACAGGAATCCCGTCTGATTGTTGTCCTCCAGCAACATCGCAGAGCCATCGGATGGACTCTCGATGATTTGACTGGAATAAGTCCCTCTTATTGTACTCATCATATCTATTCAGAAGAGGGCACACGACCTTCTCGTGAAATGCAGAGACGCTTAAACCCCAATCTACAGGAGGTCGTGAAAAAGGAGATCATCAAGTGGTTAGATGCCGGGATCATCTACCCGATCTCCGATAGTCGTTGGGTGAGCCCAATTCAGGTCGTGCCTAAGAAGGCAGGACTCACCACTATAACGACTGAGACCGGAGAAATCATTCCTACCCGATTAGCCAACTCGTGGAGAGTCTGTATAGACTACCGTCGACTCAATTCCTCCACGAAGAAGGATCATTTCCCACTACCCTTCATTGATCAAATTCTCGAAAAACTAGCGGGAAATAGGTTCTTCTGCTTTCTTGACGGGTACTCCGGTTATAACCAGGTGGCAATCCATCCTGAGGACCAAGAAAAGACCACATTCACCTGCCCCTTCGGAACATACGCTTTCCGAAGGATGCCTTTCGGTCTTTGCAATGCACCCGCTACTTTTCAGCGATGCATGCTTGCCATATTCTCAGATATGGTAGGTGATTATCTGGAAGTCTTCATGGATGACTTTTCAGTTTTCGGAGCATCATTCGACGATTGCCTCCAACACTTGGTCCAGATACTCAGGCGGTGCATCGACGTGAATTTGGTTCTTTCTTGGGAGAAGAGCCATTTCATGGTGCCTGAGGGAATTGTCCTGGGACACTCAATTTCGGAGAAAGGTATCCAAGTGGATCGAGCTAAGGTTAATCTGATTTCTCACCTTCCTATGCCTAGCTCGATCAGGGACATCCGATCCTTTTTAGGGCATGTCGGTTTTTATCGACGATTTATCCCTGATTTTTCAAAAATCGCACGCCCCCTGACCACTCTTCTCTCCAAGGATGTTCCCTTCAAAATCTCCAAGGAATGCACTCAAGCATTTGAAATCCTGCGTGACCGAGTCACCCAAGTCCCGATCCTACAGTCCCCTGATTGGTCTCAACCCTTTGAAATCATGTGTGATGCATCCGACTTCGCTGTAGGAGCGGTTTTGGGGCAGAAAAATGACAAGAAACCTGTGGTCATTTACTACGCCAGTAAAACACTCGATGAGGCTCAGCGTAACTATACAGTTACTGAGAAAGAGCTGCTAGCTGTAGTATTTGCCCTAGAGAAGTTCAGATCGTACCTTCTGGGTTCCCATGTCATCATATACTCAGATCACACGGCTGTGAGGCATCTCCTTGCAAAGAAGGACGCGAAACCTCGATTGATCCGATGGATCTTGCTGTTGCAAGAATTTGACCTCGAGATTCGCGATAAAGCGGGAAAACAAAACGTGGTAGCTGATCACTTGTCCCGTCTTCCTTCTGAAATGATAGACCCTTCCGGACCCATCACTGAGCATTTTCCCGATGAGCACCTGCTGACTATTGGTACTAGCCTTCCATGGTTTGCTAATATTGTAAATTACTTGGCATCTCATCAGACCCCGTCCGATTGGCCGAAGGCCAAGAAAGACAAATTACGCTCCGATGCCAAGTATTACATTTGGGAAGACCCGTACCTCTTCCGCATAGGTGCCGATCAGATCATCCGAAGATGTGTCCCGGAAGGGGAAGTCAACAATATCCTCTCTTTCTGCCATGACCAGGAATGCGGTGGCCATTTTGCCGGGCATAAAACCGCATCAAAAGTCCTCCAGTGCGGCTTTTACTGGCCCACACTGTTCAAAGACGCATACAGTCATTGCAAGGCATGAGTCGTTGCCAGACTTTGGGCAACATGAGCCATCGCGACATGATGCCTATGCAACCGATTCTAGTATGCGAAATCTTTGATGTTTGGGGGATTGATTTTATGGGCCCCTTTCCTGTTTCGGATGGTTTCGAATACATTCTGTTGGCTGTGGACTACGTGTCCAAATGGATCGAAGCCATACCGACCCGAACCTGTGATCACAAAATCGTTCTCAAATTCATTTATCAACACATTTTCTCAAGGTTCGGGATTCCTCGTGCAATAATCTCTGATGGGGGGACCCATTTCACAAATGCTCAGTTTAGGTCACTGATGACCAAATACGGGGTGTCTCACCGAATCTCTACTCCTTACCACCCCCAAACTAATGGTCTAGCTGAGCTGTCGAATCGGGAGATCAAGAAAATCCTGCAGGTCACTGTTCGACCTGACAGGAAGGACTGGTCGTCCCGACTTCCGGAAGCATTGTGGGCCTATAGGACCGCCCACAAGACCCAATTGGGCATGTCTCCCTTTAGATTGGTGTACGGAAAGGCATGCCACCTTCCCGTCGAACTGGAACATAAAGCCTATTGGGCAGTACGGAACTGTAATCTGGATCTTTCTAAGGCTGGGACCCACAGAAAACTCCAAATCAGCGAGATCGATGAATTGCGCATAGACGCGTACGAGAACTCGCAAATCTAGAAGGAGCGGGTTAAAGCCTTCCACGACAAACACATCTCGAGAAAGATCTTTCATCCTGGTCAAAAGGTCCTACTCTTTGATGCCCGACTCAAACTCTTCCCAGGAAAACTGAGATCTAAGTGGGTCGGACCATATTTGGTCCGACAGGTTTTTGGAAATGGAGCAATCGAAATCAGTCCACTCAGCCACGATTCTGAACCTTTCATCGTGAATGGTCAAAGACTCAAGCCATTCATTGATGTAACTTCTACTGATTTGGCTGAGGCATCTTATATCCTCCTTTCCCCTTGAGCTTATTGCGCCCAGCCGATGGCGTAAAACTCAGCGCTTAACGGGAGGCAGCCCGTCATTCTCTTTGAAAACCTGAAACTTGTTCTGACACCTTTCAGCACTCGAAGTTCACCCTTGTAGACAGCCGACCCCAACTCAGATGTTTGCATCTGGGATTTGAAATCGTCCGCAAAAATTCAACCCGACCCATTCACTCATCCAAATTTCTGTCTTAAGGAATGAACTAAGACCCCCTAGGTTACAATGAGGACATTGCAAATCTTGGGCATGGGGGGGTAGGAAAGTGCAAAAACGTGTAAGGAAAAGGTTTCAAACAAAAAATTCACATATGCCAAAAAAAAAAAAAAAAAAAAAAAAATTCTTCGAAAAAGAATAAGAGGAGAAGGAAAATTTTGTGAAGGAGAAAAGAAACAAAATGAAAAAGGAGCACAAAATTATGAGAAAAAAGGTGATAGTCATTAGTAAGGGAACTAAGGAATTAACCTAAGTTCTAGACCTCATTCAAAAAAATAACTGAAAAGTGCACAATAAGATTAGTAAGAATGCAAACCTTAGGCATTCTTGAATAGACTCTTAGTACTCATTAAGATCTGGACACTCCTCAAGAGGTTGAGGAAAATGAAAAGCTGAAGTATTAGGTCTAAGGCTTAGGAAGTATTCGGCCTCGTTAACTAATTTTTGGTTTACAGGACTCAGTAACCTAAGCACCCTAATCTCACACACAGCCTGGTTCAGTAAGCGTAAAAATCAGAATCACGCAGAAGCGTCGCAAAAATCTGAAAAGAACACCTAGAATAGGAGCGGCCGATCAACACAAGTTGATTTGGACGAGTTCCCAGCGCAGAGAGGCGGGAAATCCCCTCGAAGACGCGTAACAAAATATCATCTCCTCGGTGCTTGTCTCTTAGGATATTTACATATCCTACGGGAGGCATGTAAGCACTCTGCTGGTTCAGATTCCATGGATGGCATTATCTCGAAGTGTCAATTGCCAGGGTCTGGATTCGGCCACGGAATACCATGGATGGGATTATCTCGAAATCTCAATAGCCAGGGTTCCGGGGGTTGCCATGGGAGGTGCTATCTCGAAGCATCGATCGCCAGGAACCCTTGAGGATTGATGATGGGAGCAAGGAATCTGATACAGACCGTGTTGAAAAGCCAATCCTAGGCTAGAACTAAAAAGAAAAAGAGAGAGAAAACTCTCCAAACAGAAAAACTTTCTATCTCTCTCTTACAAAACGCACTGCGAACCGAGCCAGGGCTAAAATCATTTTAAGCACGGGTGCTTTAACCACGAAATCCAATAAACCTTAGGTTAGTTCTTGTGGGCCTTAAAAACCTTTGCTAAAAGACTGAGGCTAAGGCTAGACAGATTTGGATCTTGATTGGTACTAGAGTACCTTTTAGGCCTATGATCAGCATTCTAACCTAATCTATGAAGGCACTTATCTAAAACTATTGAAAACTTCATGGTCTAGAACAAGGGTTGAAACCTTAAGTTTTTTTTTGCTAAGGGACTAGCAAAAGCTAGGCATGGGGGTATGATGAGAACCTCATCATGAGCCATAACTAGCTCATTTTGACCCAATAAAAAGGATAAAAGCTCCTACATATCTCAAGGAAAGGCGTAACTCAGAGAATTCTGAGTTTGAGAAGAAAACAAGTCATAAGGGGTAAAAGTGCAATTTTACCAGTATAATCTGCATACAGGGTAATTCAGGGCCCAAACATAGGTCAAAACAGCTTAATAAGAATAAAAGTGGGATGAAATGATCTAGCAAGGGCTACAGCAATTCCAAGAGACTAAATCTGTAACCCTAAAACAACCCACTTCAATTCACAAGGTTCGAGGCAAAGTAAAAATAGAATAAACCCTCTAAAATTCATAGAAAAATAATCTCTAGGGTTTAGAACCTTCAATTGGGCCTTTAGAACCCATTTTGACCTACATTGAGAACCATGCCCAATTAATAACTTAATTTGGGTTTTTTTCGCAAATTGACCGGTCGAACAAGGTTTAAGATGAAAATAAAATTCACCATCAGATTCCTTAGGTCCTAATTAGTCATGTATAAAAACTTGAGCCTAAGAAGAAACCTCCTTGACCGACTTTACACTTTGGTCCTCATATATTTACTCTTTGGCCCTCAACTTTTGAACCCTCGCATTTTGGCCCCTAACTCTCCTTCGTTCTTTGCAATCAGGTCCCTCCTGCAAAACCCTGCTAGCACCATGCTCCGGCGACCTTGCGCGGAGCATGGCGCCGCGCAGGGTGAGGTAGGGGACCTGGCAAGTGAACCGGGGGTGCCCTGCGTCGTCAGCCGTCGCAGGAGCACCCCCCTGGTCATTGTAGGCCACCATACCGGCCGTGCGAACGCACGGACGGTATGGGTTCATGTTCCGACCATTCTCCGGCGAGGGAGACACGTCGTCTCCCTCTGCCTTCCTCCCTGCTTCATCCCTATAAATACCCCCCGCCGCTCCACCGACGAGGGCAGCCTGGATCTGACGGAGAAAACCCCCAGCTTTCTTCTCTTCTTCCTCCGGCAGACGCTCACCAGCTCCGGCGGCTTCCTCCCCCTCCACCTCTTCGCTCTGCCGCAATACCAGCAGCAGAGACTTCCTCCCCTGTTCTTCCCGCGCCACGCCGCACCCAGCTGGCACCTCTCCAGCCCTCTGCTCGCCGCCGCCCCTCTCCCTGAGCATCGTCTTCTCCGGCGACAGTCAATACGACTGTCGCCCTATTCCTCCCCCTTCGTCCCTGCAAGTAAGCTAGAGTTACTCCCCTTCTCCTCCTCTTTCTTTCCCCGCTTTCAATTTAGTCAATTAAGCCCTCTACCGACCCTGTTCACCCTCACCCTCTTCGCCTCCGACCACCCTCCGGCGAGCCGCTCCCATCACCTCAGCGACCCACACGGCTCGCCGACCACCGCAGAACCTCCGCCTCCTCACCCTGATCCTCTTCCGCCCCTCCACTTCCCACCAAACACCCTCTGCAGATCCACCGAACACACCCACTTCTTCGCTCACAGTTTGACCTAGGACGACCTGTTGACTCCATCACGCCCCCTGCAGCCCCCCTGACCACCTTCGCCGTGCCACGGCGAAGGTCCCCCGCCTGTCTGATTTGGCCGAGAGGCCGTTCTTCTGTGACCAGGTGACTCGCCCGCCGTCGCCATTACTGCGCAGGCAGAGCTGCTTCACCTGCAGGTGCAGGCACGCCTTCGCCCAGGTTTGACTCCCAGGTTGCGCAGGGACTCTCCGCGAAACGTCCCAGGTTCACAGATGGGGCGAAGACCGCGCGGGAAGCCACGATCGCCCACTGCTCCATCCGCGACGCGCGCTCAATTGGGGTGGGACATTTAGTCCCACCTCGGAACCTCTCGGAGGCGCGCGGACGCATAAAGGCAAAAAGTGCCTTATGCTGTCTGCCTCCTGACCACGGGGTGAGGTCCCTCTCACCCGACCCGACCCGGCCTCGTCCGTGACCACGCTCCGCGGACCTGGCCCGACCCGATTAGACCGACCTGCACTCCTCGCCCACCACGCACGCCGGTGGGCCTGGACCCGGGCCTGACCCGAACCCGATTACCCGGTAGCGCTCTGGGAGAGCTTCCGAAGAGTGATTTCAGAGAGAAAGAGAAACGCGGGGGAGGGGGGTAGAGTAGGTTTTTGCCCTCTGATGCTGAACTCTTGAGCCTGCAGGCACAGGTGAAGGACTGCGGAAGAAGAAGAACTGAAGCGGCACTGTACGTCCTGCAGGCACAGGTGAAGGACTGCGGAAGAAGAAGAACTGAAGCGGCACTGTACGTCCTGAAGACAGGTAAAGACAAAGAAGAAGAAGAAATGAAGAGAAGCAAGAAGCAAGAAAAGAAGAAGAAGATCTGAAGAAAAAGAAAGAAAGAAAACAAGGAAGAACAGAAGACAGAAGAAGAAGAGCACGAGGGGAAGATCTGAACAAAGCAGAAGAAGAAGGAAGGAAGACTTAGTAGCTGAAGGCAGAAGCTCTGCAGCCATAAAAAAGAGAGGTCACCACGATTGCAGAAGAAGAAGAAGAGAGGTCAAGGCAGAAAACCAAAAAAGAAGAAGAAGAAGGAGATCTGAAGAAAGAGAAAGAAAAAAAAAAAGAACATCACAACAAATTCTTTCCCTCTCTCTTTATTTTGTAAAAGAAACATGTATATCTCTAGAATACGACTTGCTCCCTGAGTTCGACCTCGGGAACTCTTTCATTTTTCCGAGTAAAAAATTTTTATATGAAACGTTGGTAACAACCGGCTTTACTACAATGTTATAACAAATACAAAACCGACGTCCTTCATGGGCCCAGCCGAGCTCAACCATAGTCGTTCTTTCAGCACTTTCATTTTCTCTACTGTTGTAAGGAGTAATGGACACATAGTTTACTGTTCCTGTTACCTTCTATTTCCTTTTCGTTTTCTGTTATTGTTGTGATGGCATGTACCATGTTTTGAGACAATTGCTCTACTTTCTTTACTGCTTCGTACTTTTCTTCTACTTAGTTATATTGCATGTGTGAATGTAATTTATTTTCCTATTTTTGGTTATTTCTTGTTGGACGACTAGATCTTGGGATTAGTCGAGGCGAGTCGGTCTCGAGTCCTATAGGGATCCGGAAACCGGGTCATAACAGTCCAAAACTAGGACTTACATGTACCGATACTCTTCCTGAGTACTAGTACACATGAGTCCCAGGTTAGGTTCTGGACTTTGAGTCACCAGAACCTATAGCTTACAAGTACTGGTCCTAGTTACTAGTACCAGTACTGGTAGGCTACAGGTGATGTATCTAGTACTCAATAAGTATCGGTACTCTTCATGAGTATTGGTACTCGTTGAGACCAGTTCTTTCCTGGAGTGATACCAGTACTCACTAAGTATCGGTACTCAACATAAGTACCGGTACATAGTGAGTACTGGACGAGTATTCATCTGGACATGAGTTCTAAACTGTAACCTATGGATACTGGTACTTGGCATCGGTACACCGGTACTCATTGAGATGTAGAACTCATACCTGTAGCTTAAGGATACTAGTACCGGTTCACTTGTGCTGATACTCAACATATGTGATACCGGTAGTGGTTTACCAGTATCGGCACCCAGTTAATATGAAGTCCAGTTGAGACAAGTTGTGATACAAGTCCATCCTAAGTTAGAGGTGGATTAATTACAGTTAGGGATTTAAAGAATTCCAACATGTGTTGTTTAGAACCTGTCTAAAGGCATGTAATTATTTTGATTGTCTCTCAGGTATTTAGCCAATTTTCTCCTTGCAGGCGTGCTATGAAAATGGGAAAATCATGGTAGAGTGCTGATGTAAGTAGATTTTAGACAATTCTAGTTAGTTTATTACGTCTATGAAATGACTCTGGATGCATGAAACAGGTAGGTATGACCCTATCATAGGTGCCATCTCATTCAGTAGATAGATGTCATGCATGTATATCAATATTAACTTACAATACAAGATTTTTCTACGCATAGATGGATTGCTTCCCTATTATCTGTCAATTTCTTGTTCCTGTATGTTCTTTCCATCTGTTTTATAGTGCCTGCTTGAACAAATTAGTGTGCCTGCTGGAACTAATGTCTGATGTACTAGTTCTGCTTTACATAGTGACTAAACTATGTACCTAATGTGGCTGTCTAAAATTTTCCAAGACCTGTCCAAGTTTTCATCACATTACAGGTTGTACTTGCTTGTAGAGGACTCAAGTGATTCACAAGGACACTTAGGACAATGGTGAAGGTGTGCACCTAAAAGATGAGTCCACAACTCTGTTTGGATTACTCAAAGTCGAAGTAAATTTTTTATCTTTGGATTGAGGTGGCAGCTACACTTTGTCTATTGGGACATTAGTTATGTTTGAAACCAAACGAGTATCTCTCAAGAATTAGTAGGCCATATTTGACATTATTAATTGATGGCATCACAATTTTTTTCTATTTTTCGTTTCCCTTGCTTTCATGTTCATGGAAGGTAGCTGAGATCGTTTGATGGCCAATACATGCTTGTACTTGCTCACCAACTGTTTGCATATCAGATTTCTCATGCATGATCCATGGGTGCACCCAACCGTTCGCATATCAGATTTCTCAAAAGCTCCATCTCATATTTTAAGGCTCTATAAAACCACCTAAAAGTGATGTACTAATGAAAAGAGAAGGAACCAAAAAATGATTCACACACAACCTCCTACAAAGTTTCACCACCGGCTATAGATATCTCTGATTCACATCTCTGCATAGGCCCACCCTTCAACCATGAGGAAGCTCCAAAATCCGACCCAAATCCATACCAACATGCCTGTCAGGTGAGGAATGCAGGTGAGATCAATGAACGGCTGGTACAATCTATTTAATTCCAAATTTCAAGAAGACAGGTGAGATTTAAGATGCTTGGTACACATGTTTCACTTTTAGATAGGAGAAGCCAAATTAGATTTGAGATGGCTGCTACACATGTTGTGCCATTCGACCTTGTCTTTGCTGCTATATATACAGAGGATTCATGTCCAGAGAAAGGAACTACTCGTGTGGAAAGAATGTTGTTGGTTGCTAAGTGGACTCATATTTAATTCCAACTGATGTTATTCAGTTATGTATGTAACAGATGTTACTCAGTTTTGTATGTCACGAGGGAAGTTGTCATTGTAATGATGTGTTAGTTGATGTGTAATTGTAAAAATTCATCTTTCTTTCTTGTTTATTCTCAAGCATAGATGGCTACTTCCCCACATTTCATTGTAATGTCTGTACAGGACATAAAGTGGGCTAATGTTCATTTTTCTCAAAAAAATGGTTGTTTCCTGCTTCTCCATCTTCGTACTCAAATTTTTATACAAGTGATGTTCCTTCAATACAAGTGTTGTCCCATACAATTGTGGTGACAGGGTGACTCTTTACTTCGTATTACGTGAAAATTCAATGGCACTTTGCATGCATGCCTTAAATAAGATGCTTCGAGTTACTCATGTGACAGGTGTTGAATATGGTAGCACGATTACAAAATTCACGTGCTATGTGGAGTCCATAGCCTACAGGGAGCAATGAATGTGGGAAGGAAAAATTGATGGGAAACTCACAGGTCCAGAAGACGCACATATCAAAGTTATTGCAAAACGTCACATGATAATTAATACAAGTACGGACAATAATTACCGTACCATTTATACATGGGATTTTCTTACGTATGACATGATACCATATCAATGATCCAATCCCTCAAGTTGGGCTCCATATTGACTACCATTTACATAATAAAGAATATGATGTTAGAATAATAATACGAATTAATATATATTATTATAACAAATATTATATTAAATAAATATATATATTTAGATATCATATTTATGATTATTAAAGTAATTTAATTATATAAATTGATCATTCGCATTTTATTATGATATGGGATTTAATGTATAGAAATCTTAAGAGAAAAATATAATTCTATGATAGGTGGAATTGAAATTTTAATTTAAGCGGTTATAGTCCCTAGAGGGGTGAAGGCAAAACGAATATTTGATTTTCTGCATCCTATCACAGAAAAGTTATAAATAAAGCATATGGGGAGACCCAAAGTGTACCACATCTAACACATCTACCACCACCCCCATAAGTTCTTTTCACCTTCTCAACTCTCTGGAAGAATCATAGCCACCGCCTCTCGTTGGAGAAGCAAGCCCACGGTCCCAGAGGATTTTCACGATCTTCGCTTCGCTTCCGCTGTGATGGATTCAGGTATCCCTCCATCCTTTCCTTTCCATTTGCATTTTGGTTGATGATATGGGGAATAGATTGGTCTCTTGGGATGGTAGAAAATCATTCAGTTTTGATTTTAAATGAATTAAATCTATTAAGTGGTATCAGAGTCTCTTTCTATTCGCTATATCATTGCCTAAATGAATCGGATTTTGAGAAAAATAATTTCCCTTCGATTTTTTAGGGAATTGTTCTTCGTTTAAGTTTTTGGATTGATTCGATCCCATCTTGATGAATCGATGACCACTAATGTTTATTTTTGAATTTTCATGTTCATTTGTATCCCACGTTTCTTAATCAAATCGAGTTTTGCGATTGGAATCGTGATTTATGGTATTTTCTCCAAATCCCAATTTCATATCACCGCCCTAGAATCGGGCCGTGATTAGTCTGGTACCGGTACTCAGGATGAGTACCATTACTGGTAAGGCATAGGTACCCATCGGGCGCTTCCCAGACACCGCTAGTATCGATGGAGTACAGATACTCATCATTAGCACCGGTACATGTTGGATACTGGTCGAGCACAAGGAAGTGTCACCAGTATCGAAGGAGTACCGGTACTCATCATGAGTACCAGTACATGTGGGATACCAGTGACGACCAGAGGCATTGCTAGTATCATATGAGTACCGGTACTCATGATGAGTATCGATACATGAGGGATACTAGCCGCGACCCAAGACCGATCCAGTATCAATGGAGTACCAGTACTCATCATGAGTACCGGTACATGTAGGATACTGGACATGGTGTTACGACCCGGTTCCTAGATCCCTACAGGACCTGAGACCGGGTCGTAACAAGATGGTATCAGAGCAAGGTCGTCCCAAGAAATGAACCAATTGACTTGAGAATAACCATTCACGTGCATATAACTAGGATAGCCACCACAACATATCGCCTTGATATTCGTTCCGAGTCTTTTCTCGAAGTAATTCCGTATCGTTGACCCTCTTGTTCTATCTTTCGCGTCTCTTTGTAGGAGATATCTCGTCGAGGAGTTCTCAAGGTGGGTCGTGGTCGCGGCCGTGGACGAGGTCAGAGGGGCAGACGTGCCGGGCCTGAGGTACTAGTTGACCCACCTCTTCTCCCGGGCGTTCAGGCCCAGGATCTCGCCCAGCTGATCAGAGATATCGTGTGAGAGGAGCTCCACCAGCCTCCACGGGCACCTCTCCCTGAGGACGTGGAAGGGGAGTCCTTAGTGGGACAGAGAGACCTCCGCAGCGCCAGACAAGCAGGAGGGGGAGGGGGTGGTCCTCCACCGCCCCCACCGCACTCTGACACTTCCAAGCACGAGCCCTCCTTGCCTGGAGGCATGCCTGTTCCCCCACTGCAACTGCACCACGAGCTTTTCGGATAGTTCTAGAAGCTGAAGCCCCCTCTTTCGGGGGGATGAGGACCTGTCTAAGGTAGAGGGCTGGCTAGAGCAGATAGAGAAGGTGTTTGACACCCTTCGCCCTCCTGCGGAGTGTCGCGTGACCTTTGCCACGTACCAGCTGGAGAGTGCAGCACACAGGTGGTGGAGGGTAGTCAGAGGCCAAGAGGGAAGAGAGCCGACGTGGGACCAGTTCATGACTCTCTTCTGCGAGCAGTACTTTCCGTAGACCTAGCAGGACCAGAGGAGGCGAGAGTTCCACACTCTCCGCCAGGGGACGATGATTGTTAGCGCGTACCGCACGCATTTTTTGGAGCTGTCACGTTTTGCCTCGACAGCTATGTCTACGAAGTAGGAGCACCTGTGGAGGTTTACTGAGGGGCTCCGACCTGCTATTTGGGGTATGTCAAACCCCTGAAGCTGCCCACCTTCTCACGAGTGGTTGAGACAGCCATGACCTATGAGGAGACCAACTTGGCCGTGCGAGACACTGATAGCGGATGGAAGAGGCCCTACCAGCTAGAGTACTCTCAGGGCCGTCGGGAAAGGAGGTACACGGCACCCGCAGGAGAGCCGTCTTGTTTTGTAGGGCCATCAGTGGCCTTTGGGGGCCCCAGATAGGGGCTAGTTGCCAGCACCGGACTCCCGCCCAGCCGCCAGCAGGGACCTACTAAGGGAGGAGGTCGTGTCCCCCTCTACTACCAGTGTGGCCAGCCGAGCCACATCAGAAGGGACTGCCCATCTAGGGCCAGAGCACAGCAGATGCTCCCCGCATCGATCACTGGAGGCCAAGCTGGTGGTCGTGGTCCCCAGGCACGTGGGAGAGGGCAGTAGTCACGAGGAGGGTACCAGCCAGGGGCTGCTCGCCCGACCTAGAGTGTAGTTGCTTTGTCTGCATCGATGACTGAGGGACGTATCAACGCCCTGACACATAGAGACGCCCAGGCCTCAGGTTCAATGGTGGCAGGTATGGTTACTATTTCTGGCATATTAGTGTATGTACTTTTTGATTCCAGCACTACCCACTCTTTTGTTGCTACGAGTTTTGCCTTCAGTTTGGGGTAGGGCAGTGTACTGTTAGAAGATCTATTTGTGATCAAAGGCCCAGGTGGCCAGTTGTTTGTAACAGAGGAGGTCTACACGGACTGCGAGGTCAGTATAGGGGGACACAGCCTCCATGCTGACCTGATTGTGATACAGACGGAGGATTTTGGTGTGATCCTAGGGATGGACTTGCTGTCTGCCTATCACATCCTGGTGGACTGTTTCGGGAGGAAGATCGTCTTCTCCATACCAGAGTTGCCTCTCTTTGAGTTTCACGGATAGCAGGTGGACGGAGGTTTCAAATGCATCTCCACACTTCGGGCAGCAAGGCTTTTGAGCCAGGGGTGTGAGCCTAGCCCCGTGGCTGATTTTCAGAGTATTCCGGTGATTTGCGAGTACCCCAACATTTTTCCAGAGGAGCTTCCAGGACTACCGACCGAGTGTGAGATCGAGTTTGAGATCTCACTGGTATCGGGGACCAGCCCCATTTCTACTGCACCGTACCGGATGGCACCGGTTGAGCTACGAGAGCTCAAGTCATAGCTGTAGGACCTATTGGAGGACTTTTTGAGGCCTAGTGCATCCCCGTGGGGAGCCCCTATGCTGTTTATGAAGAAGAAGGACGGCACCTTGTTACTTTGTGTCGACTACCGGCAGCTGAATAGGGTCATCATCAAGAACAAATATCTGCTACCGAGGATTGACAACCTCTTCGACCAGTTGCCAGACACCACAGTGCTCTCCAAGATAGATCTGAGGTCGGGCTACCACCAACTAAGGATCAGGGAGACCGACGTCTCCAAGACAGCTTTCTGTACCCGGTACGGGCACTACGAGTTCTTGGTCATGCCGTTTGGGTTGACCAATGCCCCCGCTGCTTTTATGGATTTGATGAATTTGGTTTTCAGACCGTACTTGGACCAGTTTGTGGTGGTGTTCATCGACAATGTGCTCGTTTACTCGTGGGATCAGGCGTAGCATGGACAGCATTTACGGATGATCCTGGACACTTTGAGGCAATGCAAACTGTATGCTAAGTACAGCAAGTGCAAGTTTTGGTTGAGGCAGGTGACTTTCTTGGGCCACGTGATTTTAGGGGATGGTTTGGCTGTAGATCCAGTCAAGGTTGAGGCCGTACTCAGGTGGGAGAGGCCATGTATAGAGACAGAGATACGTAGCTTTTTGGGACTGGCAAGTTACTATCGGCGGTTTATCAGAGGATTCTCTCATATTGCGCGCCCTATGACCCAGCTAACTCGGAAGGACGTGCCCTTTGCCTGGACAGATGAGTGCGAGGCATGTTTTCAGGAGTTGAAGGAGAGACCGACTTCAGCTCCTGTGCTTACCATCCCGGACAGCAGTGGCGGTTTTGTGGTTTACACAGATGCTTCGTTGCAGGGGTTAGGGGGTGTGCTCATGCAGCGAGGTCACGTTGTCGCTTACGCTTCGTAGCAACTGAAGCTCCATGAGCATAGCTACCCTACCCATGACTTACAGCTGGCAGATGTTGTCTTTGCGCTGAAGACATGGAGGCACTACCTTTAAGGTGAGACTTTCGAGATTTTCACGGATCATAAGAGCCTCAGGTACTTGTTTGACCAAAAGGAGCTTAACATGAGACAGAGACGTTGGTTAGAGCTCCTAAAGGACTACGACTATAGTATCTCCTACCATCCAGGGAAGGCCAATATGGTGGCTGACGCCTTAAGCCAGAAGGCGCCCGCCCACTTGGTCAGTCTACAGGCACAGAGTTGAAGACTCATGGAGGAGTTGGGTACTTGGCGACCCCGGGAGTCATGGTGGTATTGTAGGACAGTGACAGTGACGTGGTAGACTCAACCGGAGCTGATAGACCGCATCATTGCAGTGCAGATAACAGATCCGTACTTACAGACACTACAAGACAGGGTGTTGACAGGGGATCCAAGAGAATTTTCCTTTATAGATGAGATACTGTGCATGAGGGGACGTTTATGCGTTCCTAGGGACGAGGAGTTATTGAGAGAGCTCCTTGCTGAGGCGCACGGGTCCAGGTTCACCATACATCCAGGGAACACAAAGATGTATCATGATCTGAGACGTGACTTTTGGTGGAGAGGGATCAAGTGGGATGTTGGTGAGTTTGTGCAGCAGTGTTTGGTGTGCCAGCAGGTGATGGCCGAGAATCAGAGGCCTGCAAAGTCATTGCAGCCACTTCCAGTGCCAGAGTGAAATTGGGAGAGCATCACCATGGACTTGGTGGTGAGTCTAATGGTTACCCAACGAGGACACGACGCATTCTGGGTGATAGTAGACAGGTTGACAAAGATGGCACGTTTCCTGCCGATCCGAGTCACCTTGGGACCAGCACAGTGATAGCGATTTACGCGTGATTTGTAAAAGCGGGTTTTTAACGTCGTTGTAACATGCGAATTCGCATACGCTTTTAAATTTATAAACCTAGATAGGGGAGTATCTAGGGTCGTCCAAGGAGGCCAAATGTTTGCAAAAGTGATTCTCTTGCTTGGAATACAAATCTCAACTTTCTTTTTGGTATTTTTAAATAAATCTTTTTTTTTTTGTTTTTGAATTAAGACAACATGCGAAATGGTGGTGGGAAGGTGATTTACACTTCAAATTCAAATACTACTTCTAAGTGGCAAGTAGAACCTCTCCCTAAGCTCACTCTAGGTAAGTGGGGGCCTAGAATAATTAGGGAGAGGGAGTGAAGAATGCTAAAAACAAAGCAAGTAGAAATGCAAATGAGAAATTGCAAAGAAGGCAATCTAGATTAATGAAAAGTGTTTTACAAAAAAGCCTAGTAGAGGAATGCTTCTACTACTATAAAAATTAAAATAAAGAAAAGCAAACACAAATCCTCTAGATAGATGGTGAAGAAGAGGGCTTCTTGCTCCAAGGTTGGTAGCTCCCAAGCTTGAAAAGAATCCTCCAACTCCTTCCTTGATATGCTTCGCCAAGGTGATGTCCTCCAAGGCAAGCCCTAAGGGGCATGCCCTAAGCTTTCTCTCCAAGGGTGGACGTCCACCCTAGGTTCTTCTCCCTTGCCTGGCCATCCTTCTTGAAGTGGAAGAGTCCTCCTCCTTAGCGTTGCCCAAGTTGAAGAGAGTGGGGAGAAGAAGGCACCAAAAGGGCTGGTGATGTGCCCCTTTAATCTCCTTCTCTACTCCTTCTTCTTGGCCGTAGGTATAGGTGGTCTAGGTAGCAAATTACACTAATGGAGGATGCCCCCAAAATGGTGGTAGGTGGTGGGTTTTATAGAATAGGAAGGGGGCTAAGGTGACCCTTGAAATGGAGGGCCAAGATAAAGAGATGGAGGTAGTTAAAGATCCCATGGCCAAGGTGAGTTGGCGCCACCTTAAGGGACACCAAGGGGGTGGTTATGGGTGTTGACACCCCTTGAAGTTGGCGCCAAAAAGGGTTCTAGAAGGTGGTCTAAGTTGGCGCCAAGAAGGATTCTAGAAGGAGGGGTAGGTGGATGGCTAGGATGGCTTATGTGGGTAGGTGTAGGGTGGATTAAGGGCTGAAAGTTGGCGCCAATATAGAGGTGGTTAGGGGTAGTTTTTGGTGCCAACTTAAGGTGTCTTTTGGTGGTGATAATGGGGTGAAGGGATGGCTAGGAGGTGGCTCCAACTTGAGTAGGGTAGCTAGCTTAGGTAGGCTTAAGTTGGTGGAGCTAGCTAGGGTTGTCTTTGAAGGTGGTGGATGGCCAAGGAGCTGGTTGCAAGCTAAGCTAAGCTAAGCTAAGCTAGCTTAGCTAAAGGTGGAGTAGAGGAGAAGGTGTTGGAGCTAGGGTTTGGAGGGAGGAGCTGAGGAGGAGAAGTCCAGAGCTGGAGCTGGAGCTGGCTGCTACTGAAGAGGCTGGCATGGAGCTACTCTAGCTGGCTTAGCTTGCTAATTCTTTGCTAGCTGCTAAGCCAAGCTAAAGTAAGCTAGCTTCTACCATAATGAGTTGAGGTGAGCTAGGTCTGGTGCTCCCGAGGAGAATCAAGCTGGTTGAGGCAGCTAAGGTAGCTTAGCTCAACTGAGTTGAGCTAAGCTAAGTCCCCGGGAGCTGGACTTGAGCTTCCTGAGCTGGGATGAGTTCTACTTCAGCTGGCTGGTGTTGAGTGGAGCTAGATGTAGTTGGATCTGAGCTGGGGTGAACTCCTGTCAACTCAATTGAGCTAGCTAGAGCTCTCTGTGAACTAGTGGGAGCTAAGATGAGCTAGACTCAGCTAAGTTGAGCTGGATCTGAGCTGACTTGAGCTAGGGTGAGCTAAGATGAACTCTCTTGAGCTGCCATTCAGCTGAGATTAGCTGAATGGAGCTGGGATGAGCTAACCCTAGTTCAAGTAAGCTAGGTTCCAGCTGTGGTGAGCTGGATCAAGTTGAGTTTTAGCTAGTTTGGGCTTCTCCTTCACCATTTGCCTTCTTGAGTGCTAGGGTTTTAAGGATCTGTATATCTGTAAATCCCTAACACTCACAAAAATGTATTAAAAAGACAATAAAAAATGCAATGCATGCCTAACCTAATTTATGCCTAAATGCAGCCCAAAAACCCATTTGTGGAGTAAAATCCTAAGAGCTAGGTTTGTTTTAATGCATAAGAATGATGATAAACTGGCGTTTATTACACAGTTGGCAGAGGGGTACATTCGAGATGTGGTACACCTGCATGGAGTTTCGCGTGGGATTGTATCCGATAGGGATACCCATTTTACTTCCCAGTTCTAGGCTGAGCTTCAGCGGGCTTTGGGGACATGTTTGAGGTTCAGTACTGCTTATCACCCCCAGATGGACGGATAGTTAGAGTGCACCATACAGACACTTGAGGACCTTTTACGCGCCTATGTACTAGACTGAAGAGGCTCCTGGGAGGAGCATTTACCCCTGCTAGAGTTTGCATATAATAACAGTTACCACTCGAGCATCAACATGGCACCTTACGAGGCTTTGTACGAACGGAGGTGTACTGCACCCTTGAGTTGGGCCAAGGTGGGGACCAAGTGGGAGGTTGGCCCCAAGCTGATCCGACAGAGTCAGGAGGTGACAGAGCAGATTCACAGACGACTCCTCACTATAAGGAGCAGCCAAAAGAGTTACGCTGACCTGAAACGCAGAGAGGTGCAGTTCAAGGTTGGGGATCACGTGTTTCTCTGTGTTTCACCATGAAGGGCCTGCAGCGTTTTGGGGTGAAAGAGAAGCTTGCACTGAGGTTTGTGGGGCCCTTTGAGGTCCTGGAGCGGGTAGGACCCATTGCTTACCGGCTTGCCCTTCCTCCCCAGCTTTCTGGAGTGCACAACGTGTTCCACATGTCCAACCTCAGGAAGTACATCGCTGATTCTAATCACGTTCTAAGCCATGAGAGCGTCGAGGTGGGTGACGACTTGACCTATCCCAAGAGACCAGTACAGATACTAGACAGAGCCATCCGGAGTTTGAGACGGAAGCAGATACCACTGGTGAAGGTCCTATGGAGAAGCCAGTGGTACGAGGAGGCGACTTGGGAGCCTGAGGCGGCGATGCGAGAGCGGTACCTGGAGCTTTTTGAGGGTATGTCTTTTCGGACCTATGTTGACAAGGCAAAATCAGGTTTAGAGTAATGCGTCATAATATAGCTGAAATCGCTTTGAAAATAAATAAATTCTTTTACTCGAAGTTTAAGTCTAAGGTCGAACACAGGGAGCAAATGGAGTTCATGCACTAATCTTAATAATCGAGGTAATTTGAACACATAAAATTACTTAAAATCGAATGCAAAATGTAAAGCATGAGTTTATGAATAACAAAATGTAGCATAAAAGAGAAATTGGGAAGAATTGGATAAAAGTGTTTGATTCTTCTTTCTTCTTTTGCTTCTTCTCTTTGGCTTGTTCTCCTCTTTCTCTTCTTTCCTCACTATTCTTCTTTCCTTCTTTCTTTCTCTAGCTCTTCTTCTCTTTGGCTTCTATTCCTTCCTACCTTGGCCTATGCTCTGGCTTTCAAGTGCTTTGTTCTTCCTTTCTTCTTCTTCCTTCCTTCTTCTTTCTACCTTGACTTTCTCTTCCTTCTTTCTTTGGCTTCAGCTTTGCCTTTTCCTCAGCCGTGCCTTCTCCTCCCTTGGCTCTTCTTTGCCTTAGCTTCCTCTGTGGCTCTTTCTCCTTCAGCTTTCTTCTTCTCTTACGACTGCACCTGTGGCTTTCCTTAGCTTCTCCTTCAGCTTCCTCTTTCTTCTTCCTTTTCCTACAAAGTGCAAAACCTACCCCTACCCTCCCCCGCGAACTCTCTCTCTCTTTTCTCTCTTAGGCTCGCTCTCCCAAAGCCTTTCTCGGGTAAATGGGTTGGGTCAGCGTGCTTGGGACCAGGCGCACCGACGTGGGTGATGCACAAGGAGTGCACAGGTTATCAGGTCAGGCTACCAAGTCCGCGAAGGAGTGAATCGCGGACGAGGCGAGAGTAGGTGAAAGGGACCTCGCCCCGTGTCAGGAGGCAATAAGCCCCTGACACAATTACAATTAATGCCGCACAACCCACTCCAAACTTACCAGGTGGGACTAAAAGTCCCACCCGCTTCTTCGCGCGTGCCCACAGGGGATCACTCTTAATTGCTGTAGCTGCGAGGTTCTCCAAGGCCAATCTCCTGGCTAGAAACGTGCGTGTGACAATTCTGCACCGCTTGGACCTAGATACCTGGAGTAAGCTTGCAAGAAAGCTTCGCTCCTGCTTCAATGGCAGATAGGGGTCAGAACCTGTCAACACAAATACGGCCTCACGGCCCTATCAAAACACTCAAAAAGCTTCGCCATGACACGGCGAAGGTGGCTCGAGTGCTGGTGTGGTGCAGGACGGCCTGAGCGTGCGTGCCTAGGTCGTTTTGTGGCCGTGAAGGTGGGTTTGTTCGGGGGCAGTGTATGGAACATGTGGCGGTCGATGGAGAGGGGGAAGATGATCAGTGGAAGGTGGTGGAGCTTCTAAGGTAGTTGGCGAGGCATGTGGGTGTGTGGAATGATGGATGCACCTCGCCGGTGGTCTGTCGGAGGTGGAGACGATGGTGGTGGTCTGTGGTTGTCGAGGGTTGCGAGTAGAAATTGATAAGGGGAAAAGAAAGAGTAAGTGAAGGAGACTTATCTGTGAGTGATTGGACGAAGGGGGAGGCAAAGGGGCAGACGATGCGTATATGCTGTCGTCGAAGACGAAGACTCTAAGACGGAGAGGTGGCGACGACGCGAGGGAGATAGGCGCAGGCGCAGGTATGGCGTGACGCGGAAGAATGAAGCAGAGATAACTCTACCATGGGTATGGTGGCAGAGCGATGAGAAGAGGGAGGAGGAGGAGTCGGAGCTTGCGGCCTTTTTGGCCGGAGGGGGGAAAGAGGAATTTTGGGGGATTCTCAGGCCAAAACAAGCTTGGGATGGACGGGAGGATCTGGGGGCCTTTAAATAGTCGCAGGAGGAGGACCTTGTGCTTGGAAGGCAAGCTTCCAAGCACAGCAACCTCGTCGAACTTGGAAGATCGAGAGATACCCATATCTCTCATGCATTCGTATGAGAGATTGGGTGGGAATCAGAGCGCATAATTGGGTTCACATGGTCGGGAATTCCTCAAAGAATCTCCCTTTCAAATTTGAGAGGGATTCTCTAAGGAATCAAGGAGATATCCCTCTTGAACCCTCGCCGGAGTAGGATTCCTCCGCTGTAATGGTGGAGGGACCTAATTGCAAAGAACGACAAGGAAGATAGTGGGTGTCTACAAGGTTTTCAAAAGCTAAGGGCATAAAAGTAATTAGGTTGGACTATTTTGCAAAGTAGGTCAAGGTGAACTCCCCCCAAATTTTGGTATAAGCCTAATTTGGAAATAAGGAATCCAATGGTAAAGTTGGATTTTAGGTTTGACCATGTTTGACTAGACATTTTACACAAAAACCCAATTTAGGGCAAATGTTTGACTGGGACCCCTATTTAGGTCAAAATAGATTCTAAAGGCCAAATTGAAGGTTATGAACCCTAGAGGATATTTTTCCATGAATATTAGAAGGTTTAGTTGAATTTTATCCTAACCAAAACCTTATTAAATTAGGTGGGTCTGTTTTAGGGTTACAAGAAATCATTTAATTCTCAAATCTCACATTAACCCTTTTCTGATTGAACCAACCCACTTTTTATCTTGTTAAGACCAATTTACCCATGTTTTTCCCCTGAGAAATCCTATTGTTGTACTGCAATGGTAAAATTGCAGTTTTACCCTTTGTTTCTTGCTTTTCTTTCAAACTAGTTATTCCTTGAGTTAGGCCCTTCATTTGGTTATGTAGGAGATTTTATTCCCTTTTATAGGTCAAAATGAGCTAGTTAGGGCTCATGATGGTGTTCCCATCAACCTACTTCGATCCTATTTAAGTTTGTTATGTGTTTTATGTTCCTTTTTCTGCACCCTAGCTAGCTCAAGTTTCAGGGACGAAACTTTCTTTAAGTTTGTTATGATGTAATGACCCATTACACTTTTAGCCATTTAAGACATCTAGAGTTTCAGTCAGACGTCTGACTAGACATCTAGACCCGTTCCCGGATGTCTGAAAGTGAAATTTTTGTACTGCGCACTGCGCTCTGCGCGCAAGCAGCGTGCAGAACCGTTCCTTCCTCTCTCTCTTCCTCATCTACCCTAAACCCTAAACCCCACACCATCCTATATAAACCCTTCCCTTCCCCTCTCCTCTCCTCCTCACACCCCAGCCAGCACCACCTTCGGATCTCTAGTTAGGCGAGTAGAGGGCGAGCGTGGGAGAGCGAGAGAGAGGAAGGAGGAGAGCGTGGGATAAGGAGGAGGCCTAAGGTCGGTGGACCTTTGGTGGAGCTTCGGTGGAAGCTCGGCAGAGCTCTGGTGGAGGCTCGGTGGGACTCGGAGGAGTTCAAGGAGGCAACTTCCGACCCTCTGTAGCTGCGGGAGGGACGGTGGAAGCTCATGTGGGCGAGCTCTCGAAGGAGACAGCTCGCGGGAGAGGTTCTGATACTGGGATTTTTCCAGTATCAGATGTATGGAGAGTCGACCAGATGACCGTGGTGGCAGCTGGACGTCCGGGTCTGAGACCAGCCGTTTGAAAGCACTTATATCGCAAGGCACGTTCTTTTTCGTGGTTACGACCATGCAAGCCTCACCTCAAAAGCTTGGTCTGGCCTGATTTGGACCTGCAATTTCGTACGTAGGTACAGGCCCTTGGGAAGGTGTGCGAAACACTTTTCCACGCATTTTTGGACGTCTGATCACATCACCAGATGTCCAGAGGTGTGTCCAGACAACCTGAGACATTGTCCGACGTCTGGAACTGCCTTCAGACAATCGTAGAGAAGGTTTGGACGTCTGAGGATATCGCAGGAACATAAGATAAGATCTGAAGCCTTTTAAGATTTCTGGGATTATTCCTAAACTTCTGATTTTGAACAGTAGGCACGTTTTTAACTTGTTTAGGATCCGATCAGGGTCTGTTTTACGCAAATGAAATACCTATACTTTCCTCTCGAGTTCCTCTACGTACTAGAGTCTATTTTACACTATTCTGAACTCTCCTTTTGTGATGTATTCCCTGGTATATGGTTTCAACCTGTTGCATGTTTAGGGCTCGCAGAGACGTCTAGGTCTATGATTCAAGCCCCCATTACTCCCATGTTTCCTAATAGAGTGGTTTAATTCCATTAATAATATTTAAATAAGAATGTGCTTGTGGAAATAGCCGAATGGAACCCTAGGATGTGGCATGAACCCTAGGGTAGAGAAATGAATGAGTCTGTTTGTAGTGTATGGTTCACTTGCATGTGTGATTAAGATAAATTGCTAGTAAATGCCTGTATTATAATTACGAGCTGCCTGTGTTTAATGAAACTACCTGTGAGAACACTAGTTGCATGTTATTAAGAATTGAGCTATGGAAACACGAGTTACATGTATACGGATGAGAAACGAATTATGAAAGATAAGATCTGGATCGAGATAAATGAGGTGAACATGAGCATGAAACCTATAGGGAATTAGGAGTAGAACTCCTGTGGATAGACTGAACTAGGAATGTAGACAAGAAGTGTGCTGGCCCTTGAGTACGTGGTACCAAGGAGAGCAACTGTCCCCTTTTGTGTAAAGCGGAGCTAGCCTCCCTTGGGTTGAGACCCGAAGTTAGGATTGGCCACTCTACACCGACTCTTGTTGGCCCTCGTGTACGTGGTATCGAGGTGAGATACTAGTGTAGGGAGGGAGCTAGCCACCCCACGAGGCCTGGGGTTCAGCTAGCCACCCTACACCGACTTGTTAGGCCCTCTGGGGAAATCGGGGCAGTCAGACGAGGGTGTGTGGACTGTGGAGGGGCGAGACCCCTGTTTGGCTCTGAGGGGCGAGACACCTGTTCTAAGAGGACAAGGCCCTATACTATTCCGTGTTGTACCTTGGGCATACTCGCTAGTGGAAATGACTGACCGCGTGTCAGTGCGAGGTAGCTACCTATGCGCTTATCACATGTGCCGTAGTCACCGCTACATCTTGACAGTGACCTCGGGGTGGTTGACTGGGTGTAGGACTACCATGGGGGACTCTCCCAACTAGGAGAGTACCACGTGTACCTTCTACTCTGCGGAAAAGACTGCAATCAAGATCATTCCCACAAGGAACATACAAGATCAAGAAATATCTGGATACTTTGAGAAATGGGTGAAAGTGAAATATATAAAACATATAAATGGAAATGAGAATTAAACATGTTGTTTTTACTGTTTTGTACTTAAATAACATAGATACCACTTTACTCAACGTTCGCTGACTCTATCTTTTCATAACACTGTTCAAGACTAGGAGTTGAGCAGCCTGAGTTTCTGGCTGCAAAGGGTGTTGGGCCCAGTCGAATCCAGTCGTAGTTTTCTTCAGCGCTTCCTTTCTTTTTCTCTACTGTTGTAGTAAGTAATGGACTCTTAGTTACTGTTCTGCTACTACTGTTTACTTTTCGCTTTTCGTTGTTGTTGCTATTGTGATGATATGTACTGAGACAGCTGTTCTATTTCCTTTACTACTTTGTACGTTTCTTCTGCTTAGTTATATTGCATGTGTGAATATGGTTTACTTTCCTGCTTTTGGTTATTTCTTGTTGGACGACTAGGTCTTGGGATTAGTCGAGGTGAGCCAATCTCGGGTCCTGTAGGGATCCGAAAACTGGGTCGTAACACATGGTCTAAGATCGGTCCAGTACTCATGAAGTACCAGTACTTAAGATCAGTACCGGTACTACTCATTCTGGTACCGGTACTAAAGTGATATTTTTTTGGAATACATTTGTCACAAAAATTTTGGTGCAAACATTAGTAGGTGGTTTTAATGTATTAAGTACTTTGTAACATTTAGTAATTCTTGCCAAAGTAAGTTACTTCTTGTGTCGGTTTATTTGAAACATTAAACCGACTTTGTACGCTATATTCCTTTGTGGGGAGCTTAACCCAAAGGTGAGCCACCTCATGACTAAATGCATATGTACACATTAAATGATAAATATCCTATTGAATTACTAGGTTCTCATGTGGGTAGTTAAGTTAATCCAAATATGGCTTGATTACTTACATGATTGTTTTTCAATAACTATTTACCATTCTTAAGATTGCCCTTTACAATGTTAATGTTTATTGTCTAAAGACTAAATATTAATGATTGTATTGTTAAGTTACTTCATTCTAAGCATGTATTTGGTTTATTTCCTTTATTTTTCCAGTTAAGTCCTCTGCATCTGCCATAACTACCAACCTAAATTCTATTCCAGAACTAAATGGATCTAATTTGAAATTCTGGAAAGAAAGTGTCCCTATTGTTCCAGGATGTATGGATCTAGACTATACACTTCAGGTTAATCCTCCCTCCCCTCTTATGGACAAGAGTTATTCTGAGGAAATAAAGAACTCTGAGAGGTTAGAGCGATCAAATCACATGTGTCTAGTGATCATGAAACATGCTACTCCAAAAAACTTTAGGGTGCTATCTCAGAGGAATTAAATGCTAAGAAATTCCTTAATGAGATTGAGAAAAGATTTGCTAAGAGCGAGAAAGCTGAGACAAGCAATCTCCTTAGCAAACTTGTCTCACTCAAGTACAGGGGCACTGGAAACATAAGGGAGCATATTATGAAAATGTCCAATTTAGCCTCAAAACTAAAGGCACTTAAGTTGGAGTTGTCAGATGACCTCCTCGTGCACTTAGTTTTGATTTCCCTTTCTGCACAATTTGGGCAGTTTAAGGTTAGCTATAACTGCCAAAGGGAGAAGTAGACTCTTAACGAGCTCATTTCTCATTGTGTGCAAGAGGAAGAGAGGCTGAAACAGGACAAACCAAAAAGTGCTCATCTAGTTTCTGGGTCCAAAAGGAAGTGGGCTAAGGATATAGCTGCTGCCAGTTCATCCTCCTCCAAAGGGAATTAGAAGAAACCTAAGGCATCCTACTTCTTCTGCAAGGGAGGACACGTGAAGAAGGATTGCACCAAATATCACGCTTGACATGAAAGGAAAGGTACATCACTCTCTTTAGTTTGTTCAGAAGTTAATTATGCTTCTATACCCTCAGACATTTGGTGGATAGATTCGGAAACAACTATTCACATTAGTGTGTCTATGCAGGGTTGCCTAAGTTGTCGAATGTCAAGTCATGGTGAAAGATACATCTATGTGGGCAATGTCAAGAAGGTGGAGGTAGGAGCCATTGCGGATTTCAGGCTATCACTGACTACCGGTCACTAGTTAGATTTAAAAGAAACATTCATTGCACCGTTATTTAAACGGAATTTAGTCTCTATTTATCTGTTGGACAATTTTGGTTATTCTTGTTCATTTGGAGATAGAAAATTTCAGTTGTTTCTTAATTCAAATTTAGTTTGTTCTGGTTCTTTGTATGCTAGTGATAAATTATATATGCTGCATACTTTTTTCTCCAATTTAGAAACCTTCAATGCAACTTTGAGTGGTACAAAGCGTAAAATAACTCAAGAGAATTTCGCTTTGCTATGGCATAAGCATTTAGGCCATATCTCTAAACAAAGAATGGATAGGCTTATTTCGAATGGAATTCTTAATTTGCTTGATTATGCAGATTTAGATGCCTGTGTAGACTATTTAAAAGGGAACAGAACAAACAAAAGAGGTGTAAGTGCCACTAGAGCTACAGATGTCTTAGAAATAATACATACGGATATCTGTGGTCCATTCCCTATGGCTTCCTGGAATGGGCAATAGTACTTTATTACGTTCATAGACGATTACTCTAGATACAGGTATCTATTTCTTCTTCACGAAAAGTCACAGTATTTGGACATGTTCAAGTCCTATAAGGCCGACGTGGAAAACCAACTTGATGGGAACACCATCATGAGCTCTAACTAGCTCATTTTGACCTAGAAAAGAGAACAAAAGCTCCTACATAACCAAATGAAGGGCCTAACTCAAAGAATAATCAGTCTGAGGAAAATAAGAAATAAAGGGTAAAACTGTAATTTTACCATTGCAGTACAACAACGGGATTTCTCAGGAGCTAAACATAGGTCAATTAGTATTAACAAGACAAAAAGTGGGTCAGTTCAATCAGAAAAGGGTTAATATGCAATCTGGGAATTAAATGACTTCTTGTAACCCTAAAACAGACCCACTTAATTAAACAAGGTTCTGGTTAGGATAAAATTCAAGTAAATCCTCTAAAAATCATGAAAAAATATCCTCTATGGCTTAGAACCTTCAATTTGGCCTTTGGAACCTATTTTGACTTAAATAGGTGTCCTAGTTAATTATTTACCCTAAATTGGGTTTTTGTGTAAAATACCCAGTCAAACGTGGTCAAGCCTAAAATTCAACTTCACCATTGGATTCCTTAGGTCCAAATTAGGTTTATATCAAAATTTAGACCTAAAGGGAGTTCACCTTGACCTACTTTGCAAAATAGTCCAACCCAATTACTTTTATACCCCTAGCTTTTGAAAACCTTACAAAGACCCCCTATCTTCCTCGTCATTTTTTTGCAATTAGGTCCCTCCACCATTACAGCGGAGGAATCCTACTCCGGCGAGGATTCAAGGGGGGAGTTCTCCCTGATTCCTCAGAGATTCCCTCTCAAAATTGAAAGAGAGATTCTTTAATGAATTCCTGATCATATGAATGCAATATCAAGCCCTGATTGTCACCCAATCTCTCATGCAAACGCATGAGAGATTTGGGTATCTCTCGCAATCCTACTCTGGCAAGGATGCCCGTGCTAGGAAGCTTGCCTTCCAAGCACAAGGCCCTCTGCCTGACTATAAAGCACAAGCTAGACATGGGGGTGTGATGAGAACCTCATCATGAATCCTAACTGGCATATTTAACCTGATAAAGTAAACAAACGCTCCTACATAACCTAAGGGAAGGTCTAATTCAAGGAATTGTTAATCTGAGAATAAAACATGACACAAGGGGTAAAACTGTAATTTTACCATTGCAGTACATGAACGAGATTTATAAGGGTCTAGACATAGGTCAAGTGGACTTACTAAGAGAAAAAGTGGGATGGTTTGGTCAGAAAAGGGTTATGACAAAACCTGGGAATTAAATGACATTCTGTAACCCTAAAACAAACCCACTTTAATTCACGAAGTTCCAAGAAAGATAAAAATTAACTAAACCCTCTAAAATTCGTGAAAAAATATCTCATAGGGTTTAGAACCTTCAATTTGTCCTTTGGAACTTGTTTTGACCTAGATTAAGGTCCATATCTCATTTTTGACCTAATTTGGGTTTTACGCAAAATGTCCAGTCAAACGTGGTCAAACCTAAAATCCAACTTCACCATTGGATTCCTTAGGTCCAAATTAGGTTTATACCAAAATTTTGGCCTAAGGGAAGGTCGTCTTGACCCACTTTGTAGTTTGGTCCTCAAAATTACTTTCTAACCCTTAACTTCTTTGAATCCCTTATGTTTACCCCCTCATCTTTCTCGTCTCTTTCTTCAATCCGGTCCTTTTGCCACCCGTAGCGCAGGCCATACCTCCAGCGACTTTGCGCGGAGGATGGCGCCACGCAAGCATGGGGAGCCGGCCTCAGATTTGAAAGGGGAGCTCCCAGCGGAGCCCCCTACCTCATGGGCCGACTCCCATGCCCTGTCGACTTCCATACCTCTCGTGCAAACGCATGAGAGGTATGGGTCCCTATCTGCCACAACTCCGATGAGGCTTTTCCCGCCGCTTTCGTGCACCTCCCAGCCTGCCCTTGCCTATTTAAGGAGCGGCACTCCTCGCCGCATCCTTCAAGCTCCATTTGGCCTAAGAATCCCCTCCAATTCCTCTCCTCCCAACTCCAGCCATTCGCCCAGAGCTTCCGACAACTCTCCCTCTCCTCTCCCGTCACTCTGCCACAGTACCAATGGCAGAGCTACCTCCGCCATCTTCCGCCACGTCATGCCGTACTAGCGAGCTCTCTCCAACCCCTCTTCCTCGTCATTGTCTCTTCCCTTGGGCGCCTTCATCTCCGGAGATGGCAATACCAGCCGCTCACCACCTCTGCCTCCTCTGTTCACTCTTGGCATGCAAGCTAAGTTCCTCTCACCCTCCTCCTTATTTCCCCTCTGCTAATTTGTTATTTCAACCCCTCGACAACTGTAGACCACCACCATCTTCTCCACCTCCGGCAGACCACCGGTGAGGTGTCTCCATCACCTCCCCACACCCATCCACCTCGCCAGACCCCTTAGAAGCATCGCCTCCACCCACTGTCTCCTCCCCCTGAACAAACCCACTCACACAAACTCAGACTGACCTAGGCACGCATGCCTAGGCCATTTTGAGCCACGCCAACCCCCGTAGTACACTCGTCGTGCTTCGACAGAGCCTCCTGAGCATTCTGACATGGCCACGAGGCCATTTGCATGATTTCAGGTTTGAAGGCTCACCACCATTGACGCTGAGCTTGGAGCAAGCTCGCAAGTAGGTCTAAGCTTCCGTAGCCCCAGGACACGAGCCCAGGTTGCGCAGATTACCTCCGTGCACAACTCCAGGTCTTCAATTGGCATCAAAGACCTCAGCTGGCGCTGAAATTGCTCGCTCC
Organism: Thalassia testudinum; assembly: GCA_037157565.1. Lineage (NCBI taxonomy): Eukaryota > Viridiplantae > Streptophyta > Magnoliopsida > Alismatales > Hydrocharitaceae > Thalassia > Thalassia testudinum. The sequence goes on along the minus strand of JAZHRO010000031.1, from coordinate 146,278,329 downwards.
TTCAGTTGCGGGCGCACAGGCAAAATGGTGGGACATTTAGTCCCACCTCGTGAGTTTTCAAGTGCCCCGCGGCGCATAAATTGGAAAAGTGACTGAGGCTTATCGCCTCAGTCACACGAGGTGAGGTCCCTCTCACCCGCTCACCCGGCCTAGTCCGCGACCAACCCCCGCGGACCTAGCCCGACCTGTTTGCCTAAGCATAGCACACCTCGCCCACCACCGCACGCCGGTGGACCTGGTCCTAGGTGCATATACACGACTCGAATACCCGAGTAGGCTCTAGGAGAGCGAACCAAAGAGAGAAATGGAGAGAGAGAGAGAAACGCAGGAAGGGTAGGGGTAGGTTTTTCTTAACCGGATACCTGTGCAGGGAAGAGGAAGAAGAAGAAAGAAGAGGACGCGGAAGAAAAGAAGAGCAGCAGAAGATGGGAAGAGGAAGAAGCGGCCGAGGACTTAGCCACACCAAGGAGCTGAGGCAGAAGAAGAGGAAGAGGAGAAGCAAACTGAAGAAGAAGGTGACATAGCTCAAAAGAGAAGAAGAAGAGGCAAGAAGACCAAGCAAGAAAAGTTGAAGAAGAAGACGAAAGGAAAGGAAGAAAAAGAAGAAAGAGCAGGAGCTGAAGCAGAACAAGAGGAAGAGCTGAAGCCAAAGGAGGGAGCTGCAGCCGAAGAGAAGAGAAGAAGAAAAAGCCAAGGAGAAGAAGAGCAGCAGCAAATAAATGAAGGAAGAAGAAGCACAATGTAGCAACGCCATTTAAGGCGTCTGATTCATGGAATCAGACGTCTGAAGACTGAAAGAAGAGAAAGAAGACAAAAAGAAAGAGAGAAG